>OX376713.1:21564304-21958412 GCA_947389935.1 Agrilus cyanescens
ATCCATTCTTTAGAAGATTCCCTATTATTTTCCGGGCTAACGGACTTGGGCGTCTCATTGCCTGCGTGTGTTGTCAACGAATTCGATTGTTGCTCGGTCGTTGATTTGATTTGTCTCTGTTTATGACCTGGCGATGTCAAACTACTTGGTGGACTGTCAACATTGAAGACAGTCCATTCGTTCCATTCCTTTGGATTAACTTTCGCTTTAGGCTTAACTACAGTATCTAACTGATCGGGACTAGGCGATTTTGGTGTCTCGTTGCCGGGTATTAACTGCGGAGGAAGAGTATCTGGCAGATCAATGTGATTTCTGCGTAGTACCACTAGATGCATTGCGATAAGAAATTCTTGCAAACTCAGAGCCCCATCTTTCGTTATGTCAGCTAGTTGCCAAATCTTGCGTAGTTCTTGTACGGGAAGTCGGGATTTTTCGAAGTATAAACGGGCTATTTGTCCTGCTAATAAGGCGTTTGTATCAGGTTGCAAGGACCTAAACTGCGCCGTGTAATATTCTCGTTGTTCTTGCGTAATGGTCCAAACTTCGCTCGTTATTTCCGTGTCGTCGTCACTGCTGTGGCGGTCTGACGATTCTTCTTCAGTCCCTGAGAGAAATTATGAAAATGTACATTTAAGAAAACTTGATAGCAACTATAAGGTCTTAAAGTTTTAACTCATACAGTAAAATCTTAACAATAAATTAAAAAAAAACCTAAAGATATGTACCAAGTAACTGTCGTTGTTCTTCAGAAACTAGCCCCTGCCAGTTACCACTGACCGCCCAACTTTTATCCTGAACACTGTTAGTAGGTGTTGGACTATCAGATGCAGTGCTGGATATTTCAGGCGATCCCCTCAAAGTATTCGTATTTACGTCACTACTTTCTACTTCTGAATCCGTGCTAGTTGTATCCGTATGTTCCCTATATTTCTCATTTGGATCTATTTCAATTAGATCATTTAAAGGACTATGATTTTCCGAATTTGGCCACGTAAATCTAGGCAACGGTAGCTCTAAGCTGGCGGTTATTAGCTCACTTGAGAGAGGGATTTTGGCCTGATAAGCTGCCACTAATTTTAAGGCGGAAAAAAACTGTATTTTGTTAAGGAAATTTATGTTCTGACTCCAACACGTGGAGCATATCTACGAACAAACGAAACGTTCAAATAATACGATATAATAATAAGTTTAAAGTAATCCAATATTTAATTGGAAATAAGAATGAACAAAACCATTGTTTTGTGTTTAAAATAAAACAGGTACCTGTGTTACAACATCATGTGGCACATTTCCAGACCTAATAAGTTCTATTGCTTTGTTAACATGGACTTTTCCTATTTTTTCTTCATCACAACACACAAAAAAGTCAGAAAAATAACGCTGCAATGTATCCGAAAGTTGTAGATCTTCCATTTTTTCTCTTGATTGTTGACATTAATTTTTGACAGTTGAAATACACCTAGGGACGGTACAAATGACCTACTCATTCCCCTTACGCCCCTTAAAGATGTTATTTAAAAATTAGTTCACATTAGGCAACCCACCATACAGAACATTACGCCTGTTTATATACTGTTTTGCACTTAATATAAAACTAATAAATTTAATTAATGAAAAGTTTTGTCTGTTGCATAACTTAATTTTCCTTTCAAGTACAAAATTTGAAAACTTGCTTGAAGAGTTCAGCTGACGGTGACAATTTCGAATTAACATAAATATTTTATAATTTCTTTATTCACAGTATTACAATTATGTTCAAACAATAGATACACTTATACTACTATAGTAGCGTACTGAATTGCCAAGCAAAACAGTTTTAAAAATAGTGATTAACTTAACATATTCTACGTGCGAATCAAAAAAAAAAAATTGGCATAACAACAGTTTTTTCTATTCTGTACAACCGTATTCAAAAGTTATTTTAAAAAGTTCGTTGTGTGTAATACCTAGTTTATTGTTGGGTATAAGTATTATTATACTAAAGTGAGGGTTACTTCGGTTTTTAATTTACTACAATTTTGACGTCACGACATAACGAAACGTAGACGGTTATCATTTTCCCGCCAATCTAAGTAGTAGAAAAAAAATGATAACTGCAACCTAACTTTTTTTATAACTCTACACTGCCTGTTCATTTTGCGAATGTAACATAAAAACATTAAATTACTGACAATAAATTATTAAGTGGGTCAGGGCCGGACTGTATCGTTTTTTTAAATCTGCATGTACACTCACCGTAATGCCTTGGAGACGTGGGTGCCTTTATTGCATTTTAAATAATATACATAATAACGGGTCATACACTCAATTGTCGCGACATTGTTCTTTCAAATTAATATACACGCAGAAATATAATACAATCAGATAGGTATAAAAGTAATTAGTAATCAAACAGTTATTTATTTAAAAAAAAATGTTTACTGTTTTTTACTGTCACTATAAAGTCACGTTAACTTTTCTATAGTGGCATTGTCGCGTCAGGTTTGTTATTCTAAATATCAAACAGATACACAAATTACCGAATATAGGTTTTTTCCTGTTTAGTAGTTATTGAGAGTCTATGGAGAATAAGTTTTTAATTTAATGTGATTCATTATTTTCTATTTAAAACAATAGCGAAAACAGCAATTTAATTGCAGACGAACTGTAGCTTTGTTAAAATTGAGTGCTTTAAAGTGTCTTGGTGTAGGTATATTTGAAAAAGAAAATGGATGAAAAAGATCTTCAACTCGCAAGAGCTATGGTAGCCGCAGAATTAGAAGAAAAACAACAGGGTGACAGTTTTGGTGTTTTACCTAAAACATCTTCGCATAGTTCAGAAAGAAAATTAAAAGCTTTTAGGTAAGATGAGTCGCGCTTAATAGTATTTATAAATACGAGTATCGCATAGCCCGGGTAGCTCAGTCGGTAGAGCATTGGACTTTTAATCCAAGGGTCCAGGGTTCAAGTCCCTGCTCGGGCGGTTGCTTTTTTGTTATTCGATGTATTTATTTTTACTATTTTCCTTTAAATTCACACTTTTGGAATCGGTCGCTACTAACCTTCGATAGCTCAGTTGGTAGAGCGGTGGACTGTAGAGGTTTAATTATATGCTGTTATCCATAGGTCGCTGGTTCAAATCCGGCTCGAAGGATTTCTTTTTTATTGTCTGTCAGGATTTTTTTCTAATTCATTTTAAATAATTTTGTATTAATGCATAATTAAAATAGAAAAATGTCATTAAAATTGAACATTGGATAACTGTTTCGGGATAACACGACCACTAAAATAAAAAAAAGGAAGTGCACTGCCCGGGAATCGAACCCGGGTCGCAAGAATGGGAATCTTGCATGATACCACTACACCAGCAGTGCTTCACCTACAATTCCCACCGCAATTCTCCGTATTTATACTATTTAATTTTATTTAAAGCAATAAGTATTAGCATCAGTGTGTCTGGTAAGAGTACGTATATTCCCACTCGATGTGTTTCAAATTTTATATGTACGTAAGATTTACACTTATGACATACGTCAAGTTTGTTGGCTTTCATTAAAATGTTTCCATATTTTAATCAAAAATTATTTCGTAAATTTGCGTTTGGCGCCATTAGTCAATCAGCAAACGCAAATGAAAAACAAAAATCTGAACATAATATGACAGACAAGACGGAAAAAACTGCGAATGATATCAGAAACATGCTAGATAAATCTCTAAAGAAAAATTTAGTTTCCCAGGATGAAGATATAACAATTGTGAAAGAAAAAATTGAAATAATTCTAGAGGAATTAAAAAACAAGACTGCAGAATTTATTTCAAATGCTCAAACAAACATTGCAAACGCATTGGAACAAGTTAACAAAACCCAAGATGTGATTGAAAATTCATCCTTATTAACAAAAGTAAAAATACCTGATAATATAGATAATAATTCAGAATTAGAAATTGGTGAAAAATACAAAAGATTAACGGTTGATTTATGGTTGTATTAAAAGATAACAGTAATAATAAATAGAAATGTAGATCAAATATTTTAAAACCCTTGTCATCTCAAAATGTAGAATAATTAAACAATAAATGCGAGCGAAATTTTGATTTATATGTCGTTATCAAACGTAGAATAACTTTTAATTTCATTAGTTTACCATTTTATTTAATCGTAAGTTAGAAAAAGTGTATAGGCAGCAATACAAATAAAAATGAAATTCCGGTACCGGGAATCGAACCCGAGCCTCCTGGGTGAGAGCCAGGTATCCTAGCCACTAGACCATACCGGATTGTGTGAATCACTTATAATCGGTTTTCGTCTATAAACTACATATTATACGTAGTATCAGTTTAAAAGATAATACAAGGTTATGTAAAAAAATTATACCTAATTTACAATTACTAATTGAAATATTATTTAATTATAAAAAAATAAAATAGCAACTTTTATCTGTGTCTATTGGTAAAAGACAAGGAGCTATGTGTGCGATGGTGGTGTAATGGTCAGCATAGTTGCCTTCCAAGCAGTTGATCCGGGTTCGATTCCCGGCCATCGCATCTGTTTTTTTTATCGACGATTTTTGTAAATATAACGCGTTAACACGTGTGCTGTAACATTTAAAATAACAGCGATTAAATTGACGACTCTCTGTAATATTAAAGTAACTTTACGTTTAAAATTAATGTTTTTGATTGACAAGTTATTATTTGTAAGTGCGCTTGCGCTATTTTTTTGTTGCTGCATATTACATAAATAAATACCAAGCTTTCAATGTTTCACATTCAGTGCAAATCGGTAGGTATCTAAAGTCGCGGTTCTGTCTTTCGCTCCTTTTTCCACGCTTGTTTTCGTTAGTTACGTAGAAATGTGGAAAACTGTCGGCCGCAATGCTTTGTTCGAGAAAAACTTTCATTAGCCGTTCTGACCTGGTTTTTCAATAGAGGACGGTATTTTGTTGGTTAGTTTGTTTTGTGTTTTTATTATTTATTATGGAATCGCCGTGGATCGGGTCGAATGTGGATCTTTCTACTCTACATAAGTGTAGAATGATGGACAAATTGGAATGTAGGTTAAGTTGTCTTCATAGAAAAGAAGTAAACAAAAAGTCGATGGTGCTTTTCGACTTGAAGTCTGAGAGAGAAAGTCTGGAAGAGGACGAGGAATGCCATAGGCGGAGACGTAGGTCAGGCACTTGGCCGTAAGTTATTTGCTTGCAATTAATTCTTTGGCCTTAATTTAGCGGAAGTGGTGAAACGGTTTTTTTATTTAAGTCGTTTGTTCCGTTCAGATTCAACTCGTTTTATGACCTTTAGTTATCGAACGTACGTTAGTTAATGCGTGATTCGTGAAGTTTTCATCTTTATAAACACATTCAGAAAATTTGAATTGGACTTTGATAATATTTTGAGAAATGGATGGTAGTGAATGTTTTTTTATTTGATACAGTTTTATTTATTATGTAATATAATTGCAGTTGAAAAGTAAATAATATTTAGCACAGCGTTAAGTAGGGTAGTGAGAGCATACTTGCTATGTCTCCCATGTGGTCTAGTGGCTAGGATACCTGGCTTTCACCCAGGAGGCCCGGGTTCGATTCCCGGCATGGGAATAGTTTTTTTTCTTATTTTTTTTATGAGTATAAAATTGTTTTTGAATAAATATTAGTCTATCAGCAAGTTATATAACAAACTGGTATGTTTCTTAATGCTGAAAGTGTTTATTACGTACGTAGATGTCGAGAAGTCAAGTGCACAAAAAATGGATAAAAATGTAGCGAATTTTTGTCGGTGCATTAGTTTGGCGGATGATGGAGACATAAGGTTATTTTTTTATTACATTTTTCCACTCAATGTTGTCTATCGATGTTAGAAGTTCTGCATATTTCTAAACTTATAACGCACTAAATTATTATTAATTAATATTAATTAATTTTATTGACTAATCTTTTAATAGGATTTACCTATATATGTAGAGGTAACTACGTAAATGATAATTAACGATTAGTAAGTACATGCATGTTGGTAGGTACGTACTTATTATTATTAATTGCAAATGACTCTTGATCGCCTTGGAAGACTTACAAATAATAACATTTCTTCTCATCGAGGTCAGACAAACTTTAGAATAGTTTATAATAATAACAAGTAGTACTACTTTGGTCACATTTACTATTTATGCAAACTCGTTTTTATATTGTACGTCTATTACAATTTAATATTTGTAAATAACAAACAAAATTTCGACTTGTTAGGGTTATTTTTATTGTTGAGGTAAATGTATCTGGTACAGCACTTTCTAATTAAATGAGTCACGTCCATTACCAAGAACGACAAAAAATTCTGTTTGATAAAAACAAACGTTGTTGACTGGGGGTATCATATAATATGAAAGAAAGATCGCTTTCTGCTTAGATAAATTTTTCTACTCTTTTTAATTTTAAATGAGATGTAGGTAATTTCCCCTTATCTTTGAATCTTCTTAGGACAAAAAACTGAAGGTTCCTGATTTTTTTTCTCCTTTATTACAGAAGAACGAGGTCTTTAAATGCACCATCGCCTGTTCAACAGTTTGGACCATGTGGTCGGATTATGAAAAATTCTGCCATGGTCATGTAAGTAATTTAGTTAAAAATATTAGGTATCTAATTAAATTAATTTCCTTTGCTGGGTAGAAGTTATAAAATAGATATCTGTGTGTATTTTGCGTAACTTGGTCATATGGATTGTTAATGTTTATCAACAAATATTATTTCATTTTCAAACAAAATAACAGCCGGTGCGCTATCTTTCATTTATAACATATGCAAGTACGTAAAAGATTTTTGTTGATAAAGATGATACTTGAGTTCATCAGATAGCAATAATATTGGTAGTTAGGTGGAGGTGGAGCGTTTTATAACAACACTTTTAATAGGTACTTTTTTGTTTTCTAACTTTTTCTAATTTATCGTGTGGTAATAATAAAAAAAATTAATTTTAGCTACAATTTTCTGCTTGACTACATAAAATTAACTAAATATAGCGCAATTGTATTTTAGTTGTTGTTTTTTAATTTATTTTCAATGACGAAACATTCTTGAAGTACTTAGGTATTTTATTTCATTTTCTATTCTATTTGTATAGATTAATAACTAACTAACTATTAACTATAAGGCAGTGAGTGATGCAAAAAAAGCGTTCGGTTTTTGTTTGATAACAGGCCGATATCGATTCTTGCTATATTCATTTATTTTATATTTTGTGTCGGTTAAGTGATTGTTTAACGTTATTTTCCCGTTTTATCCGTATCTCGTATTGTATTGATTAATATTCAAGTTTCGAGAAAAATCAATACATAATGACTCGAATTGTGTGGTAAGACTTTTAATAGATACTTACAACTAAAAAGTTAAAATTATTTATCTGGCAAATTGAAAATAATAACAAAAAAATAATTATAAATAACCTACCTGAAAATATGATTTTTTTGGGATGAAGATACTTAGGTCGAATTCCATTATTGTAACACTGTATTTATTTTTCTTTCCGTTTCTAATTTATATTTAAAGACATACACATAAATGAGAAGATATCCCTAACATTAGTAACTTATTTAATATCAAATAGCATTTTAATTATTACTGCAATTTACCGTTAATTATTATCTGTCTTTACCATTATAATGACACAGGGATCATTTGCATTTGCACTGCAGGTAAAAAGGGAAAAAAAATTAAAATAACTAACGTTTTTATTGTGCATGTTTTCATTCTCGAACATTCTATATCGTTCTCAAAAATTCCAAAAAAAAATTACACATACTGCTGCAAGATTAAAGAAAATACATAATTCGGCCAAGGCGAATGCATGGTTGAGTGCAAATAAATCAATGAGGAGTTTGGACAGATGAGGTCGAACGTTTCTTCGTCTTTTTTAACGTTTATTTTAGGTATTCACTACATATTTAATTAACTATGTAATTGTAAGCAAAGTAGAAAATGATATGCGGGAACGAACCTTAAGGTAGTTGTTTGTTTAAAAGCCTGGAGGTCGTTTTGTTTTTTGATAAAGAAAATAAAAAGTTAAGCGACTAAAGCTAAAAACAGATAAATTCTTATCAAAAAAATAAAATTATGGACGTGCATGGTGTAAGATATTTATTTATAAGAACACGAGGTTAAGGATTGAATTGAGGCTTTTTTGGATTTATTTTATTTATTCCATAAAACCGTTTGTGAATATTCTGTTGGTTATACAAAAAAATTGTAGATGTAACGTTTGTAGGCAAATAACTAATTTACTTTTAATTTACGGATCTGACGATATTTTTTGTTTGGCATTGACCTTGGTGTAGAACTTCGCTTGAACTTGCTTTTAAATAACTTATTAGGTAGTTACTGGGTAGGTACATGTATTATTTACGCAGAAAACCCTGAATTATTCACATCAGTTCATACGTATTAACACTAAAACCCTAAATTCCCAAAGAATAAAAATGTTTAGAGACCATAAACGCGTTTCAACATCTATAGTGTCGTCTTCATTTGAATTTGGGGTAGGATATATTTTTTATAATTTCAAAATAAATAATAAAAAGAAAAGTAGTTGCTAATTCTTATCAATCAATACGTCATTAATATGAGGTTAAATGTTTTCGTGTGTTGTCCGAGAAAGGTGTAGGTATCTATCATCAGTCAGTATCACACACGATAGCGGTTGCGAACACTTGAATACACGTTTTGTGGACGTGCTGTGGCTGTGCTACAATAGGTGACTTGCACTTCACGATATCTGCGTGTATTGTACACGAAAACAAACAACTTTTTTTTATTTTTTACTTTTTCTGGATAATTTGTTTGGCGTTTTGTTGTATCTACCAATTACTGTAAGTGGTGGAAACAAAAGTTGTTCAAGTGTAATTAATAAAGTTGCAAACAAAAATAGTTAGTTACGGTTATATTATGGGAAAACCAGCAGCGACGACAAATCGACGGATATAGTGTAATTTTTTGTTGGTTCGAATAGGATTTTGTGTGGTCATTAGATATTTTGTTGTGTTCATAATTACAATATTACAATGGTGGCTAATAAGGACGTGGTGCTTGTGGAAGGTAAAGGTCTCTGTCCTTTAGAAAAACCCAGCCTAAAGAACTTGGCTGTCGCACTTTGGAGATACCGGTAATTAAATAAGTAAGATGACATGACACCTACCTACCTACCTATTTACTAAAAAAAAAACTATGTAGGTATGTGCTTTCAAATTTGCCCATCCTGTACATAAAGTTTTTGAAATAAGTTTTAGTTTTATCGATCTTTTATTTTCATAGTCGTACGTTTAATACTTAATTACTCGATAATTACAATTATATTTAACGTCACCAACAGGTATATTCACGGTCAAAGTATGTATAAGGTAAAAATGCCTCTTTTTCTGACTTCTGAAATTAATCTTCTTAAGCAGGCAGAGACGTGTCAATTTTGTCCCCTATTTGTCACTTAGGTTAGGATACGTTACACTGCAATATTGATGTCGGTGTCTTTTTTACTTCATGTCAAAAGGCGCTTCTCAAGGACCTCTTTAATTATGAACTGCCAAACAACAATATCATGACATATTATTGCTAATAATTAACAAATATCGAGTAGGAAAACAGGAACAGTAGATTAGAATGGTGTAAATTAACAAAATCAATACTGGAATATTTTTATTTTGTAAAAATGTTACAGTAAATTTTCAAAATTTTGATACATATGTGTATGAATAATTAATTAGTTAAGTAACTCCCAAGGGTACGAAAAAAGGGGATGATTTATTGATCGTTCACAATTTTTACCTGTTGTTGTTAAAGAAAGGGTGCATCGAAATTTTAAAAAAATAGGAAATACATAACTGTTTTTTCACCTGTGAACCACCACAAAAAAAATTAAAAATACATATTTTTTAACGAAAATAGAAACAAAAAAACCTTTTTCGTTTGTTCGTGAGTAATAAATAAATAAATAAAATTTGACCAATTGACACAGAGAAAATGAATGGAATGTGTAGGTACACTATATATACTTACATACATACAAGTTGGCAATAAGAAAACAAAATTGCTTTCTGTTGCAATTCAGGTATATCTATTTTAATTAACGAGGCAGGCTCGCGTTCAAACTACGATGAGTGATGTGAATATTTTAGGATAGTAGGTAAGTAATACCTACATAGGTAGGTACCTCGGCATTTTTTTGATAATTTTAAACGCGGAGGTCAACGGAGTACCTAGTAATCTCTGTTGTTGTTCATCTGTTTGTGTAACTTTAAAAAAAACATGTTTGTAATAAGACGATGAAAACTTCGATTTCAAAAAAGTTTTATGTAAATATTTTACAACGGTTTACTATTTTTGTGGGTCGATACAATTATAGAATTTTTTAAATGGGGGGTTAAGCATGTCACTACCTACATAATATGTTACGGTTAGGGTAGAGATATTTTTTATAGCGTACCTACGTATTTTAATTTTATAAAATTTGTTAACTACTAAAAGTTTGTGTGTTTTTTTGTTTTGCAAAGTAATTCTCTAGAACTTTCCGTGGAAGGTAGAGTGAGCTTGTGTATAGGTAGGTAATTTTCCACTTATAATTTTTGCATTGTCATGCCATTAGCAATTCGATTACTACAATCGCTTTAATTGAAGAACAAAATCATATTTCACGCGATTAGATATTTTGTGAAATCATAATGCACCTACTTACCTATGTACGTGTGCGTTCGTTAGTAATTTAATTTAAAGTAGGTAGATAAATAATGTTACCTGCTTGCAAAATAACATTTCCTAACTAATGATTTAATTTAAAAAAAATTATTATTGTCTTCAAGTATCGTTATGTATTTCTTATCTTTAAAAGTGTTCAACTTTCGTTAAAAATGCAATTCTAGTTAATAAATAAAATATAAATTAACAATAAGTCGTATAATATTTATTAAGTAGGTAGATAGGTACAACGATTTTTGTTTTCAGGACAATTCAAGATCCTGCTAGTCAAAGGCTGACGTGGTACAAGCCGCCCCTTACCGTGTTGGTTATCAAGAAAGTACGAGATGTTTCAGTCCTTTCACCCTTTGTTCAATTGGTTCATTGGCTTATCAAGGTATTTTTTTCTGGTTTTCTTTTCCTTAGATTTTTTCATATTTTTTTCGGTTCAACGTACCTGCCTATTCTATTACCGTTGCTATATTTATGTAGGTACTTGTGTGTAAATAACATGTTTTGCGGTTCGTGTATGTTTATTTATTGTACGCATAAATTGCATCATTTGAATGAAAAACCGCTTTCCGGTTGATCTGTTTTGTTTTCAAATAAGTAATACACCGCTACCGGTTTCGACTGTGACGGACGGTTCATCACGTGATACGCCAGGCATGCGGTTTTAAATAACATGTCAAGTCAATAAGTTGGATCGGGTGATTGGCCTGACCTCTAACCCTCTTTTTTTATTTATGGATCTACTACTACAATTGGTTTCGGTGGGCTAATGTTAGATAATAGCGAAGATCCTACCTAACTTGCGAAATAATCATTTGTATCCTTCCTGCAGAAACCGACGTCAATATTTAAATGAATCGGTACAAAAGTTATCGCAAAATTTCTTAAATTTGTACACTTTAATGATTTATTTTGCGTTGTAAATGGCTGTTTTCCATGTCACTGTAATAGTATTTTTTTTTGTAAAGGAGAAAAGGATGGTTGTTTTTGTCGAATCTGCTGTGATGGAGGACTCTTTGCTGGACAAATTTTCCTCCTTTACCGAAATAAAAGACAAATTGATGACATTTAGAGACGGCAAAGACAATCTGACAGACAAAATCGACTTCATAATTTGCCTGGGAGGCGATGGTACCTTGTTGTACGCCAGCCTTCTCTTTCAACAATCCGTTCCACCGGTTATGGCGTTTCATTTGGGTTCCTTGGGCTTTTTGACTCCATTTCAATTCGACAATTTCCAAGAACAAGTTAACAACGTCTTGGAAGGCAATGCTGCTTTAACGTTAAGAAGTAGACTGAGGTGTATAATAATAAGAAAAAACGAACAAGATGAAACGAACGCAGTCGAAAAAAAAGACAATAACAAACCGTCTACGAACATTCTGGTACTGAACGAGGTCGTGGTGGACCGAGGACCGTCACCATATTTATCGAACATCGATCTTTTTATCGACGGAAAACATATAACTTCTGTACAGGGTGATGGATTGATTGTGAGCACGCCAACTGGCAGTACTGCTTATGCGTTATCAGCTGGCGCCTCGATGGTCCATCCGAGTGTACCGGCCATTATGGTCACTCCTATATGTCCACATTCCCTTAGTTTTAGGCCTATCGTCGTCCCAGCCGGAGTAGAACTCAAGGTAACAACGTATTAAAACAATAAAGATCAGAGGAAATAATGAAATAAAATTCTTAATTACAGATCTCAGTTTCACCAGACAGTCGAAGTACCTCGTGGGTATCTTTTGATGGAAGGAATCGACAAGAATTAAAACATGGAGACAGGTAAGTCTAATAGTTTCTTTCTTTTTTTTTTTTTTCAAAATTGTTATGAAGCAGAAACATTACGTTATTTTTTTTACTTTTGTGTGTTAATGGTTCAAAATCGTTTTTAAAAAATAAAATATCAAACAAACTTTGAAACAAGAAATTTATTTATTTGTATATAATGTTTACAGTCTTCGGGTGACCATGTCCATCTACCCTTTGCCCAGCATATGTGAACAGGACCAAATCTCCGACTGGTTCGATTCTTTGGCGGAATGTTTGCACTGGAATGTACGTAAAAAACAAAAACACTTGGACGAGTTGACCGACTTAACGCACTCGAGTTCTAATGACACGTTAGATTCTTTAGATCAACTTGAGTACACTGATAAAGAACAACAACAACAACAACAGCAATAATATTAATGCACTTGGATAAGTCGGTTATTTGTTCAATCAGGCCTCGATACTTACTTTAATAGTTAGGCAAAGGGCGCAGGTGAAAGTTTACTGTAGTGAGAATTTATTTCTTACTATCGTCAGGGGTAAAATATTTTGAGATTTTTTTACTATTTATTAAGCGAATCAATTTCTAAAAGCGATGATCGACCCGAGTATAATTCTTATGAAGTTTTTAAAATTCCAATTCAATTTTTTGGTGTAAACATTGCATATTTTACCAGATAATTACTCTGGTCGACCATAAATAATTAAGAACTCTTTCTTGCACAATTTTGTGAGTTTTTTATGTTTTGAGTCTAACCAAAACAGCACTACAAATTTAGAAAATTAGGAATAAGTATAGGACATATTTTTTATTGAAATTAACATTTTTGATATTGATTTTTAGATTGTTGTTAATTATTAAACAAAATGTAACAAAGTGTTGCGGCGTGAATGAATTATTTGAATGGAAATTGTTTAATAAACTTCTATCGTTTATTAATAACAATCATTAGGCTATTTTTGTAATAAAGTTTTTTACATACACATGTAATTATAAGTGATAAAAGATTTATTAGTCTTTAAACGGCGACCTCCAATTATCAAAATTTACTTAATTGTACCTACCTTATTGTATAATTTGTTATCAAATTTCACCAATTATTGTTCATTGTTATTTAAATTATAGTTATTATTTTAAGAAATGTGGGTCCTGTTAGCACTTTCCATATATTATTTAAAAATCATTTTTATTTAATAATGTTCTCAGTTATTTATAACAAATTATGTATTTTATCCGAATATGTCATGTCACTATATCTTTAATGTTACACTATTTTCAAAATGTTTATCTTTTTTGTGTTTAAACTGGTGCCAATGATGTAAAAATTTTATTGCTTATATACCGTTATTCAATAAATTATTTCCATAAACTCTTTATTATTTGCTATTTTATTCCATAATAATTAATTTATATAAATAAACCATTAGAATATTTAAATTTTACGAGCAAAATTGTATAGGCAACCCACCTTACATAGTTGTATGTGCGGTTGCATAACTAAAACTGCCGTGCGGATGATATTGAAGAAAGTATAAATTTCGAAATTTCTCGATTTAGTACCAGGAGAGCATAAGTTGCATGAGATCGTTTTTGATTTTCGCGCCAATCATAGATATAAACTTTGTATACAAGATGGCCGACATTATACATTTATCTATCATGTTTTTAGTTCGACCAAAATTTCAAAAATTTCTGGATTTGGTACCAGGAGAGCATAAGTTGCATGAGATCGTTTTTGATTTTCGCGCCAACCATAGACATAAATTTTCTATACAAAATGGCCGACATTATACATTTATCTATGAATTATATTATGTTTATTTAAGGTTAATTTGACAAATTAAACGTCAGAAGTGTTGTTTTTATTAATAAAATAATTATAATTACTGTAAATATTAGAAAATTAAGAAAAATAAACTATTGTCGGGAGTGAATTAATGAGTGGCAAATAATTTACAGTTATTTTAAAGCCAATTAAGTGCCCCTTTTCTTAAGGAATCATGTAAAACGATAGTTCTAACCTATATTGTTAGTGTTATTTACATTAAATTATGGCCTTATATTTACATAGTGATGATTTTATTTATAATTAGCTTAAAATATTGTTAGTTATTAAGAGCCTGGTCGATTTTGAGCGTAATTGATCTCGTAATTTGGTCGATGTGATGGGTAGAGATATTGTACATCGTGTACCGCAGTGGTCGTCTTAAAGTAAGCACAAATGGCTAAAACTTTAAACAATTTTGCATGGAAAAACAGTAATAAATAACAAATTGCTTCAGTTATTATCTATATAAAAATGTTTAAAAATGAATGTGGTGTGAAGGAGGTATTACATGTGATAGAAGGGTGCTGCGTTTTTTCTAAATGTGTAAATATTGAAGGATTTTAGGAATTATCTCTTTCAAAAGGTAAATATTAAGTTTTGCAATGACGCCCTGTACTGAATTTATTTAATTAAAGAGACCCTATATGGGAATGGCTTCCCAAGAGGCATTACGTCTATTTTGGGGTTGTATTAATATTAAAAATAATTATAAATAAAGCCTTACCAGTTCAATGATTCCTGTCTTGTAGATAAAGAACTGCTACCGTCTTATATCTTGGCTACACATATTTAAAAATGCAAATATACCAAAGTGAATGATAATAAACAACCTTAAAATTGCATCGCTTTGCAAATATTCTTTTAAAGATAAAAACATTAGCCAAAGGGAAAATAAAAAAAAAAAATTAAAAATTAATTTATATAATTAAAATGTTAAAACAACAACATTGTGTATATCAATTAACACCTACACTGCTTGGTGGTAAACTGGGGTTTAATTAATCATAATTGCGCATTTCTTTTAACGCGTTTAGAATTCTATACATCTTATTAGCAAATTATATAAAAATCAATACATAATTTCTTGTAGCGACAAATCTTCTCTCTTATTTAGTTATATGAAAATAGTATTTTTCAAAAAAAATGATTATTTTCGGTTTGTCCCCTGCGTTTTACCCTTTTACTGCGCACCTAACTATCTTTTGTCAATTCTTAAAAGAAGTTTTGTACAACTCAATATTTTACATACAAACTTAAATCTGTTCTTTTCAAAGTCGGTTGTTAATTACCTACGATTATTTTCAAAAAAGTTCATGTCACCTTTACATACTGAACATAATTAAGAGCTTTTTGCGCGTCGTGCAGTTGCGTGTCGGAGTTTATTAGTCTTCTATTTGTCCTGCAAATAGAACCAAACTTCTTTGAGTCCTCAATGTCAGTCTTGTTTTCGAAATATTTACAAATCTGCCTGACGCCCGGCGAAGAATATGGCAAGTTGGTGAGGTCGTGCATGGACACGGCCCTCTTGCCCATTATAAACCCATTCCTTGCACCCTCCTCGGCGCCTAACGCCTCTCGACCCAATTTGCACAACGTTTCGAACAATAACAATTTCTCTCTTACCGGTACGTAACTCTCTGCATTTTGACACTTCTTCAGCAATATGTCGAACGAATATCCTTTATTATTATTATTATCTGCATTTTTCTTGTGTTGGATGTTGTTCCAAACGCTTAAGTTATTGGTGGGGAAAATGTGGTGCATTTCTTGGGGATGGTGTAAATTGGCGGATCTCAGGTAACGTGTTTGGGGAGTGCTCGGTGGATGTTGAAGAATAAGAGTTCTTCCCTGTGCCGTATTTGTTAAAAACTCCTCTTGGGATGTTTTTTTCTCTTCGCACGGATTAATACTACTGGTTGTTTTATTCGGGGAGAACGAAGGGGTCGTCGTAGGAGTCGACGGAAGAGACACTGGAGAAGTAGTGGGAGGTGAATTAGAATTGATAGAGGGAAATATTAAGGGTGGCGGAGAAGGAGGCGGTGAAAGGGGACGTTTAATTGCGAGAGGAGGAGGAGGTGGTAGTGGATGTAGTGGAGGAGGGGTGGTGGTGTTTTCTTCTTTGGCGGTGCATACGTCACAATGGGCACTACTTCTGGACGATGTGCAATTGAAGTTCCAGTCTTTTTCACAGTCTTGAGTTTTGTTTCGGTTCCAACATTCTTGGAGGGTGAGGATGTCCAGGTAACGGACGGCATCCAGGGGCGTCTGGCGGATTATTTCGATGGCTATAGCTTTCACCCACAGGTCAAACGCAGCTTCGCTTGCGGTCTGAAAATAATATAAACAACACTTTGCTTTAAAAAAAATATGTATAAGTAAATAGCAGTTGAGTTGTGTTGCGCGGTGTAATATGTATTTCAATCCGATAAGTATAATTACGTAAATTACTGTTAATTTTTTTTTTTTATAAAAAATAATGACACATTAATCAGGATGCGTGTTTTTAGGTGTGTGCAGAATCCGTGTCTTCATTACCTTTTAAAATAAATGAAGGATAAATGAAGATACAGGAAGCTGCGAAATGAATTATATTTATTGTTGGTACTAATTCGCGTATTAGAAAAAAAGTAGGTACACGACAAATAACGAAATAACGTATTTTAGTGGCCTTGGTTAGGGAATGAATTATTTTATTATTATTAAACTACAATAAAAAATTATAAGTGCATCATCATTCACATTACTATTAATTCATAACAGACAGACAGACAACGTGACCTAAACACGCGTAATTTCTATTTCTGTTTTGATTAATGAACTCCATTTATTAATTTGGCGATTTGAAAATGATTAATGTGGATCGTAAATCTTTAAACAAGAATTATATAAATTATTTCAAAATAATAATTTTTCGAAGCATAGGTAAATAAGAAAATATTTCTGCAATATAAAACGCCTACCTGAAGAGTGAGAACGACGTTTTGACCCTTGTACATCGCCAGACTGTTGGGTAAAGGTCCAGCCTCTAGGCTGAGATGTCTTAGGGGTATTCTAAAGCTTTTGACGGGTGTATCTCCAGAGGCATTGCCAACGAATAGTTGTCCAGCCCTGACCTGCACTCTTCTAGGCCACCACCTTTTCTCCGTAGCACATAACACTAATAGTTCACCTGAAACAAAAAATACGACTTAATGAAAAAATTTTAAAAAATATATATTAAAAATATGAATTTTGATTTTTTATCGTTTTAATTACAACAACTTTAGAATCAAGGCGTGCCTTGTAAACCATAGCAAGGTCGATAATTACCTAATAAATTATCACATTAAGGTGTTCAAGAAGCGAAATCAAAATTTTGCATCCTTAATTATTTCGATGAATAATATACATACCTACATAAATCCTTGAATTTATACGTAAATTTGTCTGAATGACTAATACACCAAATTTGTACATGTACACAATTTTTCAAATATTTAACACTGTATTTTTTTAATTATTAATCGATTTAAGAGCAAATAATTTAATCTTTACATTAAAACAATGTGACAAATATTTTAAGAAGACATTTCTTCATCATGTCTTTCAATTCATTTTCTGTGACGAATCTTTCACAAAAGCACTGCCATTTCTAAAAAAAAATATCGAATTTCAGAAAAGAATTTTTGGTCGTACGAAACAAAAGGCTGGGTGCCCATATGGCATTATCTACACATCCGAAAGATAATAAACAATATATGTATTTATACGAATGTGCATTCGAAAACTTTTTTTTTTTGTGACGTTTAAATGAGCCAATTTGTAACGAACGGACAATATACAAGAGACAGAGTGTTGGAAGGAAGGATCGGCTTTTGTACGTTCCTCATCAAAACTGTCGAAACATGTGTTAATGGTCCGTTGGCTGTTGGCAGATGTAGAGTTGTAGGGTAATGATTAATGGGTAATGGGCAATGGTTAGACTGTATACTCGTATAGAACTTGGGTTATTACACGTCACCGGACAACAAGGCCATTTGGTTCAGAAAATTACAGTACAGCTTTCAAGTGTTTATTATTAAAGTAAAAATAAAGTTGAGAAAAAAAGGAAAAGAACGAAAGCTACTTGCTATGCATGATAATATGTCATGTCAAGTCATTTCTTTTCGTATGGCTACTGCTGAGGCAGATTCCAGAGCACGCACGCACGCACGCACTTGATTAAAAGAAAAAAAAGGGGCTTGCCAAGATACAGAATGAATACATACAGATACAGACAGTATTGTAGTCGGGACGCCGCACACTGCACACTGCGGTACACTGGGAATTAAAAACAGGATTATATTAATGTCCCAAAGTTGCGATTTTTAATAATAATTTTTTTAATTTAATTATAAGTGGGCCAGTGTGCAACTGCGAACCTACAAGTTATAAAATAATAAACCGGATCATGACCTGTTTTGCCTAAAGATAGATATTGTGTTAATTTTTCACTTCGTTACCTCTTAATTTTGCGGCATGTAGGTGTCATGGAAACAATATCATCATCATCATCATCATCACCACTATGATGCTCGTACAGATTACTACCATTACATTAACGAACTTTTAATTTCTGCCTTCCGTTAATTAATGAGCCAAATTAGTTTTTGTTTCCGAATTCATCAATTTGCCGAAGCAAGACCAAGACCGCCAAAAGAACGATCTGGCATCGATTTTTCTTTTATAATTTTAAGCAATACATTTCATTATTCTTTGTTACAATTAATGCAACAGGGAATAAAGTGACGAAGAATTTAAAAAAAAAAATGTATTTTGTAACATGAACGTGTAATAAAGACAGTAATTTATAGATAGATAAAATTGTTTGTTGTTTTAAGTAAATGTTATCATTTTAACGACCACTGAATCGATACATGTCTCTAATATTAAATGCGGTTGTGTAAACTGTTGATTTTTTGTAATTTTAGAACAATTGTGTTATTCTATAAGTAGATAAGTAGCTGCTAAAAACGATCAATGGTTAAAAGATTTCCTTTTCTTTTTATTTTTTGAAGAAAAAAATGCACCCAATTTGTGGAAAAAAAATTTACCTAAATGAGTTATTTTTTACCTGTGAACCGATTCTATTTAATTGAAACTTGACACAAAAAAAATTAAACAAACACGTTGTAGTACACGTGGCACGTACTCCAGTTTTTTTCTGGTTTTACAAAGTGTTTATACACACATTTATTCGTTTCTTTTGCGTTTTCATAATTTAAACGAATGCAAACTCGTAGGTATATAAATATAAATTTTGTACCTATGAGCGTGTGTGCTGTGCAGTGTCTCGTCAGTTTGCATTTATTTTCGCACTTAATTAAAATAACAAGGTCGTTAAGAAAAGCGGGAAGTCGGAGAGTGACAGCTTTTCATCGTGATATTTAAAATGTAAGCACACTTTGCATACTGTGTACCTACCTATGGTACGTAACATATTATGTATGTACACGTCGCAGATAAAGTGTGATAATATTTACGTACGAGGATACAAAGTTTCAAAATTACCTGCCT
This sequence comes from Agrilus cyanescens, assembly GCA_947389935.1. Taxonomy (NCBI): domain Eukaryota; kingdom Metazoa; phylum Arthropoda; class Insecta; order Coleoptera; family Buprestidae; genus Agrilus; species Agrilus cyanescens. The sequence continues at coordinate 21,584,142 of OX376713.1, forward strand.
ACACTTTAAGTAATGGCGAAGACTCGATACACGCAGAAGTGGTCAAAGCAAAGGTAGACGATAGACGCGCAGATTTGGGAAGAAACGTGGAGAGGGAGAAAGGTGTGCGCCTGCGCTTTGTCACTTCAGTGTGCACTGATTGACTTAACTTACAGACGGACGCGTCGTCTGTACCGCACCGCCAAACGGCACCAAATGAGTGTGCATTGGGTCTTATTATAAAACAAATTTTTTTCTATATTTTTGGCGTTCACTGTACGTGTGTATGACACGTGTTTTATTTTTGTTATCAGCAAAGTTTTGCGAATGTACATCGTACAATTTGCGGTGTCAATTGAGATTTTTTTGCATCAATTGATGCAATTATTTGTAGACGGACGACGATAGATTAATCAGAACTGGCGCTAGCGCATTGATAAAATTTAATCAGCGCGCGGTCGGCGACTACACCACGTTTTTATTGTCATGTTCACATGCACCGCACATATGTTCGTCCCTACATACGTACGTACGTATAAGATCGAATGTCATATTTTTATTTTTAAACTCGCAGTTGCAATTGTGCATGTGGATGTATGCAAACGTATCTTTTTACGTTTATAAATAAAAGTGTGAGAACTGATCACAATAATTGACTGTTATGTAGGTACGCTGACAAAATAAAACAAAAACATAATCGTTAATAACTCTAATCGAATGTGATGGAGATGGACATCAGAAATTATTATTTACGAACAGGAATTTATTTGTTATTGAATGATAGGTAAATGAGATACGTGTGCACGTTAGCGTTACGGTCTCGCACGATTGATTTAAATTTTAACGTTTGTTTCTCTCTACTTAATTCAAGATTCGTCTCGTTATTTTAAATGCGTGTGGCAGCAAATAATATGTATGAAAAAAAAAAACAGTAAGAAAAAAAATAAAATTCTAATTAAATGTCATTACTTGAACGAATATAATTAATTAATTATTTATTAACAAGTTGAAGATGACAAGTGCATACGATTTGATCATGCACCGAAGCTGCTCCAAGGCAATTATAATAACGGTTAACGGTTTCTTCAATGAATTAACTATCTATAAGTACACGAGTCAATTATAATTTTTTTAATAGTGCATTTATGTATTCGTTTGAATGCATAATTCATGATTTACATTTGCATCAAGTGCAAACAATTCAATTAATGACGAATGAATCGACATCGTTGTTACAGATAATAAATCGTTACAAAATGAAAACAATTTCACAAACAAATTAATTAATTATAATTATCTTGTCATCTTAATTGCACCTAAAAATACCTATGCAAATAAATTAAAAATCAGAGCGAAACGTATAAAAATGGCAGGATATATTACGCTATCTCTCGTGAACTTCCCGTCCGTTTAAATTTGAAGATGAGCACATTGGATTTTAAAATTAAATTTTCAAGTATACCTATATAAGTGCTTCTTGCATTCTGCATTGGCGGCGTTTATTTTCGTTTCTTCATTATTATGACGAAAAAAAAAAATACTGTGACCTGCTGCTGGCTAAAAACTAATTATACCCCACTCGACCGACCTGTTACTGTAGTCCGTCAAATTTCATTTCTAGTGATGTAAAATATCGTTACTTTTGAGTATTTGGAACGATTCGTTACTTTCGTTGTTAGTATTCGTCACTTGATATTCGTTATTTCACTACGTTACTCCCTCCTTACTCGTGTAGAAGGACGAATTAGCAATCGTTATTCGTTTTTGACGTAGGCCGTAGTTGCGGCGTGATCCATCGGTAGCGGTGCGCGCGGAAGAGACGATTCAATGGTGCAAGTTATAACCTATTTTATTCATAAACTATACGTTTTATCGAAAAATGTTTCAAATAAAAAACATTCCTTGATTCATTTCCTACATTTTGTCTCGATTAATACCCCACCTATCTCTAAAAATAAAAAAGTTTGCCGCATGCTCAATTTCTGGCTGCACTTTTCGCGTACGTTTCGTTTGAACAAATTCCGTCGCTTTTGTTTATAACATTTAATTTATGATCTTTACAGATTTGGAATCTACAAAGATAGAGCTTTCGAATGGTATAAAATTCATTAAAAATACTTAAGAAATAAGCGCGAGGATGCAATGCAAAGATAAAATTTCGGGGCCCCGCGCATGTATTTGCTTACAATTGCGAACGCAAACGTTCAGTCGATTTCATTTCCCCTACCATGACTTCGCACATAGCGAATACCTAGTATATAGTAACGAAACCAGACAAGTAACGAATACTTTTAAGAACGAGTATTAGTTACAACGAGTACTCAATGAGTAACGAATACTTTGTAACGAATAGTTACTTTTTTTACATCACCATTCATGTCAGATGGTACCTAATACCTTTCTCTGAACAATTTGTGTACGAATTAGTGAGTAGTAAAAGAGTAAATGTCCAAAAAAAGAAATGAATTAGGTAATAGGAAGTATGTAAATAAATTTTAAAATAAAAATTATTTACGGTCTTATGTTTCCTGTAATTGGTAGTTCCAATTAGTAAATACGCGTTCTCAAAGAAAGTAAGCCCTGTTGGCTTTTGGTGAAAGTATTTTTGATTCATTCGATTCACACAATCAGATGCCAGCCAAGTAGGTAGGTACCTACTACTACCTAGACAGTTAGGTGCCAGGCTTTGCATAACTAATTTTGTTTTCATTTGAACGAACGTTTTTGACGAGCCGAACATGCCATGTCATTCATTATTTTTCGCCGCGTGCCCTCGTATCAAAACACTGACACTGATTTGCCAACAATAAAATATTTGTTTTTTTTTTTCTATTATAACGTCAGAAACTTCCTGGAACGGGGCATTTCAAAAATTATCACGCATATTTTTGGTTGCACCTATCGTTAGAAAAACGAAAAATATACAGGGAACTGTCTATGACGCTCTGACAAGAACCAACAAGCTCCACGTCTAATAGTTTCGACAGAATGCAATACAAAACATAATTAATCAATAATAAAAAGTTTTTCAACTAGATATTTTCTTTTATTTAATATTACATATCTACAATTCCACGTGTGTGTGGGTTAAAGACCTTTCTTTCTCGTTTATTCGTGCAAACTTTTATTATTGCTTTTACGATGTCGACTTAGAAGTTACGTTAGCTGAAGAAATACATAATAACTCCCTTCCATTCCTAATATTTCTACATTCATAAATACGTAACGTATGTAGATATAGTTATAATACCTAACTGTTAAAGGGACGTGTGTGTTACAGTTTCTTTTTAGTAGGTTAATAAAGACACAAGACGACGACGTGTAAGAGAAGAAAGAGGAGTAAAAAAAAAAGTAAAGTAAACTCGGTTATTGTAAGCGGCCATTATATTAGATTATTAAAGTTAAAACGCGCGCGTAAAAGATGTGGCCAACAGATAATGAAAACAAAAAACGGTCATAAAATTGTCCCAGCAACATCAATGCTCACATGGGTACGTACAAGATATAATTTTTGTAATGGTCGTGTAATAAACCCTACCTACTTGTGTATCTACTGATGAAATTGCCTGTTTAATGAGGACTAGGCCCTACCCAATCTTGTCTTTTTACAATGCCTACATATGAAGAAGATAAGTCTTTGACAAATGTTGGGTGCTGTTTCTGTTTTTCAGTCCAGGGGTCAAATGTTACCTCGTGGGGCATAACTAACAAAAATTCAATTAATTTAGTGTCAAAGTAATTTGTTTTATAGATATAGAAGCAGAAGCCTTACTGTTAGTAGACCAATAAATCAGCTATAAAAAACTGTGTCCATCGGTCCAAATAGATATTTTTTAGTGTCCATTACAAGTACATAATATACATATGTATAAGACATTGTTTCTACTACATATAATAACAATTTATTTTGCATTATTATTAGTTGTGTCCGCGTCCAATTTGTTCCACTTTCCCGGTCTCAACCAAACCATTCTCGGCGTCTTTCGTTTAGTCGTTGGTATTTTAATGAAACTATTTGCTATCTTTACGCAAGTCGTTTTAATCTAATGTAAGCACTTACAACAACGATTGTAACTGCGAGTTAGTTTAATTTTGCATAAATGTTTTCTTTATACGAGGTTAAAGTTTATTAGAATATTAACGGAACGAACGAGAGCATGAGGACATAACGCGGATGTGCTTGTTGGTCAGTCATCTCATCTAAACCATTTTTTTGAACTGAATCTTTGTTAACTGATGCTAGCGAGTGAGTGTGTGTGAGTGAGTGGTGACTACATTTCCAACTCAAGAATGCATTTTTAATGGATTGGCAATTAAATAGCAAATGATTTATTTATAAAACCTTACACAAAAGTTCGCCTTCCGAAAATGACCCGAGTGTAATTTTCCTTTTGTCAATTTTATTCTTTATTTCTATAATAGAGTAGTAGTAAAGTAGGAACATACAAATTTCTATAAGAGAAAATTAAAATATAAAACCACGTTTTAATTTTATTATTGCATTTTAAGATATTAGGTGTTAAAAAAAAACTGGTTAATCTTGATTTAATGCCGAGTCAACAGACAGCAAAGCAGTGACACTCACTGATAAATAAATTCAATGATACTTAAAAACCGAAACGAACAACATTCATTGATTTGATTGACAGGCATTTCCAAAACGGCGCCATAAAACTGATAAAAGGGCAAGAAAAAAAAAGTAAAATATGTATGCTATTTTCGGGTAAAGACAGATTTAATCCGAAGAACTTGACACATCACCATACAAATTGCATTTCTGTGTTTTTTTGGTCGCGATAAATACGTGGCTCTATTTGAGAAATGCACCAGCGATTCGTATCGGTTTCGCAAACAGACGACTAGTGTACAAAGGGATGGAATTTCGAAAGACCTTGACTTTTTTCTTTATCACTTAGAAAGCACATTGTCACATACCAAAGGATAAGTAAATGTTATCAATTGAACGACAATAAATTAATTATTTATTGTCTTGTTGCATCTGTTGTTTGCATTATTGAAATGCTTCATAATTAACTGATGTATCAATTTCCTTTATGTTTCATTTAATAATAATAATAATAATAGAATTTTGCGAGATAAGAAGTTCATTATACTTTTTATCATTTATTAATTGTGTATTTATTTGTAATTGTAAAATAGGAATACTGAGAGAGAAAAATGAGAGCGGTGGAGGTTTGTTTCAAGATTTTGTCGACAAAAAGAAAAAAGAACGACTCGCTGTAATGTTGTTACACAACATATTTAAACAATTTAATTTAATTGTCGTTCAAAAGACGAGGATGAGTAGAATAGATGGAAGAATGCGCTGTTAGAAGGTCGTTTTAAACAATAGGAAAAATCGAAGGGTTTTGCTGTGGAAACGACTAACACAAATACCTACACGTGAATGGCAAAAAGTGCTTGGGAAAGGCCAACCGAGATGGAGTCGCCGGATATCGAAATTCTGAATACATTAAAATGTTTGAAATAATAACAGTAAAAGTACCTAAGTAGTTAGGTAAGTAGGTACTACATGTGGAAAATTCAATTTACTGTACCTACTAAGTAATGTAATGAACCTAAGTACTTAGGTATTATAGTTAGTTAGTGTTAATATTGCCGACATTTATTTAGATACCGTAAACATCCGTCGAGTAACTCGGTCGGTTTATTCGTTTATCCGTTTTTGGTGAAAATTAATTAGCTCAGTCGTTGCAGGCTAAATAAGTTCGATTCTACATACCTAGTCAGTCGACCTGCATGTGGGTGTAAAATATGAAACGCAAATGCACTTTTCTTTAACTTTACCATTCGACGTTCTTTGGGGCTCAACAGTCAGTCGTTAAAATAATTATTGTAACTGCACTTACGTATGTTACATTAAGTAGAAAATTGAATTCGCTTTTAAATGTCCTTATAAAGTTGGCGTGCTTTATCAAAAAAAAAAAAAAAAGAAGAAAGAAAAAGATCTAGGTACAAATCGAAATTAGGCTTAAGTAGTTCCCCACATACCTACCTACATGGATAATTAAAATTCAGTGGCATAAATGATGGATTTTGTAATTATATTTTTAATTGTTTTTTTTTTATTTCGCCACAGCACATTTTGAGGCAACGCTTATTAATGGATTGCCTGATGCCTATTATACTTTTCAAGGGTAGCAACCGTAAAAGGTAACAGTAAAGCGCAAACACAGTACCTACTTGTGGTGCTTTAGTATTTAGTAGGTGTCGTACCTAGTTTCAATTTTTTTTTTCTTTTGTATCAGTGGGTGCTCATACAACACAATAATTGCAATTAAAGTTAATTTAGCTCTTTGTGTCGCTGCATAATGGCATAAATCCTGCTTTTGCTTGAAAATTACCAACGTTTAAATAATAGATAATAATTGAACAACGAACGTTAGTTACACTAACACATGCATTTATTTATGCGAAATCGCTTGGTTGAAAGACAATACGTCGAATGTCGTTTAGTAATACACTTTTACTTAACTTCAGCCTTCACATTTTATGGTGTAGGTATTAATTATAAACAAAAGAGAAAAAAAAAAAGGAACGGTAGGTACCTACCTACCAGACGGTTTAAGCACGATGACAAATAAAATAGGTACAAAATCATTTTTGTATCGTAATATAGATGTAGGTACCTAAGGTAATACCTAATAAATAATTCTAATAATAAAGTTTCACGCCTCAAAAAAACGAAATAGGTAATTACATATGCAGGTTTTCGAAGTATTAAGGGTTCGTTCGAGAGTTTTATGGGTTTATTAACCTGCCGGAATGGTCGATCGTTTTGACCTTCACACACATCTTCTACACTACACCATACCATATGACGGTCGACCTCGCGTGCGAAAAAAAATTTATTTACAAGCAAGGAACATCGTTCGTTGATGGTTCGTATTATCGGTCTTGGGGGCAATTAATTTTAAAATACCGAAAATACACGATTCGAAATACTGAACGTGACGCAAACAGGACGTTGGTAAAATGTGACGACATAAGTACGCATCTAGTAGGTATTTAATATTCGGAAAATAAATGATTTCTATCGGAGAGAACAAAAATAAGCTTTACAAAAGAATTGTGTGCAGTCTGCACCTGTCAGGGGCTTTTACGTTTAGTTTATTGAAATACGTAAGTATCTCTCTCGGTAGATACCGCTACGATTATCGATCAAAACTACTAGAAACGGTTATAATACAGCAGCAGCAACGACGACGACCGAAAACGAAACAAATAATAATAATATTATGTATACATGACAGTTGCTGTCACCTTTTTTTCCCGTTAATTAAATAATTTATTTCAATTATATATTTTACGTTGGGACCGTAAACTTCACCACATGCGCACCAAAATAAATTGGAAAATAGGCACCTACTAATAATTCCCGTTAGTTAAGCACAACGAATAAATTTATTTATTATTTATTATAAATACCGATTAAGCACCTACGATCACAACGATTTTTCTATTTCATCTTCCTTACATTAATTGAGTTCTTGTATCTATCTAGCTACCTACCTACCGTCTGTCTGTCTTGTGTTATCTACAAGTTACAACACTGTAAATTATTGTACCTACTGCTCATGTTTACATACACATATGTAGGTACATAGTTGTTAAATATTCACATTGTAGTATGTACCTACCTATATGCATTTATTGCACCATCGTTGCAATCGTCCCATTCAAAACAAACTGAATAAATTATTTGCAGACAAAAGTTAACAATTAATTTCGTTAAGTGAACAATACCCGGAGACAGCGGCAACAATTATGTATTATGTACTTACACGACCGTTTCCCAACCATTTCAATGACGTCTTTGATTAATGTGCGAATATCGACCCCACCGACTGACTGACTGGCTCGATAACGTCTACAAAATTGCATACGAAAAATACTATAATTGATGCGGAGAGAATTTAGCTATAATTTATTTACAAAAAAACAGTGGAAAAGAGGATCGATATTATTTATCCAATTACTTTCGACTGTGTAATAAGCGTGAAGAGAGCATCAGTCAGAAGTATGGAAATTAAACGGAAATTAGGCGCTGATAGGGGATAAAACTTCATTTCATCTCAATTTCGTCAACGGCGACAGCTATTAAATTATACTTAAAATTCAGTCGACAACAGGAAATTAATTATAAAAATATTACGTTCGTAATCTACAAAAACGTGATATAAACTCTTTCTATTTAATTAATAGGTACCTATGTGTTAGGTATTCTTAAAACGTTCTGAAAAACATGTGTAGGTACATTTTATTTTATGAATACTAATAGGTACGTAGCTACATATATGTACGTAATTAGATACGTTTTTTAATTCTAAATATTAAGTAGATATTGCAATAGACACCATGAAATATATTTATTGTAATGAATAATCAATGAGAGAAAGTACGAGGGAGTACCTACTTACAAAACGTGTCGTTGTGTTAGCAAACTTGATATTTTAATCTCAAGATATTATATTTCTTCGTTTCTTGTATTCTGAAAAGGGCATATGGTATTTTTCTTTTATCGAAACATCTGCAAAATATAAATGCGTCCAGAATATAGGCGCTCATGTTCCTAACGTGGGAACGGGTCCTAATCTAGGCCTAAGACAGATTTATGGTGAACTGATACATGAAAATGATTTTTGGTATAATCCACATGCAACCCTGACCACCCAGTTTATGGGAAATATGTTTGGCATCATCCAGTTTGCTTTCTGTTTGCGTCGAAGTTGTTTCGGTCGAGAGTGCGTTCCCGTGGGTGTTTGGTTAGAACAATATTAGTGTTAATAAACTATCGAAAGGACAATTATTTTAATATATAAGTGTTTTGGATAACTTTCTCAACAATCGTTTGGTGAGTTGTTGTTTCTCACTGAGTACCTATTTACGTATTTACACACACATTTCTTTAGTGAGTTGTTATTTCTCACTGAGTACCGATTTATTTATACCTATTTACATATTTATTTGAATGCTATTTGGTATCATTTATTGAGTAGACATTATAATTTGAGTATCTACTATTTAACAAGTAACTGAGCATGTTGATAATGTAATAACAAGTTGGTATTGAAAAACTTCTTGTACTGATTGTTCAGTACATACAGATCCTTCTTAAGATCATTATTACTCGATAATTCGCAGAACAATGTTCTGGTGCATTCTGTTCGCACCGTCATTCCTTACGGTACCGTTCAAGGGTTATTTTCCCGATCCTGAACTGGTCGCATACAAAGTAATTGAAAGGTATGATATACCGAGTCTTCGTTCGAGTTCCGCCGAATACACTGCCCGTACAGCCCGCACAGAGCACGTTTGTTTTAGGTGCAGATGCTCCTGAATTGTTATAGATGCATCCGCCGTTACGAGCCCAGGTTTACATGTGGTACGCAATGTATATTGACCTGAAAGGGGTGAGGTAATTAGGCATTACATATATATAATTGGTGCATTTTAATACACGCTAACGATCTTGGCGTTAGGCTGTTTTGTGATGTTCTAGGTATCATCATTTTGCTTTACAGCTTGCCCTATGGGTCACTTTGTGTGATAACCAGGCACCGTGTCCTATGGGTCACTTTGTGTGATAACCAGACACCACCTTTAACCGTGTCCTATGGGTCACTTTGTGTGATAACCAGACACCACCTTTAATTGTGTCCTATGGGCTATCACGTGATAGTAACCAGACACGTGCCCTATGGGTCACCCAGTGGTGATAACCAGGCACAGTGCCATATGGACTAATCCGGATTAGGGACCAGGCACCGCGATTTCGTTTTACAGCTTTGGGGACTAGCTACCCCCGTATTTTGATTTGTTGTATTATGTTATGTTATGACTTAATATGTTGTATATCTTGTGCTCTGGGTTGACGTGACACATATGTGGAATCGTGGGCTTTGTGTGTATATGGCTCATCCATTTAAGCAGTACTATTGTATACCTTCTCTGGTATTATTTATGTACTTAGTACTGGTGAGGCTTTTCCCGAGGTTTATCCCTCTGGCCTTCTAATTAAACGTTGTTAAACTATTTAATAGTTGCGTAATGTACAAGTATTCGTCATAGTACACTTTCCCTGTGCGCTCTGCTCAATCGCACTTATGGGGTTGTCTCTGAGTTACATTCCAGTAATTATTTGTATGACGATGTAGTGCATGACGTTGAATACAGTTGAAATATTTACCTATATTTGACACTATGGTATCTGAGAAAATTTATACAGATGTAAGTGGCATGATAATTTACAGTAGCACGTTGGCAGATTAGCCAATTACACGTTCTAGGTGCTCATACTGTTTTCCCATACTTTGATATAGATATTCACGGCCAAAGGGTTGGTGTCAACGACCGACCGAGTGATCAGCTGGCCGTTAACGCCCTCAATACGGACAATAAGGTAGGAAGTCCTATCCTTTATATAGCCCTCTCTGCTGGTGGGTCATTGTGAATTGACCATTCGAGATTCCTGACGCATACAAAAAAAAAATTTTTGTATATTTTTGAATTGACCCCTAACAGTTGGAACAATCGAATCAAGAAGATTACACAATGAAATGAGGAGGAGCACCAACATCATCATCATTATCATCATCATCACTCAAATAAGAAAAAGGTTACGACTGAATAGTGAACTTATAACGTGATGCCTTACAGTTTTGCAAACTAGGAGCATAGGTATCGAAAAAAAATATGTAGGTACCTACCCATTGACGAATTTTTTATTTAATGGATAATTTTTATCATTAACAGTTTTTGAACTGTATAATAAATACAGTACCACGTGTACGATTCTGGTTAATGTTGTAAACAGGAAAGAAATAGAGCACGAAGGTCGTCAGGGTTCACTCGAACAAAACCAATATTTATTCACAAAGTTCCTCTCTCGGTCCGTGGACATGTACGTTTAAGAGATACCTACATAGCTATTTGGTGGTCGTATTCGTATGGGAATAATGCAAACCAACATGGAATATTTGGAATGGAAAGTAAACAACAAAGTGAAGATAATAATAGCATCCAGATAAGTAGATACATATGTATGTGTGGGTAGGTATCTTAATTTTTAAAATAAATTTCTTTTGAGATAGTTACATATCAAAATTCATAGACTAATTTATCCAGAAACCGATACGACTACTAACAAGCTAATATTGTATGCAATCGTTGAGTCTGTCGTCATTCATCAAAAGTAAGCATCATTCATTCATATTAGCAAAAACGATTCTCGTCACGTAAAAAAATCATTGATATAAATTCGACGTGACGTCCAATAAGTACGATATGAGATAGGTATTCTTCAATCGTATCGTATCGTTCGTTCTGTTCCTGCGAAATTGAATTTTTTTATGCGGTTCGTCTATTAAATTCTGCACTACAAACAAGTGTCGTTTCATTCGGTGCATAATAATCATTTGAAGGTACAAATAAACATATTACAGACGTTGTAACGGTTTAGATTCTAGCTTGAAAAGCTTAAGTATACCTACAACCAACAAAAAGTGAGAAAAGCTACTCATAATAAAGTTTTAAATTCGAGTCACCCTGTAAACGGGTTTGTAAAGCGATAGTCCATTATTATAATGAATGACATGAAGAGTATTAGTATTGTTCCACGGAATATAAAACGTTTTATTATTAGAAGAGAATAAAGTAATAAAACCTGAAAGTTCTAATTGTAAGTAGATATTACTACAGTTAATTTATAATTATTATAATTCACATTGAAATGCAAAGTGAAAATCTGTGTAAAGCTGAAAGTAAACGTATAAACTTTTAAGGAAAGATATTTTGTCACACCGAAAGTGCTTTAAGTACCTAGATTACGTACCTATATAGGTAATAAAATTGTTTCGAGAGAAGATGACTGTGGCGCCTTTTCTTTAAGTGCCCCCTTTTTTCGGTAATTTGCAGTAAATACAAATAAATGTATTTTACCTTACAACAGGCGCCACTGCAATTTCAACGACGCGACGCGACGCGACGCGTCAACTTTTAAACCACCCATATCAATGTCAATATTGCCCTGTCGGTGTTTAACAACAACAACAACAACAACAATAAGAGTTATCGTGGTGGATGGAGGCAGACGGTAGATAACAAGTACAAAATACAAAAATCCACTTGGCCGCTAGGGACAGATTCGGATTATGTACCTATTTATCATTGATGGGCGTATCGAGTTGGTAATGGACTTTACAAGTACATACCTAGATATTTTTATAAAAATGACAAGGAATTTTTAAACACAAATGTACCAAGCAAACACAGTTTGAAGTAATAAACTTTAAGGGCGATTTTCTAGAAAATTAATTAATAACGTTTTTTTCCCATACAACATACCTAACAATAACAATAATAATAATAATAATAGAAACGAGAACAAGAATACAGGAAAAAAAATGTAATATATTACCAATGACGTAATAATTGGAATTTAATTACGAGTGTTGGTAGCATCGGATACAATCAACATACCCATCTAATGCAAAATACACGCGTCTATTTCCTCATACCGTTCGTAATTAAATTAACGGTTTATGGCGTTTCCAGTTCCTTCTCTCTTTCTCTTATTATTATTGCAATCCGACGAGAACAATAAATTTTGCAATACCGGATACCGACGTCAGTAGGTATTATGTATTTATATGGAAAGCCGTTTTCTGTATCATCAAATTCATTAAAAAATAATATATTAAGAAGTACATACTTTCTAACACGTACCTATCAGAGACAGAAACAGTAGAAAAAAGGGGAAGAAGTAATCCTAAACACTTGAAATATTTTGTAACGCAATTAAATAAAAAAAACCATAATAAATAATTATATCAAATGTAAATCAACCAACAAAAACGAGTCGTATTTACCGCATGTTCAAAAGCTGTTTTTTTGGGTTGCTATTAACTCAACTCGATCAGATTTGACATCCGAATAATTAAATTAATGTAACATGTGTCAGCTAAGTAACAACTTAATCTGTTGCATAACGGTCAAAAAAAACAAAAAAAAAACGATAAATCTTACAAATTCTTATATTTATACGTAGAGTATGATATATGACTTACTTAAAACGTAAAAATCCATACGCAGGTGTTTCTGAAAGTTTTTTTTTTATTTCATGTGAAGTTAAAAAAGAAATAAAGTCTTTAGTTATGTTTGGTATACTTAAGAAAATACTGAAGAAAAAAAAATTAAATTACTTAACACACAGTTGGATATTACGCGACGAAAACGATAATCGAAGCGTGGAAATTTATTTGTAAGACGAAACAACAAAAGTGTTACCTACATCGCCGGTCCGTCGCGTCTTTCCGTTTCGTGTAAGCAAAAGTGCAACTCAAACTATGACTGCGACCGTTCTGCGACCCATTACCTATACCACGTGGATCGTGCATTTCGTGCTAAGAAGCCGTTATTTTGTGTAGTCGCGGACTTTTACTTTCTAACGGTCATTGTACAGCAAATTAGGTATATAGTATACAACAACAATAATGGTACTGACGACATTTGATGTAAATACTTCATGCATTACTATTTGACGGTATTTATACATAATATTGCTTATAATAATTTAAAATTAGTATTATAATTGACTAATGTTTTAATAAAGACGACTATAGCTTTGGATAAGTGTAACAATAAATAGTAGATATTATTTTTTTTTTTTTTGAGGAATACTGTTTCGTAACGTACGCTTAATCAGAATAAGAAACAATTACTTAGATAAACGTCAGCGTTTGCAAGTTTTCTTAGAAAAAAATTATTTTTAACAGTATAATCCTACAGTCTTCTATAAAAATTAGTAAGCGTGTCATTTTTTTTAATGATTGACTAAACTATTGTAATTAAAAACCTGATAAAATTTTTCATTCCATTTTATTTTTATTCAAATAATTAAAATGAAAATGATTCAGATTTTGTCGACAGAACTTCCGAAGTGAATTCTAAATTAATTCATCGAAAATCTAATTCAAGTTTTACTGAATATAAAAATCATCATAGGTAGGTATTTAGTTATTGTTACAAGTTAAAAGTTTGAAAATTTCACATCGCACTACTTTCAATTCTTCGAAGACAATAATTTCATTAGTTTTGCTCGCTGCATGCCGATCCCTTTCTCCATGAATTTCCCTGAACAATCAACGTAGACGCAGGTGTGGGTAGGTACTCATAAAATTATCACAATTGTTTAAACAATACATTTATATTGAGAAAAAAAAAAGAGAATCACGATGTTGCTAAATAACAAAATCGATTTATTGGATAAAATTATAATAGATATCTAAGTACTTAAATAAGTTGTCTGCGTTTCTCAAAAAAAGCGACAGAAATGTGACCAATTTTACTTCCCAATTTTTCGCCGAATATTTAGAAACGCACGACAATTCTTTTATGTCTGGTGCAAAAAGTTTTTCCGGGAAATTGTTATTAATTTTAGAAATCGATTATATAACCACAATATTAAAAACTACATAAGTACATTTAAAAAGAGGTACTAAAATTTTCATATGCTTTAAAATATAGGTAGTTCTCCTATTTCTTGCTAATTTACTTTTCTAAATGTAATTTAATAAATGACATTAAAAAAAATGAAAAGGAAACGTAATACACATAAATGTACTGGTACCTACCCACATATTATGTAACGTAGGGAACACATCGATCATCAGTTTCATTAAATCAAATGATCCGAATATGAAGTGCGAAGCCCGTGATAGCCCACGGTGTAAAAAAAAAAACACTTGCTTCAACAATCACGAGTCACGCCGAAATATGAATCAAGAGAGCGAGTGGGTCAGTGCGATTTTGAAAGGGTCGTGTCATGTCATTAGTATTTGCAATGATGTTAGGTAACGTGTACGAACCAATGAATCATGATGACGAAGATGAAGTGCAGGGTGTATGCGCAAACTAAATTATATTGAGTACCTATTTTTCGAAATTAGAATGTAAGTTGCAAATTTTCAATAAAATGTTTTTAATTACGTCTCGTACGTTTATCGCCCTCATCGACTTCCTGGCCAAGTGACACACGATACGTTGTCACTTTTGTACTCAATTCTCGTCAGTTGAAAGCCAAAGTTGGCACCTGTTACCGGAGAAAACGTTCATTTGTCGAAAAGTGGCAATCAGGCAGTTATTGTCATCCGGTACAATACATATATACAAATCAACGTCTCGTCTATTTGCATAAGGTACAAACGTTGCCAAATAACCATTAATTAGGTAAGCGCGTTTCTAAAACCGCGCTAGTTTTTATCGCGTTGTTTAAAACAATTTTTTTCACGTGGCAACGTCGTGTCTAGAAGAAGCGGAACAGCATAGCATGTCCGACTGCATGCATCTCTGACCTGTTTACTCAGATCTACTTAATTAACACCTTATTAGACTTCCGTGTAGGTAAAACATAAATATGACTTGTCATGTCATTTGTCGAGAACAACTACGATTACTCTATTAACATAAAACATATACGACTCCGAAGCTTCTTTTTCAAAACAAAATAAGTACCTACAAGTAGGTATCGTAAAAAAATTCTTCACAATCTAATAGATACTTAAATGGATTATTATTCATCACTAGTATGACGCATTCGTGATGATACATCAGACATCATTAAAATATGTAATGAAGAGTCGCCTACATTATTATGTTCTGGGCATATACATAGTAACATAGCTGCTGCTAATTTACAAATTAATTACATAAATCTGGGCATGTATCACTGCAAAACAATGCGAAGCTAATGAAGCACACATTATCTATCTACATGTCGGCGACAAATAAAAAAAAAAGAAAAAAACTAATAACAGTCATGTTTATGTATATATACTAGTGATGTAAAATATCGTAACTTTTGAGTATTTGGAACGATTCGTTACTTTCGTTGTTAGTATTCGTTACTTGATATTCGTTATTTCGCTACGTTACTTCTCCTTACTCGTGTAGAAGGACGAATTAGCAATCGTTATTCGTTTTTGACGTAGGCCGTAGTTGCGACGCGATCCAACGGTAGCGGTGCGCGCGGAAGCGACGATTCAATGTGCAAGTTATAACCTATTTTATTCATAAACTATACGTTTTATCGAAAAATGTTTCAAATAAAAAAAATCCCTTGATTCATTTCCTACATTTTGTCTCGATTAATACCCCACCTATCTCTAAAAATAAAAAAGTTTGCCGCATGCTCAATTTCTGCCTGCACTTTTCGCGTACGTTTCGTTTGAACAAATTCCGTCGCTTTTGTTTATAACATTTAATTTATGATCTATACAGATTTGGAATCTACAAAGATAGAGCTTTCGAATGGTATAAAATTCATTAAAAATACTTAAGAAATAAGCGCGAGGATGCAATGCAAAGATAAAATTTCGGGGCCCCGCGCATGTATTTGCTTACAATTGCGAACGCAAACGTTCAGTCGATTTCATTTCCCCTACCATGACTTCGCACATAGCGAATACCTAGTATATTAGTAACGAAACCAGACAAGGAACGAATACTTTGTAACGAATAGTTACTTTTTTTACATCACTAATATATACTATACAACGTTGCCAAAAGAGGTAACTGACTAAAAGAAGATTGAAAAAAAATAGGTATTTCTATTTTCGTCAGTTAACGTTATAATAAAAATGACTGTGTGCAAATTGGTTTAAAGAAAATGGTATTGAAACAGTTGAAGACATTTGTAAAGTACAACGCGACGCGACGCGACGTGTTTAAGCCGAAAGGTCAATGGAATCTTTTGGGCAAGAACGTGTTGTAAGGAGAGGTGCCTTAATAAGTGGGTTACATTCATTGTCAGAGCCGAGAAGTTGGATATAAATGTTAGACGTGTAATCCGAAAAAGGAATGAGCATCATTAGTTGTTTCACCACGAATTCGCCAACGATACACCTAATGTTTAGTTCGTTTAACTTTTTGACCGAGGCTACGGAGCGAGAGACTTCCACAACAATTATTGGCAAAAATTTAATTTGTCTGCATATTATAACACCAAATATGGCGAGATAAGCCGACAGGTACTTAAAAAAATAAATATGCAACGATTCGGGCTCTTTAGATACTAATTACGGACACTACATAATTTAATTATGTACCTGATGATATCATTTCATTAAATTATTCTTTGCCCATTTATAAACAGCCTACAACAATTATTGTGCATATTTATACTTACGAATAAATAAAATAGAGGTTTTGTAATGCAACCTTGCAGTTGTTACAGACTTTTTTCCACTTTACTATCACCACAGCAGTGTCAAGTGGGCACTCGAGTTCACTTTAACCACGACCACAACGAACATACCAACAACTCAACTGATTCGATCACGTGTTTGACAGCAAACAGCATGCTACGGGGTGTCAGTTATGCGACGGTGACAGACGGAAATGCCAAGTTAATTTAGACGAAATTTTACTAAAAGACTAAACATAAACAGACAAACGCAAAACAAAATTACTTAAACTGTTACAACGTTATGGCGGCTTGCGTCCGCCATATTGGTCTATGGACGACGAACGCCACCTAGATATATGTTGCCAATTCGTTATTACGCAAACGATTCTATGATGGGTGCAGTTTTTACATTGGTTAAAATTATTATCTGAACAGATAGAAGAAACGGTTCAAAAGTCACTTCCGTATGCATAGCAAATTCGCCGAATGGTCGTTATGTGTATGTATATACATATCTCGTAACTAGACAAACAGAAACAGGCAATCGAACGTTTCAGATAGTAATTCTTTGTAACGTTAACACGACGGAAGTAGATTTAAATACCTACACAAGTCCTTTCAGCTGAATACAAGTTATAAAAGTCTGAAATGGGCAGAGCAGAGAAAACTTCAATTAATTAATTTCAGATTGTTTTTAAATTGCCATCGTAACAGACACATTGATTAACTAACTAAATTACCACTCCTCTCTTGTTCGATAATTTCGTCACAAAATCAAAAATGCATGCCTACACATAAAAAGGTTAAATTTTGAAAAACACTTGTGTGTCAATTATGGGAACGTCTTATAAAAAGTTTCGTAATTAACGTACTATAAAACCATAACAAATCAGTCGAGAACATTTTAAGGTCTTTAATTTATCTATTATTAAGTACCTACTTATATCAAGGTGAGATTTGGAATGACTAATTATTATCTGTCTATAACAATGATAGAAACCGCAAGTGCAATCAGTGCATTAAATAATTCTTTAGGTTTCATTCATTCATTCGCCTCTTAGTCACATGAGAAATGGAGAAAGGGGAGAGCTATTTATAGACGAGCGAATTATGAGCCAGACAACTATTTTATTATTGCATTTTTTTTTCTGTTTTATTCTGAAACTGTATTAGAAAGGTGGCAGCACAGCAGAGAAAGCCAACTCGAAGTAATAAGCGTCATGGAGATAGATAGGTACACAGAGATATCGTTGCAATGGTCTGCATTGTTGTTATTGTTGTCAATTTTATTACTAGAGTCTAGAGTGCAGTTTTGAAAGTATTATTGTCGCTGTTGTTATTCTACCATTTATCAGTTGACTTGCTATAGGCATATCTATAGCTGTTGTAGTGTTGTAGTTATCCTGCATGGTACATTATTATAATCCTGACAAAAAAAATAAACACAAAGGGATCCTTTATGCAGTCATACAGTTCCCAAGGTGTTAAATAAATACATAAATGTATTCGTATGCATTCGCATAAACTGTCATGAATCACGTTACGAAGTTCATAAATTCTTTATCGTCTCTTTTTTTTTTAATTGAAGAAATTATAGATACTATTTATTGATCTTTACTGATTTTTGCACCTGCACACTCAAGTTGATACGTATAGTGGAAAAAGGTGTCCAGGGATAGGACAGCGACCTTTGTGACCTTAATTTGTTGTCGAAGAACGAGATGTCGAACACATATGGCAATGGCGCGCATCTTATCTCTCATTAGTGTTATTATTATTGTTATTATCGAACGTTTGTCGCATATATTCCAAGTCCAAGTGAAGAAGATACGATTGCGATTGAAATTGTCTGCCTGTTGCAAAGGAGAAGAAGAAGAAGAAAAGCTGCAACTCGGTCGTCGTAGGTATGAATAAAAGATAAACCCGAGACGATCGGCTTTTTCTTCTCAACAAATGGGAACTTGTGGGCCATAAACTGCCTGCCAAGAACGATGTTCGAAAGTACAAAGTTAAAGGCTGATCAAAAAATTGAATGAATGTTCATGATCACGATCATTTAAATTATAAAATAAGGAAAGAAATCCAAATGTACCCTAAAGTTCTATTCCGTCATTTTTTCTTTACAATTTGCTAGATAGGTACTAGCCACTCCTTTTAATTGTAAGCAAATATTTTTTTATCAATTATCAGATAAGTAGGTAGACACATCGAATGTACCATATAAATAAATTCACTTTCTTCTCTCTCTTCATACGCTGCACAATACTTTCTATTTACAATACAATAACTTAGTATTCACAATGTGCTAGATGTCTATTGACGCAAACTAAGAAAAAAAAAATAGTCCGTTTCTAGTCCATTAACGGGCATTTAAAGCCCAGATTTTGTCGCTCTCAAACAACCCTGATCGGTCGTAAAATATCCTGATTTATAAAATACTTAATCCAAGTAGGCGAGTCGGTCGCGTACACATACATACACACACACACACACACACTCACAAACACAAATCGCCTCGTGCATACTTTAATAATACATAGTTCTAAAACGTTTACACGCAAACATAATAGATACGTACGTAGGTACATAGAAACCTGAATAGTAGATTATCATTAATAATAGGATCATAAGCGGCGACGTAGTGTGCGCGTTGGTCCATAAAAATTTAATTCGGATAAAGAGGTTTCGAAATCGTAGATCGAAGACGGCGTGGTACCAGACCAGAAGTGAACGGCCGATCAACATTAATAGGTATCTATCTATAGGTACATAATAACAAGCGAAACATTACTACTAGTAGTAGTAGTTGTAGTAGGTGCCTACTAAGTATTATTATAATGGTATTGATTACGAGTCCTAGTTGGCTGTGTTTAATAGAAACGGAAGTGTGTACGAACAGCGATCAAAGAGGATCATGGAAGTTGTGAGCATCGTATCGATAAAGTAATCGAGCGAAACCGAGTGCCGCAGCCGGTTAATGAGATTGTCCATGAATTATTGGATTGATTATACTACACACAATAAATACTATTGTCCACGTGGACAGAAATCTACCTTATAGAGTGCTTTTTTGACTGGTTTTACTTTTTTTAACAAACCAAAAACGATTATGGTAGGTAAGTAACTACAAAACAATTTTCGAGACCGGAAAGCTGGCGTGTCAGACATGAAAAAAGATAGATACATTGTCACTTACACAAAAAAAAAACTTCAGCAGACCATCGCTAACGTCTACTAGTAGGTAGGTACACGTGTTTACTACATGTTATATCCTAATAGACAATGTACCTACTCTAATCATTGTACAAAAACAATGGATCATAAATAATAATAATTATTCTTTCGAGTGATGTGATGTGCGCGTATAAGAGGTCTGGGCTGCCTTTCTTTTGAACCCATTACAAAAAAGTTGCCGCCAACAACAACAACAGGTGTTGTTTGGATAATGATCGACGTGAATTTTATGATTTTTATGCAAACCGCGTTCTCTAATGGTAATGCCTGCCTGCTTGCTTTTGCGTCTGCACCGAGTTCACGCAATATAAAATGCACAATGTAAGGTATTTATTGTGTGGTGTGGGAACAGTGAGAACTAATGAACGTCCGATCTGATATTGCACGCAACTGAAACAACAACAGAAATACTCTTGCTCACTTTCACGTTCCTTTTTATAGAAATTATTAACTATAAATAAATTATACAGTTATGCACTCGTTTTCTAATTTCTAATTATTTAAATTATAATTTGGGTTTAGATATTGTCCTTTTGATTTTGTAGAACAAATCTCCGAATTCGGAGAAGACATTATCTAATTTATTTAAAGTAATTAATAGGTAGGTAATTAAAAATGAACAATAGTCATATTGGTAGATAAATGGGCTTTTTCCACAAATCAACATGTTTTTTTCTTCATTCATTAACGAACTTTAATGACTTATTTATAAATTCATTAAAAGTAGGTACGTGTTAATCAAGGAAAATTGTGCTCTAATTATGTAATTGTGGTGTGTTAATTAATAAGAAAAGGTTAAAGTCAATTTAATAAATCAAACGTAAACAAACAAACACATAATTAGTGTAATAGAGCCCGTTTCTGATCCTAGAATATATTTAACAAAAAATAGTCCTTCAAATATTACATGATCTACTCCAGCCACGTTTTTGTTACCTACTTTAAGTATTTTAATATACAATATTTCCACAACTAGGCAGAGACACACAATACAATTATTATTATTTCACGTATTAGTATTTACGTAAACGTACAAAAAGTGGCTCAACATGTCCGGAAGGTATGGAATTTGCACGAAATATCATTTTTATTCTTGACAAAAACGAAAAGCCTTCTACGAACTAATTTTACTATTACTTAAATACGCAACTGGGTACACGTGTGACTGTTTTTAAATTACACCAGGAAATTGATCTGTCGTAATTAATTATTTACATTTAGCAACAAAAAAAAATGGACAAGATGTGTTCGCAGTAATAAAGCTTCCCACATTAAAATTTATAAAAAGTATAGTTCATGCCAAATTATGTGGCTTATTGCTGATCATTAAAAGGTTTTCAAAGTTGAAAACTGAAATTTCCTGTGAAGGCCAAAGTTAAAAACAATTTTTTATTCTACTCTATAACTCGTATTTGCGCGCCAATTTCTCTTCAGTGTAACATCGTCACTTTGCTACGTTCATTAGTGATGTAAATATCGTTACTTTTGAGTATTTGGAACGATTAGTTACTTTCGTTGTTAGTATTCGTTACTTGATATTCGTTATTTCGCTACGTTACTCCTCTTTACTCGTACTCGTGTAGAAGGACGAATTAGTAATCGTTATTCGTTTTTGACGTAGGCCGTAGTTGCGGCGTGATCCATCGGTAGCGGTGCGCGCGGAAGCGACGATTCAATGGTGCAAGTTATAACCTATTTTATTCATAAACTATACGTTTTATCGAAAAATGTTTCAAATAAAAAAAATTCCTTGATTCATTTCCTACATTTTGTCTCGATTAATACCCCACCTATCTCTAAAAATAAAAAAGTTTGCCGCATGCTCAATTTCTGCCTGCACTTTTCGCGTACGTTTCGTTTGAACAAATTCCGTCGCTTTTGTTTATAACATTTAACTTATGATCTTTACAGATTTGGAATCTACAAAGATAGAGCTTTCGAATGGTATAAAATTCATTAAAAATACTTAAGAAATAAGCGCGAGGATGCAATGCAAAGATAAAATTTCGAGGCCCCGCGCATGTATTTGCTTACAATTGCGAACGCAAACGTTCAGTTGATTTCATTTCCCCTACCATGATTTCGCACATAGCGAATACCTAGTATAACGAAACCAGACAAGGAACGAATACTTTTAAGATCGAGTATTAGTTACAACGAATACTCAATGACTAACGAATACTTACTTTGTAACGAATAGTTACTTTTTTTTTACCTCACTAACGTTCATACTATAGGTACCTACCTACTTCTACACAGACTGTGGTCATATGGCAAGTTTAAGGTCGATTCTTGATACTTCTTTTTTTTATGAATTGTCATCCCACGCAACAAAAACAATATAAAAACTGAGCAATTAATCAACCGTGTGCTCGATTCATAATATTCTGAAAAAGACCTTGAGTAAAACAGAAGTTTGTAACGTTTTACAATTAGCTACAATGTTGCGTAAAAAAATTAGCGAACGATTTCTTTAAGAGATTCCCGAGTTTGTTCTAAACGGACAATAAAAGAAAATTAATACAATGCAGGAATTCTATGGCCATTTAAACTTAAGAATTCGACCTTATAACGAAAGAGTGTTTTAACTTCTGCTAGTAGAATGCTAGGTAGCTACATACTTTCATTACGTATTCGCAAAAACTGCTAGGTAGGTACAAAAAATAAAACATTAAGAAACGGTTTACAACAATGTTCATAACAAAACAATTTGTTAATCCGCACACGTCCCGTATTGTTGGGTTGGTCCAGCAAAGAGAACTAGCTGACCTTGTGTTCGATTCTCAAATCAATCGATCACTCGATTTTTAACTGCCCATAAATTGTTATATTTATTTGAATCGATCTCATCTAGAAACCTGTAGCAATGTATAGGTACGTACTAATACGTTAACATTTTCAAAAGAAATTAGATTTTGTGACATACTTAAATCATGTACCTACTGTCAACTACTGTAAATGATGAACCAGAATGAAGTTAGTTAGGGTTGCCTATGCGCAAAAGCAGAAGAGGGGATTGGGACAGCCAATGATAAACAAATGATTTGCTCCCTCTCACTCTCACTCACTTTTCGTCACTTCTCGCAGCCAACTTTATGCTGTTTCACCATTTACGATACAAGTCAGTACATTCGTAAATATTTGCAAGTTATTTCGTCCGATGTTGCAATTCCGACCGGCTGAACTTCGTCCGTTTCATTTTTTTTATACTGTCAATAGCATGAAACGTGATTAATGAAATCGATCGGTGTAATTTCAGAAGGAACGTTCCGTTGTCGCGTGTCGTGGCTAACGGGATGTCGATTTTTTGATTAACGACATCGACAGAAACGCGACAAAAGTCAAATGAACAATAATGAATGACACAACGCAACGGCACATTCGATTAATCCGATTCAATCCAGTAACGCAATTCAATCGTATGTACCTATGAGATTTGCACAACTTGCGTGACATATGTAGATATGTACACAAAACTAATTTCTTTTGCAAAAGTAAACCAAAAAAAGATGACAGTAGATTGGACGTATCAAACACGATTGTAGAAGTAAAAGTATATATGTATATACAAAAAAAATTATTTTTCTTTGGTATTTGTACGTACTAACAATCCACCTACCTATATGTACAAAAACACGTCTACGATTCTATGCATCTAAAATTATATTTAAGTTGTTTGATGTAAATCACTTCCTTTAAAGAACGACTTCGGAACCGTGGAAGTCATAAAAATGTCAGTCACGATTTATGACAAATATTAAGGTATAACACACCGAAATCTCATTCAGGATGTAGCTAGCCAGCCACTTCATACAAATGCTCGTCTATTTAAAAAAGGTACACGTAGGTATACAAAAATATTTTAACGTATCTATCACATTCATTACTTTTTAAAATCGTCTGTCTCTCTATTTTTTATTATCAAACGACATCGACACTTAAATTACGTCTCCTAAATTTGGATCAGTAATTGGGCAAAGATTTGTGACTTCAGTGGTGACATTTATTGTTGCACTTAATATAAAACAATTTTCATACCGAGTAGGTACATATTTGGATAGGTTCGTGAAGAATAAAATTGGAATGTTTTTCTTGTATTTTTTTTTTAAATGTTTTAGAAAAACATGTAGGCATATTAGATAAATGCTAATAATGGTGAAAATCATAAAAAGTAAGTAACAAATAAAAACTCAACTCAACCTAATCTGAAATAATTTCAGGATAATTTACAGACGACTTCGCCTTCTTAAACTGACCTATTTACTTATTATCATGATATCCGTGATGGTCCTCAATTAAATATCGTTTATTAACACCATTTAATATTATATCTTCGGAATTCTTTTTAAGATGCGTCATAGTCGATATATGTACATAGTTTTTTTTTGGTAAATTTCTATGTCAGAGTTCAACGTTTTTAGAAAAATTCTCACAACTTACCTATCACACAGTTTTGTTACGTATACATATTTTGTAGGTACTATGCAGTAACGGTAAATTATTTATTAATTTCTACTCACGATCAGTTAATTTCAGCTAATTAAATAATGAAAATAATAATTTTTCTTCTTCAACAACAAATAATATTTATTACTCATTAAAATAAGCGAAAGTAGAAAAATAATTAGGTAGGTATTTAATTAAAAATTAATGAGAATCAAGTGCTTTACGTATCTATGTAGATACATTTCACCGCGATACGTTCAATGAGTAAAAGGCCGTTTTTTATTCGTTAAAAGTGATGAGAGTTCGAAAATTGGATCAATTAAAATCGAATCTGGGTTAATTTGTTTTAATTGCCGACAAATTTCTAACTAATGCAAAAATAGTTCAATGAAATGGAGCCACGGCGGTTTTACTTCTTTTTTTGTTTTAATGTGACCTACATAAGTACATTGTTTATATTTGTTTACAATAAAATTCATAATTAAATTTCGAAGAATCGGTAAATTTACGCTATTTACTGTTTAAATAATGTTTCCAGCAAATTGAGTCTAACAGTATCTAAATAAGATACAGTACTTACTTATCAATAAACAAATATAGATAGATATACCTATAATTGTGAGTAAAACTAATTTTTCGAAACGGAATTACTTAAAACGGTTAGGTAATTATTTTTGTAGACAAGGACGGTACTAATATTTAATCTAAATTCAGTCCAAAATTGCACAATATGTAACTGGGAATTTACAATATACTAATGGAAGGAAGGTCACAGAAAGGCATGTGCCCGCTCCTACTTTTTAGAAAAATAGAAAGACATTGTTTTCTGTTAATTTTGTACGCATAGATAATAATAATTGTATCAACACTCTGTTCATCTTAATTTCGGAAAAAAATTAAGGTTTTTGAAAAATGATCTGCCCTCATCACTATGATAGGCATGTTACGTCGATGGTTGATTTATTTTTTTCCGTCAATCGCGGCTATCTGTCGAAACATACCAAAATTTAATGCAAACAATCTAGAATTATTGATTTGATTATATTTCTTAATTTTGATTTTGAAAATTGAAGAAATCAAAATACAAAACTGCTCAATAATTATGCAATGTTTGAAGTAGGTACATCATTATGGTAAATATGTTTAAAAACGTCACAAATGCGTCTCGTTTTGTTGCAATATTAACAATACCACGTATAAATAAATGTACAATTACCAAGATTTGAATAATTTATTATTAACAATCTCTTTTAGACCTTCAGGTGATCTCGTGTCATCACAAGTTCTCATGCTTGTTCCTATCCTGCTCACAATGTATCTATTAGACGAATAGAGATAAGGATTATGATTACATCCTTGAAATAGTGCTTGTTGCTGATTAATAATAAACATCAACATCGAAAATCTTACGATAATGAAATCGATTGCTCCTAAAAAGACGAATCAACAAATATGGTCTACCTATCGATACAAAAGTACAAAAGGGCGGGCGTAGGTAGAACGAATAATATCGAGTTATAAAAGACGCATGCGCATAAAGTTGATTCGATGTCGACGCAACGGCTAGTAGCATTTTATGAATAGGTATGTAGGTATCTCATTAAAGTTGATGATTTTTAAAATTCATGGTAGATACCTATATGCCTTAACCTCTTTAATAATAATGTTATATTATGGTAAGTAACAACCACCTAAGGGATATTAAAAAAAAAAAAAAAAACATAAAAATCGAATACAAAATCACCGTCATCAAATCATTATCATCATGGCGAGGACGAACGACAAGTGCTATTTTATATTATCTATATATATGTATGTATAGGTAGGTAGGTACCCTACACACAATGTTTCTTAATGTGTATTACATTGTATGCATGTGTGCATGTAAATAGAAACACATTGATGAGTCGGTCGCAGATGAAACTGCAAGGAGGTTCGGCGGAATTTCATTAATTCACAAGGCCAAGATTATGTAAATTTGCATGCGAATTAACATAAGTGAAGCTACATCGTTACACGGCCAAACACGAACGTATTATGTACAAAAGCTTTCGCGCTTGCCTTTAAACCACCACTCGGGGAATCGCGACTCGCGACTATTTTTTTGCCTTTCAATTTCCACAATATGCCACTAGTCACCAACGACACTAGTGATGTAAAATATCGTTACTTTTGAGAATTTGGAACGATTCGTTACTTTCGTTACTTGATATTCGTTACGTTACTCCTCCTTATTCGTTTTTGACGTAGGCCGTAGGCGTGCGGATAGATAAAGTTTCTCGTTACATTTTATACATTAAGTTACGGCGTGATCCATCGGTAGCGGTACGCTTGGAAGCGACGATTCAATGGTGCAAGTTATAACCTATTTTATTCATAAACTATACGTTTTATCGAAAAATGTTTCAAATAAAAAAAATTCCTTGATTCATTTCCTACATTTTGTCTCGATTAATACCCCACCTATCTCTAAAAATAAAAAAGTTTGCCGCATGCTCAATTTCTGCCTGCACTTTTCGCGTACGTTTCGTATGAACAAATTCCGTCGCTTTTCTAAACCGTAGATTATTATAACGTGACTGGAAAAAAATCGAAAATGTAGAAATAAAATAAGTGAAAAAGAATGTACATTTATCATTCTAAACGAGTGTTTGAATTAATCTGGTGTTCTACAAAGTAGTCCTTTGACATTTTGAATCCGTTTATGAGTAATTAGATAAATTTTATTAATATAACACCGCCGTTTATTATTTCACTTTAAAAGCGCTTTCCTGTTTAAAACATTAATTAAAACACTCTTCAAGGTAAAAATTGCGTAAACTTGAATGCAAATTGTTCGTTTTTAACAATTATTATGTGCGACTATGCGTAAAATTTAGATCTATTTTATTTCAGTTACAATTAGAAAAGTGTCTGTCTGCTCTGTTCAATGAGTCATGTCCATGTCGATTGCCTAATATGCACCTAAACTGCATCTGTATCTAAGGTTACAAAAAAAATACTGAACGAAATTATCTTGCATTAAAACTACCCCTCTACCTCTAACAATAATAAGCCAACGGTCACGTAGGTACTAAGTTTTCCATTGTAACACGACACCCTTGAAGACGCATTCAAATGACTCGGGGTCTAAATCTAAATTGCCCTTAAACGTGCATTTTGTTGAAATTACGACCGTCATTCTTTAGCCCCGGTCGTACGACTAAGCCACCCCTAAACAGCTAAAGTTCCCATCGTACTCGTACCTATACAGTTCACGGCTCCCAGACAATTTTTTTATCGAAAACAAACCCCCTGTCGTCTTACTAAAATAAATAATATTTAGACGGGTAGGTAGCTGATCGCACCATGACACCTCGAAAATAACATGTGCTACAACTACCGAAATCTCACACAATAAATAAATAACTTGTAAGTATGAAGCGATTACTTAAGTAAGTATCACTCAGATAAACAAAAACAAAAATTAATAGTGTTCGAAATTTTGTTCATGATTGTGTTGCCCCTTTAGCTACTAAGTACGCTGCTAAGAAGTGGCAACTATGTTTCTGTTAAATTAGAGGTGAAGACTTCTTTTGACACAGCCAACGGTTTCATTGGTAAAAAAGAGATACCTATAGGTAAGTAGATACGCGAAGCAATAATGGACCAAACGGGCTGAGAATAATTTAGTGGTAGGTATAGGTACGTGAAGTCTATTTGCACAAGTCGAGCCCTTATTCGGATTAAGTTGTTCGGAAAATACGTTAACAATAGGTGACTGACTGACTGACTGACTAGAAACTAGTAGCTTCTTATATGTATTTTCCTTTGGCTATGACAAAAATCATTCTAGAAAATATGTTCATATAGGTACATACACATTTCTGTTAGGAAATGGAGAATTTAAAAGAAAACGGGATATTTAAAATTACTTAACAGCTTAATCTAATCAAAGTTGAATAAAAATATTTTTCACAAAATATATCTATAGATAGGTACAGATAAAATAACATGACATCAGCTACTTACACAAACTAAAACGTTTGGTTTTAATTAATTAACACGCAATTAAGATTGCTTAATTAAATTGCAGGTTAAATTAAATATGTTATGTATCTAGAACGTACTAAATAGCTCAAACCCCAACGCCAAAACTTGGATCAAAATTGTCCGAAGCACTTTTCGATAACAAAGTTATCTTCTTCAGGGACTGAAGTGAACTAAATGCTTAACCATAAGTTTTGGCGTTGGGGTTTGAGCTATTTAGTACGTTCTACAACACCGCCAAAGTTTTCTCCAGTTTCTGATATGTTATGTATCTATTATTATTTTCACAAACCCATCTACCTACAATTCAGTTTATTATTATCATCACATTTTTTGGAATATTAGTAGATAAATAGTTACTTCTGATAATTTTCCCAATGATAACGAATTTGTTCGGTTATCCAATATTCACACTTAAGTAATTTTACAAAAAAAAAAAGTAAATGGTTACCGTTACTGACACTCCCTGCTTTCTTGAAATAGGTGTAAAAACATATACATACATACTTAGCGACTGAAACGAAGCAAATATTTTTTTTTTAAATAAATCCAGATTAATAGGTAAAATTAAATTAATGTTTTATAGTTAAGAAGTACACCTAAAATAGGAGAAACAAGGTTATCCAACAAAATTACCTTTGGTAAAAAAATATTAACGAAATGTGTTATTTATCTCCTCGGTGGCCTTAGAAACCATCAAAAAATGTAAGGTAGATATTTGTACACACCTAATACATACTTATGTATGTGTATAGTGTTTTAGGGTGTTTTAAATCTTTAAATAAAAATTATCATAAAATTAATGATCTATTACTATGTAGGTACTTATATACAGGGTGTTTGGTCTATAAGTACAAAAAAAAGAACCACATGTTCCCTGTTGCATTTCAAACATGAATTTATACACTTTTTGACTTTTGAAATAAAAAAAAAAAATTAAAAATTATTTTGATTTCTGAGGCCGGCCCTGGTTTAGCGGGCTTATTCCCTAGAGAATAGTCGCCGGTGATAGATAACGCTGTTTCGTAAGTGGCGCTGCTCGTTGCAAACTATCAGTTACGAGAATTCGTATTTCGCCAGGCCCGTATTAAACCGAATTTCAGGGTCAAATTTTCGAACACGAATTGCGTACTTAATTGTCACTCGATTGAAAAATGCTTTTAGACTTTTGTTATTTATTGTGCAAGGAATCAATGATTCTTTTTTTTGTACTTATAGACCTAACACCCTGTATATATTACTGAAATAACAAGTGTACCTACCTACCTAACACGCGACGATTTTTTATGTTAGTTTAGTTAGTTAATCATTCCATTTAGGACGAGCAAATAATCAATATGTATTTCGATTTACCCTATAAAGCAATTGGCCTAAATTACTTCAAATAAAAATTATCGTTTCCATAAAATAAAATATAATAACTCGACAATAATTCCTTTGAAGGTTATTTATTGATTTATTATTAAGTTTTTACCAGATAACGAGTAATTTAATCAGTCAGTCAGAGGGGATTGTCCTCTTACAAGTTTTACAAAAGAATTTATTTTGGAATTAATTTTTTCTTTTATAGTAAGACCTAACCTAACCGGTATACTTTTTCGGTCAACGTTTGGGTTTTATTTTTTTTTTGTTTATAAAAACATTTTTTGTTCTTTTACGTACGTACTACTTATCCAGGTACCTACCTACCTATCAGATTACATAAAACCCACTGAACTGCAACCTTGTAAGTACCTTTAAAAAAATATGCGTTGACACCGCGTGATTTTTGAGGTCAAAATACCTGTTTGTCCATATACATACAACGCATTTTACACACACGTCTATGTGGTCTGTACGTATCTACCTTACATCGCTTGCAATTGTATCTCTACCATAATATTTAATATTATTTGTAAAAAATATTGACTGATTTTTGAGACAGACATAGAACAATTTACTACCAAAGTAGGCAACAAAATTACCTACCTTTTTACACATTGTACCTAACTAACTAACACATCACCACATCAACAGAGAAATTAGTAAGTAAACAAGTTTACAAGAGCAGCATTAACTTCGTCCTTGACCTATCTGTCCTTGTCGCGTTTGTTTTTTACCACGTATCAACATCTTTATCGCTCTTATATCGCTACGCTACCTAACTGATGATAAGTACATTTGATAGGTACCTATATTATACTAACCTACTAAGTATCTTTTTTATTTTTTCCTAGCTTCAAATTCTTGTAAAAACAAAACTAATTTGTCATACAATTGTCAATTCTGATTGTACATCTGAGGTAATGTAGCAGCACGAACTTAATGCATTCACTATCTCATTAAATCGATACAATTGATCGACTTCCTACTCTTTAAAGTAACTTTATATGTTTTTTAAACGTGTTACTTCCGTTTTAATTGTTACAGTTACTTTCCTATTTCCTAAAATTTCTAAAATTGGTAAATCCCATTTTTGCATACACACACAAGCTAACAGGAACAGGTGGAGGAAGTAAATAAATGACAAATTGTAGTCGACATACCGTTCAAGTAGGAAATACGGTAGTGAACTTCCTCTATTGCATAGGAAATTACATTCGAGACAAAACATATGCTGTTTTGAAAAGAGAAATTTCTGTAAAATTCTTAACGCCGAATTTACAGTGTACTTAGCTAGTTTTTCTGTTTGCTTAATTGCACAGGAATTGAGGGAGATTAGACTCACTTTTTTATTGTGATCATTGTTTGGTTAACATTGAGAAAATTATTGACTTACTACTTATTCTGGGTCTGATACTATCTCTGGGTTTGACAGGGCTCGTCTTTTTGACTTCCGAAATGATCCTTGGAGTCCCGGCATTTTGAAAATTAGGAAGAGACGATGCAACAAGCATAATGTCCGCGAAACTTTAATCCGCACGGTTCATTTTCACTGACAATATGTTACTAATCACACATTAACAATTTGTTCACAATAAATTATGCTTTTAACCTATCATTTCCGCGTGTTTAATTAAGAAACTCGCTCGGCGGCAAGTTTATTCCTTTGAAGGAAACAGTTCTCGTCCGCAAATAACTTGTTGATTGTCCACTTTCTTTGAATCGCCTGTCTATCGTGATTATTAGGTATATATTCGCGAATTAACTAAAGACGAATTTTACATTCGTCACTCACTTGTTTCATTCATTCAAACAGCAAACACGCACGTTATGTCGAATAAACTGTCTCTCTATCGCACGACTGACAGAATGTGAGGAGCAGTTCAAGTTGTGTATCTATAATTCGTACGTATGTCCTCGCTCCTTTCAACGGCAAAACAACACGCCGACTGCGACAAGATACAAGAGACTGTAACTTGGAGAAAATGATAGCAGAGAGAGAGAGAGAGAGAGGACTGGGGGTAATCACATTTTAATCGTACTATTTATTAGCCTGAGGCTGTGGAACGAACTGTCTGCGACAAAAAGTATATTATACGTGCTGGTATATGTATACCGAAAGTACCTATAAAAAGGTGGGGAAGATAAATTGTATACGTACCTATCTAGGTATCATTATTCACCAATAAATTAACTGTTTTGTATTGTTGGTGTTTCGTTTTGTTATTCTTTTGTTTGGGCGTCTGTTATTATTTTTACTATGTAAATACCTATAATGTTATTGTTATCTCATAAATACAGTAATTAGGAAATTTAAAAAAAAGTAATAAAAAAACACGTATGCTCCATTTATAATCATTTCACTTTCAAAAGAATAAATCATGCGAGTCCATCAAGTCCTCTAAACTTATTGTAAGCAGCTATTTATGATCTTTTTTTATGACCTTGGATATTATAATTTAAAAAAAGTGTCCTTTTGAACGATCTGTTTGCTAACGCGTCAGTGAATAAATACCTAATTGCAGTTTAGTGAAGAGGAAATTGAAATTTATCTACCTATAATAAATTGAAATGATTCACTAATGTAAGTTAAATATATCGAGGTAATCGGTAACGGGTAAATGCATTTTTTATGCTGTTTACTCAAAGACGAATAATGCTCCTTTTCAGTTTTTTAATGTTTTTTAATCTATAGACAAGTTTTTTTTTTTTGTGGTAGAAAATATTCAACCCACAGAAAATTAATCGCTGAGTAATAAACGACTTAATATATTAATATTTTTATACTATTCATTAGTATTAAATTATACCATAAAATTATAAAAAAACATGTAGAGGTTTATATCCAGTTTAGGAGTATGTTTTAGCAACAGCTGCGGTGTCCGAGTGGTTAAGGAGATGGACTTGAAATCCATTGGGTTCTGCCCGCACAGGTTCGAATCCTGTCCGCAGCGTTAGCTTTTTTCTTAGTAAATTCGAAATTTTTATATTGAATTGTACTCAACGTTAAACGATACAGAGGCAATTGCCTACTTATTTACTTATATTTCTACAGTTTAAATAATTAACCGGTAATAAACGATGTTCGAATGTAATTCTAAGCAAATAATAAAAACTGATTGCTAATCCACTCGTGAATACAATAATTCGTATCTAAAGAATCAATTAAGTGACAAATTAACATATCTACATAGATAGCTAAAAGTAAACAGTGATGAATGCTTTTAAAGAACGATGTAGACATGCTAAACTGTTTTCGTTTGGAATAGGTACATAAAGAAGAAAGTTTGTAGAATAATCGCCGAACAATACATGTATGTAAATTCACGTCATGGGTGTGACAAATCTTTAACTATGTATGTAGGTAACTGGTAACATTAACAACAAAGCAACCCCGTTACAGAGCAGCACACATTGTACACAAAGAGTCGTTAAACTTTTTAGAAATTTATCTATTAGTTGCGTTACTATTGTACCAAAATTAGTCGTTAAAATTTCATTTTAAAGATTATTTTCCCGCTTTTGGTGTAAAATAAACAGAAAATTTAAAATCAATGCCTAGGTACTTTCAATATTTTCAATGACAGTTAAATGCTCCCAACTTATAGGCAACCAACTTAAGTAACATAATAACAAGGCAGCTAATTTTAAGATAATTCTAGAAAAAAATTATATTGATTGTCCCCGCAAGGATTTCCGTTAACAAAACTCGAGTTCGTTGAAGTAACGTTAGAAAAAATCCACGATTTTGTAATTCTATGCCGGTAGTGGTTTGCCACCCACTAACAAAGACTCGTGTGAAACAATACTCCACATAATGCAGAGCAAGCGTGAGATCCCTTTTTAAATAATTCATTTTAACAGTATTACATTTACACTTTGTTTTATTTATAAATTAAGCTCGCGATGAAAAAAATTTAAAAAGCATTTCCTTCAATTCAAATTAAAAAGGAAATGTTGCTATTCGATTTAATTTTATTCTCTTTTCGTTTGAACGATCGCAACCGGAAAAATATCATGGTGTGACAAAAATAGGGACGACAATAGCATCAAGATTTATTTATTAACCTTGTTCACGGTTGTGACGTCACAACTGCAGGGTGTTTCACGTGACTGGTATTCGTGCACATGTTCCCTAATATCGAATTTATCCTGTGGGAGTCCTTTGTCTCCAACATAGTCACAGAGAGCGCCAATATAACACGAACGCAGAATAAATTCGCTTTTCTTTAATGTACAAACTACATACTATAACTTAATAAACTTTTAAATTATTTTATTTAAAAAGTCTAATTAAAGTACCTAATAATTTATAGGATTAACTGTTTAATATATTTTGTTATGAACAGTGGTGTATTTGAAATTGCCTACTACGTAATAAATCAATGAAATTGATTTCCAATTTAATTGAAAGTCGGTTTTACTTATATTACTAGAAAGTTTGAGCGTACTTGAAGTTGCCTAACTCAATTGATTTGATTTTTATTAAAATCACAGTTTTAACGTAATGTAATGAATGTTGCCTAAGTAAAATTAATAATTTTAAAATATTGTTTTAACGATTCTTTCTCTCGGACTGGTGGATAAAATGTTGCCTATAGAAAGTTACATTTTGTAAAATAATAACTCATTTTTAAGAAGTAATATATGGAAAAAGGTATGAAATGATTAATATTTTTTTATAAACCAAATATAAGATGATACATTTTAAAAATGTATCTACTTCTACAGAAGTACAAAATTTGAAATTGAAGCAGAACAAAATAAATGAAAGTAATTACTAAAAATTTCATTCTCTCATTAACTTAAAGATTATCTTGACATTCAGAAAAGAGCAAAGTACGTGATTAAACTTTTCAAATGTTTAATAAAAATTATTTTTTTCCACAGGAGCATTGACGTAAGAGTGTGGGGAATAGGTATATTTTAAAATTGGAATTGTTGCTAAGAAACACCCCTTTCCGACGTCGCGCAATTTTGTCTTTTTTTGGTTTTTGTTTTTCGCGTACTAAGTAATACCGTTTGCAAGTATAACGCCCCACACCTGAAGCTAATCCGTAAGGATCACTCGAGTCCTTTTGATGAACCAGATCAAAGCCCTGCCTACGAATTGCGTGTAAATCAGTGCATTGCAAAATTGGCGAAAAACCCTTCTGTCAGACTCTGACTAAATACCGCGGATACCGCGCATGACAGCGGCTCGCAGAGTTGCCTATCGAACCGTCTCGCGGATCCCGCAGTACTTGGATTCAGTTCGAGCAGTCGCAAGCTGCTTCATTTCTATGCATTCGCTTATAAAGCCGATCTAAATGACAATGCCAATGATAATAGACACGTCTGTCTCTCTTCCGACCGCGACCCAACAGATTTATCCGTCTCGTTTTAACCGCTAATAACGGGTGCCAAAGTTATTTATCCATGTAGCCGAAAATTATCAACGTTACGTTGAAACACTGAGTGAAACATTGTTTGCTTTTCTTCAAGACAACGTGTTTAATTAATTAAAGGTCAGTTTTCATTAGGTATCTGCATTTTTAATGAGTAATGTCCAATTATTTAGGACATATTCAATTAACAACTCAATTTTTATTCGGTGCCAAGTTTGGTACCAATTTGGTACTTACTTATGCACCTGAATCAAAACTTGTACTAAAGGTACAAAAAAATATTTGATTGTTAAGCAAAAGTTTTATTTTGCATTAACGAAAGTGAATCAACTGCGAAATGAGAAAAGTAATGCTAAATTAGAGGTACATATTACAAAATTGTTGTCAAAATAACTTTTGTAATCACCCTTCGGACAAATATTTTGTTATACCCATAGGTAGGTACCCAATATTATTTTGTATTAAAATTACCAGTTACCAGGAGAACATACTCACTAGACTTAATATGTTTATTAAACTTGATATCTACATCAATGCTGAATTTATACCCTACTCGTATTGACGAAATATTTATTATAATTAGATAGGAAAGACTTGTTGTTAGTCCGGGTATTTATTTATCGAACGAGAAATTGCTACAGAACAACTGTATTGTTCCCATTTCTACGATTACAAACGACAATTGTTCGATATTGCAGGAAGTCCTTAATCAAAATGCCTCAGGGACCTGCGATGAATCCTTTCATGAAGCCTTTTGTCGTTCTGGCGTTACCGGGAATGTATCTGGTATACAAATACAACCAATACAGACGTCGCAAAAAAGAGAACGCACGAAGAAAGTTGACCGAAAGGGAACTACAGCATTTGAACAACAAAATCGTGAGTTCTTTTGTTTTATTTTTATATATAGGTAGATTTTAATAATTAAACGAGGCAACAGTTAACATTAGGATATTCCTAATGTATTGTTTTTGTAAAATGCGGTGCAATTCCTCCGCTCCCTTTACGACTTCACGTAAGGTTTTCATTTATTCTCCGAAAAAATACAAAATGTTCGGACTTCAGCAATAGACCAAGTAGGGATTTTGAGGAACGGTAAATTATAGCAATAATGACGTGTATTTTAAACGTGAGATTTTCAATGTTACTTTGCCTATAACTCTCTTTAAATAAGATTTGAAAATTTTCTATAATAATAATCTCTATTCCCGCCATTTTAAGTTCACGTAAGTAATGATGACGCCATATTAGTTCAAGTAGAAACAAGTAATTTTGCCGAATTTAAGTGGTTACACATTATAATACCCACAAGAAATTCATAGTTTTGAGGTTAACCTAAAAAAACATGCAAAATACCTTGCAAACATCCACTGGCAGTTGCCTCATTCTGTTAAACGTGTTTAATATTGAGATTGAGAATCCATAGCAAGAGAACCATGCCACACACTATCATTTACACTATCTACACTCTACAGTAACTAACTAAAAACAATGTCACTGCAGGTATTTTAGGAGATAACTGTTATTATTTATTATCGATTTTTTGTTACTTAATAAAATATTTAATTAATAATGCACTTTAACACAAAGAAATCACCAGCAAGCAAAAAGTCGTTACTGTTACTAACCG
Source organism: Agrilus cyanescens (assembly GCA_947389935.1). Lineage (NCBI taxonomy): Eukaryota > Metazoa > Arthropoda > Insecta > Coleoptera > Buprestidae > Agrilus > Agrilus cyanescens. The sequence continues at coordinate 21,621,415 of OX376713.1, forward strand.
GAAAAACAAGTGACTTGCTAAAATTTAAACAATAACAGGTACTACTTCTGCAAACCTAAGAATAATTAATATGAACTATGTTCGCGCAAAGTTCAAATTGAAATATAGAAGCGGTAATACTTTTTGCCTAAAATAAAATACAAAATAATAATTGTAAGCTAATTATATACTTTAAAATTATTATTCTGTATTTTATTTTAGGCAATAACTATTACCACTTCTATATTTCAATTTGAACTTCGCGCGTACATAGTTCATATTAATTATTCGTAGGTTTGCAGAAGTAGTACCTGTTGTTGTTTAAATTTTATTTATCTGTCAGTTATCCGTCGGTATATTAACGGTTTTGTTTGCTAGTGATTTCTTTGTGTTAAAGTGTATAATTAATTAAATATTTTTACTAACAAACGAATCGATAGTAAATAATAATTCGCATCTCCCAAAAGATAGTGTAAACACCTGCAGTGATGTTATTTTTTAACCAGTTAAAGTGCATAGTGAAAAAGTGAGTGTACGTTTATGGCATGGTTTTCCTGTTATGGATTCTCAATATTAACACCCGTTTACGAGAATGTGATAGGTAACTGCCAGTGGATGTTTGTAAGGTATTTTGCATGTCTTTTTTACTTAACCTCAAAATTGTAAGAATTTTGTATAAATATTATACCTAACGTATTAAAATTCGGCAAAATGACTTATTACTAATTGAACTAATATGGCGACACTCATTAATTACGTGAAATTAAAATGGCGGGAAAAGGGATCAAATCTTATTTAAAGGAAGCAAGAAATACGAGGTCACCTGCAGTGATGTTGTAAGTACCTTTACATATAATTAGTTAATTTCAATTGAAATAATGTATTAAGCGTGAAATAATTACAGTTACTTATCTTTACTTACCAATATAATAATGCCCTTATAAATCTCAAAAAGGTTGATTCAAACTTTAAATATGTTTGCGTGTGCAATTTTAAGATCCTCATTTATGGCGATTTTTAAAAGTATAATGCTAATGAAAAACGTACCCTTTGGACTGCCGTAAATGTTAATTTGCAGACATTTATTTCATTCCTTTGAATTACCTTGTTGTGTATGGCTGACTTGCAGGTAATAATATCTATATAAGTCGAAAGGGCAAACGAATGTCTCGATAAAAATCAAAAGTGACTGTTGTAAAAAATTGCTCCTCGAATTAATTTGCAATTTTATATAGGTACATAGTTGTAAAAAATATTCGTTGGACTTACGAATGAAATAGGTACCTGGCGGTTGTTTGATGCAATATCTCTCTTAATATTTTATTAAAATTAATGATTGAGATATCATTTTAAACACTACGTGCTCGGCTATCGGCAATATACAAAGAAAAGTTTAAAACAACAAAAACCTACTATTAAAAACGTTTACGTAAATACCACACAAGGCGCCATCTGTTGGCAATCTGTTGAAATATGTTAAGAAAATCACTGGTTATGGAATACATCTGCTTATTGTCAGTGGTAGTCTTCTAAGAACAAAAGACAACAACAATGAGCGTGTTTCGTAAGAGCGTAAAATTGAAAATGTTGCCTCAAGTCGTGTTTCGTTCCTCTTCAAGCGGTTCATGTTGGGAAATTAGTATTTGGTGGTTGGATAAGTCGACCCTTCGGCATCTTTTGTTCTCTCCCTTCTTTTTTCTTTTTTTTTCTTCTTCGTTGTTATGAAATGCCAAGAGCTACTGTACTGTTTTAAATGAGCGCCACTCTTTCTACTTCTGGTGGTTGGAATACTTTAGTGAATGAAATGAGCCATCTGTGAAGTGGATGAAAGCTGCGTCCCATTTTCAAAGGAGGAAATGATTTTGAAAATTTCACTAAACAGAAAATGTGCAACATTAACGTCACAAACGTCTAATAATAGTAATTGCATGTTGTGCAGGCAGAGTTGTACATTTTGTACAGTTCAACATTAACCAATAAAAGAACCTCGTAAAATTTTATTTATTTTAAATATACAGAGTGTCCAGGAAAACTTGCACGTCATGATAGGAGGAAGAACAAATATTTTTAAATAAATATTTAATTTTGACATTCCACAGTGGCACTATAAGATCTCTCTTTTTGCAAAAACTCTTCTGCTATGTTTTCTCTTTCGGCCAATGTCAGTATCATTCGTTCTAAGAATTTCAGTTCAAAATGCGTCAAAAACGGTATCCCAAAGTTGTGCATTACACCGTCTCGTCCCAGTCGAACAGTACATGTCAAGTATCTTATAAACAAAAAGACACACCAGGTTAAACATTAATTTGTATGTATAATTTAAAAATGAACGGAACTAAACAAATTGCGGTTCTTACTTGCAACTGGGAATGTAACTTTGTCTTACGAAAACCCTGGCAAGGGCAGTTTGGTCGCCACAAAGACCAAGTGCAATGAGTGATAAAAGTCTGGAGACTCCAAAAGATTCCAGCATATACGAATCAGGGGGTTTTACGCAGCATGGGGCCGATATAGGAGAGTCTTGTTCGTTCAAACCTTTGAATTTACGACATAACGATGGCTCCTCTGCTTCCCAACACTCAATGGGATAACCTTGGGCAAATAATGGTACCGCACAGTCCACGTCAGGTCCCCCAGTCACCGGAGTGTGGATGACTTCAGGGTCCAACTCGTTGTACATTGCCAAGATAGAATTTGCTTTTGTCTTTTAAATAGGTATATAAAATTATTGAAAGTGTTTATTTGGAGTACGGCTCTGTATGGAGGTGGAATAGAAAAAGTTTGAAGTGTTTGGATTGTGGAGGAGGAATTAGAAAAGGTGTGTTATTTACATACCACTGGAATCATTGCTGATCCTATTATTTTTCCTGGATGGTACCAGGGGGACCGTCTGAATACGCTGGATACTAAGGGGAGGGTGCAAGATACTGGAGTTGCGCATACTAAAATTATTGCTTTTGGATTATACTTTATAATAACTTCGCTTAATTCGATTAGTCTCCTGGCCTCGCTGTGGAACAATTCCAACCAGTGCGTTCGTGGACATAGCATATCCAGTCCCATTAGAGCAATAATATCAGCCCCCTTAAAGATACATATTTATTTCTGAATCAGAATCCAAAATTGGAATACCTACTACTGACTTGACTCTAACTTTGACCATAACTACATACGTGTAAGCTAGACATAAAATATTAAGGAGTGCACTACCCTTATAGAAGAGGGTATGTAGGTATATATTTCAATGTTCAATAGCTAATTCGGTTAAAAACCGATTACTAGTTCGTATGACAATATCTGATGTTAAATTTGGCACACCCTTAGGAACATTAATTTAATTAAACTCTAGTGGCGAATAGTTTAAAATTGTAGTAGATCCGTCAACAGTTGTGAATTACCTATCTCATCTGCTCATTAAAATTAAACCAAGCAGGTTAATGACTATTTGGATCGTACCGAAAGTGTGAACTGGACTAAATAATTCAACTACCTACCTACTCCAAATTGACTATTAGGCAGTAAACAAGACGTATAATTAATTACATTTTACATTTACAAGTTCGTTAACAGTTTAGTGTGGAAATTTTCAAATATTAAGAAATTTTTTTGATTATAAATTGGTCAATTATATTTATCATTCTATATTCTGCGTTTGCTCATTAAAAATAAATTATGTATTTAAAGACGAGACATTCAAGTGTTGTAGTACTTAAAGAGCTATCGCGAGAAGTTGCCGATTAAAATAATAAATTATTATCTTCCGCTACGTCAGGAAGACAAAAGTAAGAAACTTTAAAGGACAAAAATACTGGCAAAGGAGTCCCGCATATTTTTCACACTAACTTAAAAATCACCGACTGAGAACTGAATCTTTGCCAACGTTGGAATTACTTCGTTGCCAAAATGTTCTCGAAAATCTTAATGGAACAATGACAAACAGCGAGTTTTCTCAGTAAATCCACGATAGGACTTATTTACATAGTTAGTGTTCGTGGAGTGAAAATTGAAATCGATGCAGACGCGTCCATTAGAGTGATATTACTTTTTGCACATTCCCAAACTAATTTTTTTTTTCATTTACAAAGCGAATTGATGTAACACCAACGAAACAAAAAAGTTTCGTTGTCTGTCGCTGATCCTAGTGGTGTTTAATGTCAGGGGTCAGAAAATCCCAACGTGGGATTTATCACCTTTAAAGTAGTTAAAATTTTACAATAGGTAGGTACACAAAAAGGTTTTTTTAGAATTGTTATACAGGGCAGAGTACTTTTTCGCGAAACTTTGCCGAACTGTGGCGAAGAATGGCGAAAATTTATGTTCGATAAAGTTCGGTAACTTTCGGTTTTCGTTAGCACGTTCGTAACTACAAACGTACCCTTACAATTCCGGGTAGTTCTTCGTTTGTATAAGCAGCAGTGACCCCACTTTTTGTGTCCATGTATTTCAAGTCGTCTGCCATGCAAATGACTCTCCCTGTCCCGAACAAATAAAGATGAGATATTAAAGGATTCTGCTTTAGCAAGAAAGACGTGTAGAAGCCGACGGGAGTGTCCGCTCCCAAAACTGCCACCGTTGCAGATCTATTTACTATTGCTTTATCTACATCTTCGCTTGTAACGACTTCAAATTCTGAAAGGGAACATAATCAGGACTCTGGGCACTTGCCAAATTGAATTGCTAAGTAGTGATGTAAAATATCGTTACTTTTGAGTATTTGGAACGATTCGTTACTTTCGTTGTTAGTATTTGTTACTTGATATTCGTTATTTCGCTACGTTACTCCTCTTTACTCGTGTAGAAGGACGAATTAGCAATCGTTATTCGTTTTTGACGTAGGCCGTAGGCGTACGGATAGATAAAGTATTCTCGTTACATTTTATACATTAAGTTGCGGCGTGATCCATCGGTAGCGGTGCGCGCGGAAGAGACGATTCAATGGTGCAAGTTATAACCTATTTTATTCATAAACTATACGTTTTATCGAAAAATGTTTCAAATAAAAAAAATTCCTTGATTCATTTCCTACATTTTGTCTCGATTAATACCCCACCTATCTCTAAAAATAAAAAAGTTTGCCGCATGCTCAATTTCTGCCTGCACTTTTCGCGTACGTTTCGTTTGAACAAATTCCGTCGCTTTTGTTTATAACATTTAATTTATGATCTTTACAGATTTGGAATCTACAAAGATAGAGCTTTCGAATGGTATAAAATTCATTAAAAATACTTAAGAAATAAGCGCGAGGATGCAATGCAAAGATAAAATTTCGGGGCCCCGCGCATGTATTTGCTTACAATTGCGAACGCAAACGTTCAGTCGATTTCATTTCCCCTACCATGACTTCGCACATAGCGAATACATAGTACATTAGTAACGAAACCAGACAAGGAACGAATACTTTTAAGATCGAGTATTAGTTACAACGAGTACTCAATGAGTAACGAATACTTTGTAACGAATAGTTACTTTTTTTGCATCACTATTGCTAAGACATTAACTTCTCTAATAAAATAACTTACCTGAATAATATCTGCGGATAATTCTAAATGTCCGTCTTAAAATTTGCCTGTGAATCATCATCACAACAGTATAGTTTTTATTACTTAATTTAATTCTGAATAAACGAAATAAAGGCTCTATAATTTGGACGTTTCATCTGTCATGTTAATCTGAACTAATAATTAATGACTATCATCTGTCATTTCCTCCCTGATAACAACTAAACCATTTGGTCGTACCAAAGCTAAACTAATTGTAAGTAAGATCATCATCTTTTGGTCTTGCAAATCATCTAAAAGTGCTCATCCAATTCCTTTCGCCAATATTTAGAATAAGGTTTTACAGTGGGTGAATTATTTTTTTTGTTGTTTTAATTTGAGGAGATTTACTAGAGAGTTGTAGTGACTACAACCTGACACATAGGTATCAATAATCGGTAATTACAAACCCTTAGTGAATATTCATTGAATGACGACTCATCCCACCTAATTTAGCAAATGAGGGTGTTGTTCGAGTTGTAAGAGTAATTTAAAGTCGCGTAGGAGTGATTATTGGTCATCAAGGCATTCATTGTTTTCCGAGAAAATTGCAAATTTCCGTTAATTTTCATCTAGAAATGTAAAGCTGCTACGAACGCGTCCTTCACCGTTTGCATGAAACACTAAACACGTAGGTAACTTTTTGTTCTTCTTGCAATGAAGGAAAATTAGAAGGCGAACAGTAGATAATCTACTCATACTACCTATAAAACACGCAATTCTTTAGATCGAAAATTTTTTCAGGTGCATATGCTTTTTTAATTTTAAAGGCGCTCATTAACACTAGTTTTGAATGATCTTTTACTCTGTTTTATGTAGCATTTAGCTACAATTTTGTTAGTATTAATTTAGCACAATTAATTAAAGTAAATCGCTTTAAATATGTAGTAAAAGAAAACAGAGGATAGACATGAACTGTCGCAGGTATTGATTTTGAGAGTCCTAAATCACGTCAAAATGCTGCATTAATTAAGTTCCGGTCCTATTTCTAGATTAGGGATGTCGCAGGTCAATGCTAAGCTATTTATAGCCCAAATGACCCTTTAGAGCCGTATTTTGGCAAAGTGCTATTAAAATGCAACGAAAGTCTTTTTTATAGTCTGTAAGCAACTGCCTAGAGTAAAAGTTGTTTTTGTGTTAATTCTTTAATCTGTAGATTTTCGAATATTTTTATTAATTTGTTTCTGTTTCGTGAACTAGGTACCTATATGAGAAATAAACTATGTATGAAAATAAATAAGAAAAACTAGTCTTTAAATGACAAAGTGTACGATGTTTTTAGAACGTATAGGCTGCGAATGCTCATGCGCAGTAGACGAAAACAAGTTAATAGTAATACTGAAAACATTAAATAGCAAAATAAGGACATTTTAACACAATGCTTTAGTAAAATGAATGTGCCAGAAATAATAAAAAAACCAAATTAATATTAATTGTTAAAGTTTATATTTTTTCTGTTCCATGTAAAGAAATAAAACCAAACATAAATATTTTGAAAATAGTTTTAATTATAAAAGTACAAAAATATTACAGATAATTTGAACACATTTACAAAACAAATAGGTACATACATCATTTCTGTGCAACGGATTTTTTTCGAAATTTGAAATACCTATAAGACACAGAATTTGCATTAGTGGCAGTAAAAAATTATTTTTATACATACAACGTATAAAAAGTAATATGTACCTACTTAATAATATCTATAATACAAAATGGCAATATTATTAGTCTAATAATCTTTTGAGTGGGTTCGCTAGCTCTCTTTTCTTCTCATGTTCAGACTTCGTTGTTGTCTAGCACTCCTCGAAAAGGGTTGATTTTCATTCGTCACCAAATAAAATCGTCCTCTGGGTGCGTTGCTAAAAAAGTATAAAACTAGTTAAATAATATAGGTACCTAAGATATTAAAAATCATTTTGTACCTACCTTCGTTGGTACGGAAAACCCATGTAAGCATCCACAGTGAAGTTGCACTGTCCCGCTCCTGAAAGCCAACTTTGGCACTTTGTTGCTGGAAAAGCTTGCGGTTTTCTGATCGACTCGGAAAATAATCTCCAAGCTCTAACATGACTACAAGCCACTAGAAAAAAAAAAAATGAAGATTCGAAAAAACATTTTTGGAACTTGCGACTTACGTACCAATTTGATCAGCAAGTTTTGTGTTAAAAAAGTCCCTCAGTTCCGGTCGACAGCCCGGTTGAAGTGCCGTGCCGCCATTCGGATAAAAATCTGCATGCCCTATCGGATAGGGAAATCCCAGAATGCCTGCATCTGTATGTATGACATCCACGTAATCCGCATCATTCCTTGTCAGCCTATTTGAACCTAAACAAATGATAAGTAGGTATAAGTGGGTTTATATTTTATTTCCGGCAAAGGGAATCAATCGACTCACTCTTTGAAGAATAAAGGGGGAACGCGGGATCTAATCCTGTTATCCTCGATATCCTTAAACCCTTTTTCAATCTTTTCGCTGCACAACCGGCAATATGTGATCCTAAACTAAATCCAATAAGGTGAACGTTTCTAATCGGTATTTCGCCGGTTTTGTCGTAAAACTCGAGAAACTTTGACAATACTTTTGCAACAATCATTGTGTTTTGCACGGCTTCGTTATACCATGGGAGGGTGGCAATTTCGGACCAATCTAACAGAATCACGTTCACAGGTCGATCCAGATTCATGTAAGCTATCGGAAAATAAAAAATACTTATTTCGCTACTAAAACGATGTTTCTATACAACGCATGCGCTCATAACTCGTACGCGTTTGTCTATTACTCGTCCTAAACCATTCTGTCTCAAACTCCAGACAAATATTTTATGTAAAAACAAAGTAGGTAATTAAAATGACATGTGATACAGAAATATTTATTCAATTTATTATTTTCTAACTCGTTTTATTACGAAACTCTACTTTTAGTATTAGGAAAAAAATTGTATTACTCTTGAGAAAAGCACAATTAAATTTGCATGGTTGAATAAATTCTACCTATATCTTTTTCATAAACTCGTGAACTCATTTTTTAAATCCACCTTTCATTCCCCCGGGAGCGAACGTCAACTCGTTTGTTTTCGGGGAAATTAAAAGAATACAAATTACGCTGAAGACGTTATTTTTTGAATTGTATAGGGTGTAAACATGTTACAAAAAATTGCGTAATAGGTACCTATCTACCTAATACCAAGAAAATAAAAATAAATAATCTTGGAAAATAAAGGTACATATGTATTTTTTAACGATAAAAAAATATTAAATTTTTAGTGGAATGGGTAGTGAGGAAACTAAGGAATTATTTAGTGTTTCAAAAAATTATGTAAAATGTGCGATATATTTATTAAATCTAATTAATTAATTATTATTGTTGTTAAATTGTCTCACCATTCATGATGTACTTGCCACTGGGTCCGGACCACGATTCTGAGAATCCATGAATGAAAATAACGGTATACGTGTTGTTATTTATCCCTATTTGTTTAAGGGCTCCAACTTTTTGGGATGGAAGGCGCATCCCACTATAATATTTGTTGTATAAATAGAAGCGGACGTGATCGTTTACGTAAATTTTGCAGCAATGTAAACAGTATCCTCTAGGGGCCAAACTAATTTTTATTTCATTTTCGCCTGGAATTAAAAAAAATTTTTTAGCATGGGATAATTTTATCAAAATGCCTATAGGAAAATTGAATTGTATTTTTTTATGTAGATACATATATGTATATATCTACGTAAAGTTGGCTTTCATGTGAAAAGAGGTCGATTTTACAGGAAATGTAATTTCGCTAAGAATTAACGACCCGTTTAAATTAAAACCCCATTGAATTATTTGAACTGTATAGTAATTCGATTAACCGAATCGGTGGAATATTTGTAAGTACCTAAAAGTACATTATTATTTTATTTATTAATTTTTCACATGTATGCTCTAACAGAGTGTATCTATCTACATTGTGCCACTGCTTTACCAACTTACTTTCTATGCTTTTTTATCTCTCTTAAAATCTACCTTCATTTTCCCTTATTTTCTCCTCGACTACTCTCATCACATACTCGCATATTTCTTCGCACAAATCACGTATCTAAACTTTTTTTTTTTTAAAAGGGTTTAGCTCCTACCGGGATTTGAACTCACAACCTACTGGTCGCCAATCTGTAGCGCTAACCGTCCGGCCATTGTGCCTCCCTAAAAGTACTTTATTAACGCGTTAGTATTTCAGCAGAATTTAAACTGAATAAAAAAAATTCGAAAAAAGTAAAAAAATTGTTTTAAAAAAGTCAAATTGACGAACATTAAAAGTATTTGTCGTCAAATTTTTTATACCTAATTAGGTACCAAACGATATAATCGATAATTTCTCATCAACAACCCTTTCCTTCGTTGCTTTACAGCATTATACATGTAGATACATAACATATACCTAAGCTATTTTTCTTTTGTTGTGTGGATTTAGAATTTGTGTGAAGCCTTAGTATCAAGCGCCTTTTGAACTCTAGCTAGCTAGGTAGGTACTTAATCAACTCACTCAAGTCAAGTAAGTGGCAAGTACCTATACTCGTGTTAATGAATAATGTCAAAGAACAAGTCATGAAATCAATTAGGTACCTATCCCTTACTACAAAATCGTGCCCCTTATTTTTTAAGTTTTCTTTTGTCGTACCTACTTTTTAATAATGTAACGAGTTTACTGATTTATTGACAAGAAGAACAGTCCCAGACGACGACCTTTCTCCTGCTCTTGTCTCCCCAAATCCACCCCCTGTCGGTCATCGATCGGTTCGTGTGGAAATCACCTGAGGGATTTCAAATGCATGTCGATAACATTGTACCGATAAGAACGGGCTCGAATACACGCAAATAAGGGATCGAAAAAGTCCGCGAGGGTAAACGGAATGGCACAAATTATGTACGTGATTTACGTGACCCGTAATACGGAATCCAGTTTGAAGGATCAATTTTTTTAAACTGATGTTCGTAAATGTCGAATGAAAAGGAACAAAAGGGCAATCGATGAAAACGTTACAATAGGTACCTATAAACATGTTAATGAATGACAACACAACTTTTATGATAATGATAACATCATTTTGTAACGTTGGCTTGAAATAGAACATTTTTCCTTTCGAAGTAATAATAAAAGTCGAATGGTTTATTAATTTATTAATATATAAAAATAGAAGTTAAAGAACAATTTCAGTATATAGGTATCTAGAATATTTCATTTTGTTGGCTTTATGCTTTAAAGAAATGATACCGTCCAAAGACGTACCTACCTACATACGAAGGAAGGAGGAAAGATATTTATTTAAGTGGTTTCCAGAAATAACGATTTTTAGAAGAGATTTTATCCACCTCAGCTGATGTGCGCCTCAATTTCTCTTCTATATTTATCACCATCAATAATTCAAAAAGATTTTTCCTGCTCCACAGTTCAGCCTCCCAAAACGAGGCCGCTTCGCTTCGAATTGATTAAAAGAAGAAAAAACAATTTTTCCCATCTTGACTCCGTCAATTAAATTTCCCGATATTGTTCTTCTGGGCTTAGGCCTGGGTTACACCGCCATTACGTATATCTATTACGTACCTACTTACAGTTAATTCAACAGGTCGGTCGAGAAAATCAAAATTAAACGCGATTGTTAATTGAATTCCGTGACACATGCAAAGCCATTAAAACTACTTTTGGAATGGATAAGTTTTAGTAGAAATTGTTTCGGATACTTTTCTGATCTAACAAATTGCTTTGTCTACATTCAAACTCAACAATTGCGTTTTTTCTTTTTGTAAATGTCGTAGCTTACCTAATTGATTTATTCATTTATTTGACGTAGGTATTTGTTTGAAAGGCAAAAAATAAAAATGCAAATCACTTCAGAAGTAATTAATTACGTAGTGTTTTTATGATGTTAAAAGAATCTTTAAAAATCCGTTCAACTTTCTTAACATTGATTTGAAATGTTCCTAGATCGTTCCCAAAATTTTTCAAACGTTCCAGAACATTCTCTGACAATGTAGAACATTAAAAAGTAAAAAATAAAATCTGCAATGCCTTAACCATTTTGTCTGCAAATTTTGTAAATTGTCATAAAGAATAATAGGAACTCACAGAAAGCTTCCCATCATTTATTACTTATTGATTTTAAGATTTGAATATTCAAAAACTAATGTTTCGTAGGTACACAATAGAATATTTTTCATGTTCTGAAGGTTACTGGTTACTCTTACATTACCTACTTGTGATGATTATTTACAGTTATTTGCATATTAGGTACCTATATCATTTTCACTTTCATTTTCAGTTGATTACTGTTTGTACAAATTATTATTTATCAGTCATCTTAATTTATTTACATTATCAATGTCATCCAGGTAAATTTTTTTTATATTGTTGAACTTTGAGCATCTCGTTCACCTCGTTGTTTACGTTTCTACCTTTACGAGTCTTATTTAGAATTTTAATCTATTAAATCTTACATTACTAATCTCTATATTAAGTACATCCTAGTTAAGGTATTATGTATCTATTAAAGCGAAATATTTCATCTGCTTGAATATTAAGTATTAATAAAAAATTAAATACATATTAGGTGCACATTTGACATTAATAATATGTACCTACCTAAATACATAGTTGTGTAGGTAATTCTATACAGGGTGTTACTGATATAACTGCGGATATTTAAGGAGGTGATAGGGCAGTAGAAAATAAGAAAATTAAGCAAAACTTCGCAGGTCCTAAAGTTTACCGTTTTCGAGAAAAACGTATGTGAAAATACAGGCAAAACCGAGTACGGTCCTGTGTAAGACGTGTCCTCGATTGACCTGGTCGTGTGTAGTGGCAACGCTGTCTTCAATCAGCTGACCGTGAATGAGGTTACTCGGTTACTGTAACCACTGTAACGTAAACAAGTGTGTTCAAAAATGGCGTTTAGTTCATCAGAATTTTGTGACAGTTGCCAAATGTGTTGCTTAAGTCAAAGCGAAAACGCACAGGACCGTATTCAAATTAATTCATGTTAAGATGTTTTTCAAAAATTTTGAAAATTTTTTTGTTTCTTCACCGCGCTGCTGTAGTGACCATTCGATGATATATTGCATCTAGTTGACACCCTCCAAAAATCCGTATTTATATCAGAACCACCCTGTATACATATGCGCTCTTAAGGATTTCGTTTATTGATTAATATTGTTTTCAGTTTCTTTTTTAAATTATAAATTATTAAAGGCGCGTGTAGAATGGTGTATTTTTTTATCTGCTTAAGACCGAAGGTGCTTGAACTTCCTTGGATTTTTTTTTTCTTTTAATCTTTTTGGCAATATGTACCTACATATGTGCGGATTAGCCTTGTTAAAAATCACCAATAACAAACTTAATAAACTTCGTTAATAGGTCTTCGTATTTTGTTTCGAAGGTTTAATGTCTGTTTGTTAAATTTTGTTCTTGAAACTTCAATCTGTACTGTAACATCATCTAAATATGGGCGTAAGTTCAATGGCAATAAGCGACCGACCGTTAATTAAATTTTTATGTGGTACACCTTGTGAATGAAATAAATCCGTTCCGAAGGAGCTTATCGTGAAATTCATCGTTGGTTTATTTTTTATACGATTTGAATTATTTCACTTATAGGTATGCAGTTGCTAAAAAAGTAACCGCCAAAATAATAAGTAATAAAGAGTCTGTTCACCTTGTGGGCACAGACAATTTTTTTAGACAATTGCATTATAATAAATAAATTTATTGTTACTTCTGAAACGGTCAAACGAAATGGGATTGACCTGTTAATTACTTTACGTATTGTAGGTACATATCTGTACAAGTATTTCTTTTGTGGCTAGGGGTTGTCATTGTCAAATTTTTTTACAGTTGTTAACTGTTAAAAAAATAAACAAAGAACATTTCAGGTCAAAAAACTTTATAATTCAAATCTCTTTTGAAATGTACGTAAACGGAAGGATAAGTTCGTCATACATTTTCTTTATATTGCTGGTATGTACTTGATCCGAATGTTAAACACAAACAAATGTGACACAATAAAAAGAAGTGCTAGAGAATGCCGATTGTACTCTTGACTTTGTTGTAGGTACGTAATATAATTATTTTAATAAGATGTGCATGCCTGATTTATACACTATTTCTTCCTATAGTTTTGTTTTGTTTATTTAATTGCAAGGTCGTTGAATTTTATTAGCTTGGCATTTGTTAGTCTTCAGGAAAAGATTATCGAAAATTGCGTGATTTGATACTTAAATAGGTAACTAACTAACTACCTATCCTAGGGGCTGGTCGGTGGTTCAGTGGTTAAGAGTGTTGGCTCTCAACCGAAAGGACACGAGTTCAAACCCTAGCTAAGCAGAAAAAAAAAAGAAGTACCGACCATTTCTCACAGGGAAGATATTTCAGAATACATATTAGTTTCTTCATTAAATTAACTATAATAATAAAGGTTAATTATTATTATTATTAACAAAGTTTTACCTTGTAATCGCTAACGATCTTGAAGAATTTGAATGCCTTAATTGGCCACAATAAAAAAATAAATCAATGTACGCAATTTACACGTTTACCAGCATTTCAAAATAATCAATTCACCTATATAGGTATATATAACGGTAACGTTATCGATTAACAACTTCCGAATAACTAATCGTAAAGTCTAGAAGCACACGTATTAATTACAAACAAATTATTTTCCAAGTACCTTTCTCCATAAAAATAATTTTTTTACATTAATCGACGGAACCTTTTCGACAATTTTACACTAATTATTATGCACCATCAAAAATTAGGTAATAGACACAGCCATTAATTTTTTATATATATATAAAAAAAAATTAATTGCAAAAACTACTGAAGTACGTAGGTAGGTAGGTACCTAATTCCATTAATTTCTAGGTACTTACCATAAGCCAACTTATAAGATGTGCACAACGATTCCGGTATTGTTGTCACCAAATTTCCGGTCGTTTCGTTCGGAGTTTTGTCAAAGTAATTTGCAAAATTATTTTGCAATCCTCTGTCACCTCTCATTGCACTATTTATCTCTTCGCTCATATCCGGGGTCGTGATATTCATCGTACCATTGGCAAGAATGTTGACAGTGGTCAGCAGCATCTTCATAAATGGTAAAGTAGCCATATTTTTACAAATAAACACTTTACACTCAAACGTAGAGTATAATATGAAGAAATAGAAAAATTCGTTCGTTATTCGTACATTCGATTTTTTATTATTAAAAAAGAATAATAAAAAAAAAAAAGATTGCTTTTTCGTTCGTCAGATTTTTTTTGTTTATATTGTTTGCAGCGCGCTAGGCTTCAACTGTAGATATATGTAAAACAAAACAAAACAAAAGAAAAAATAAATAAAATCCGATTGTTATGTTGTGATTTAAATCGACGTTGACCCGAGGGGCTGTCGGATGTTTTAGCGGACAAGCGACTGTTCCTTTTGCCGCAAACCGTCTTCATATATATCAAGTTCTCCAATGTCATGAGTTTAAACAACCTAACCGAGTATGCATGTTCAAATTTAATGGTAATAGAAGAAGAACAATTACCTATACCTCGATAGTCGTCGTTACGATCAATGTATTATACCTACGTAGAGCCTGTTTGCTGTTTTGCGGAGAATTACAATTAATTCTTTCTCTATTACGGTACTTGATCAGCATTTTTTGTTTTTAAATGATTATGTGTTTTGCATGTTTTAAATGGCTTAAAATCAATTCCGAAAGTTATGACACATAGGTAAGGGTAGTTGTCAACTTCCACATTAGATACATACATATTTGCCCACTTTTTTCTCGATCATATTTTCGTTTTTTTTTTTTTTTTTTAACGTATTGTCATTTATGCAATGGCAATGTAATTTTAAATTGATAATAAATAGTTACAGTTGTTACTTACGTAAGTACATACAATAATAATTAATATCGCTTCAATTTTTAATTAAAAATACATTTTCATACCGTTCTCTTTTTTTTTCAGTAAACAGTTCATTTTTTATGACCTTTATTATTTTCAAAGAATTGCTACGTACTTAGCTATATATTTTATAATAGGTAATTGTTGTCTACTGTCTACGTCAAAACATTAAACGTTTACTTAATTCATTTTTAAACTCTGAAACCTCTTGACTTTCCACTAAAATAGTCATACGATTCATATCTCTCTAAACTCGACTAGCTAGGTACCCCCGACTGTCTCTCACGTAGACTTTTTAGTAAATTTAATTTTTATGACCAAGATAAGCCCTAAATTATTATTAATTTGCTTTAATATTTTTTAAACAATTACAAAAAACAATTCTTTACTTTAACATAATATTAATTATGTATTATCCTTGGATACAGAGAAAGACAAATTTTTAATATTTAGGAATTAATACTTATTTAATTAGAAATTATTTAATATTCTAATTGATAAAAATAAAAACATATATTTAATTTTTGGTTAAAAATTACAAATATTAAAACAGTTCGCTGCCTATTTATTGTATGGTAAACAATGCCTGCCCGCCCTCCTAACTATACGTCCAGATAAGTATTCCCAATTATTACCCTTGAATTTTGTTTTGAACCTGCACCCAGCTAATTAGATAGCATTTTGTTTTACCTACTTGAAAATAGCATGCAAAGTAACGGTAATTACTCTGATCGCACCGCACCTTGTACTACTATAATTTTGCACGTTATTGAAGACATAATAAAAATGTCAAATTATAAATTAATAAATGCCTGAAGCTCATCGGAATGACGTAAGTGACCTTAAATGGACCTTTTTTACAATATCGTACAACTTCATAAAGCAGAGTGTGCAAAACTGAATATTGAATGAAATACGATTCAAATATTGAGATTAGTTAGGCAACCCCTTGGTTTGTTTCAGGACAAGCTTCTGACTAAACTTGAAGAAAGTGAACCGGAACTGGCAACTAGTCCCGAGGAAGAGGTTCGAACCTTCGTAACGTGATTTTATTTTGTTTTTATGTAGGTATTTTTTTTTTATAGTGTGTCATATGCATTCATGCGAAGGCGACTATGCAAACGGCTCCGTGCGGACATCAGGTGGTGTGCAGAAAATGTTTCGTAAAAACAATTCAAATCGCCGTATCGCAGAGACTTCTGCCTTTAAGATGTGTCATATGCCGAGCAAAAATATTGAGACTGAAGGTAACGATGCTTGTTATTAATAACTGATTGAGTACTGATTTGATTTGATTTTAAAGACTGGGCCGTTGCTTCCAATGTCCGCGAGTGGCTACTCGATGAGTTCGAGAAGTTCATCATCGGTGCCCCAATCGGATAGTTTGTACAGTGTGAGCAGCGGTGGCTCATCCGTATCTTCGACATCATGTTCTTCCGATGGAAGCGGCACTTGCTGCGGTGGCCGGTGCTTGGGAGCCTATCCTCGACAACCCGCCACCGGAGCTATCCGAAGAAATCAGCAGCACGCGATGAAACTCAAATTACAAGAATATTGTCACCCCGAAAGAAGCAATATTAACAGATTACCCCCCATCAAAGAGTTGCCAACGGCCAGCCCGAATCACAATGCGGCTCCACCCTCAACAAGAATACGGTGAGCGGCTACTACATACATATGTACTACGAAAATCAAAAATCAAAATCGGAAGTGACGTGTGTTTCTAGTATGATTCCAACTTGATAATAATCACTGTAAAGAAACTACATACATAGTCACCTACCTATCTCTTTTATAAACAATATTTTCATATATGTATGTATGGAGTTAAGTAAGGTCAAGTTTATTAACTACCTACCACAGGTGGACAAATTCGATTTATAAAATCAATTACACAATTGTTGGACGGTTTTACTATATGCAATGGATTTAGGTTTATTTATTGCATTAGATGTTTTTATAACCTTGTAAAAGATTTACAACAGGAATAATATTTCTTGCACAATACTTATGAATTCATGAATAATTTTCTAAATCCACGAGTATTTTCATAAATACTCTTTAATCCTGCATTAATTAGTTCATTAATAAATATTTCTTAAACTGACTTTTTTAATAAATAACTTCGTTTGCTATAATTTTTTTTATAATATAAAACGTAGGGGGTTTTCTGAATGTCATTAATTTTCTCAAGGGTTGTGACAAATACTTTTTTATATAAATTAGAACATTGAGTTTACTCTCGTCAGTCGTCACTAACACTAATTCCACTAACAGGTTTTATAGATAAAGAAACAAAATAGCCTTAACGATTTATTTGCGTTTTTTTTTTCAGGTGCGCTCAAAAAATCGTTACGCAACTGGAATCGGTACCGTTGATTAGAAAAAATAAAAATTACAGATACGAACAGCTACCGCAAGACGAAGATTTTTTTGACGAAGACAGGTCTCATCCGAGTCCCACAGACAGTGAAAGTGGTAGAAGTAAGAAATGGTGGATGGGCAAAAAAGAGAACGTTAGTCCAGCACGGACTCCTGAATGGGATGACAATAAGAAGAACGAACTGATGGAAAAAGAAATGGTAATAAAGGAAAAACAGTATATTCGTAGGAGAAAAATTGAGGGGAAATCGGTAGAAGGAATTGCGACTACTAGATTTAATACAGATGACAGAAAACTCAAATAATCAAATTACATGATTAAATTAATGGTACTTGATACTTTTAGGAAAGAAGGTTTTTCTAATTACATACATACATTCATTCATACGTTGGCAATACTTTAGGAAAATTGCTTGCTTATCGTTTAATTTATTCAAATTATGCTACGATCAATAAGCAGCCAAAAAGATACTTATGTACTTAACTTGTACATATACGTATGTAGAAAAAAGACATCGTTCATCATCAATACATTTCACTACTAAGACGTCCGATATTTTCAAAAATAACTTTTAAATAATTAGAATCATTAGGTACAACGAATATTTCGTTCATTATTTTTAAAGTATGTTTTCCCCAATTATTCCGAGTAGCCAAAATAGTGTTGCTAATGAAAAGGGTTTTTTAATTGTTTGAAAAACTCACAAATTAACGTTTCGGGTCTTTTGCGAGTCTTCTTTAGGACTAACAAAATGTAAGTAACGAAATAATTTTAATTGTTACTTAACTGTTAAATATGTACAATACAACTTCGTGATCCTGAAAAAGTGCCGTAAAAGGAAGGAGAATTGTATAATTTACGACTGATTCATCTTAATCTTAAATGCGCTCCTGCATTAAATAAAAATCAAATTTAACATTATTTAAACAGTCTTGTGCTCTTGTATCTACAGATATTATTCTACTATGAAGAATTTGGTTTATAGCACAGTTTAGCCATTTTTACAGTGTCTTCCTAATTAGGTAATGTCAAATTAATACAACAAATGTTGTTAGTGTTGGCGCAACTAATTTTACCAATTTCTTTTATCTTATAGATTAAAAATTAATTGAAATATTAATTAAAGAACAAAAAGCGCAACCTTTTTTTCTGTCACGTTAAGTCTTTTTAAAGGACAAGAGATTAGTATCATATTCGTGAAATTAGTTTATTATTAGATAAAAAATTAGTTAATAGAGAAAACAATAAAATCTACTCTTTTTTAGAATGTAAGCTGTTATCGTCACCCTCACCCTCGTCAAACATCTGTTACCACCATTCAGCTTCATTAGATTTTTCATCTAATCGTCTAGATCTAGATAGATCGTCAATGTTTAGGTCAATTGTATTATTAGAATATTATCAATATTATTACGATAAACAAACAGCAGTCACTCTTGTTAGAATATAACAAACAAAAAAGCGCAAAAAGTTTCAAAACTATTCTCAATTGTTTTTGTATATCTGCGCAATATCACAAATACATAAGTAGTAAGTAAAGAAATATTCAATAGCAGGTATTTGTAGTCTATACTATACTATTTTCAACCCATTAGCTCTCATCGGCGTGTCATAGGGTGAACGTGTCGAAATCAAGTTTAATAAGATGATATTATTTTTAAAAAACCAGAAATTTTAATACTGAAATAAGCAAGTCGCTTTTGCAAATCATACGCGGCTATCGGCAGCGGTATAAACTTTCTCCGTCTCTTGTTGGCAAGCCATTTGTCGTCAACGTCTATAAAAGCCGTAATAATTAAATATTTAGTAGAAATGACGTGATAATTATATTACTGCAAATAAACGCCGAGTGTTTCAGAAATAAAAATGAAAATTTTATCGTCTTTTCTATTTTCTTATTTATTTAATCGTTTGTTGTTTAAGTGGTTTCTCGAAAATTTTGAATATTTGTTTTGTAATTTGAACTGCTTATACAACCATCTGAACTGTATTGCAGTAATTTTACATAACTTAATGTCTATTTTATTGTTAAATAGGTGCACAGTAAAATTAGAAGATCCGGCAACTACGCAACGTGCAAAATCAGTTAAATTTAAAGTTACACAGTTGCCATGCAGTTTGTTGTTTACTCGCGGCGTGTTCGGGTGTTTAAACGATTTCGAGTGAAAATTTTGTGTTCATTAACTTAAAATGGAACATTATTTGCCGTGAGATTAACTACCGATGTTGGTGAGTCTTCAAAACGTTTGAATTTCATCATTTCATTTTGCATTACATGTTAATTTATATGTTTTAACCGGCATAATCTGTTGAATGTACTATGGAAGTACTACATTTATTTAAGGTTTATTACTGATTTCCTGGTTTATAATTTTGGGCATTTTGTTCGTTATTCGTTATTTAGGAATTAACAGCATAATACGTAAAAACAACACGTGTGAATATCACTTGGTTTGACTATAAATGTATTATGAAAAGGTTTTTCGGATTAAACTTAACCTAAAACCTATTTATCAATATATTTTTTGATAAAGACAATAAGTAGGCTTATGCATAGTGGAAAACCTAAGGTTTTACACTTTTTCAACCTTCGTCTTTTGTTAAAATCAAATTCTCGTTGTGTTTGTATATTAATTTGTCGTCTACTTTGAATCCGTTCGCCATTTTTAAAACACACTTTATTATTTGTCCGCCATAATAGGAGCCTGCTGGGTTTCTTACACCAGTAAAATCGTGTTATAGGTATTTTACTTTAATTATTTCTTATTTATTGAATATTTCTTATATACTTACTTACTTATTCTATAATCTGAGGAAAGTTAACAGCTTATTATTAATTATATTATAGGTAAATATTTGTCTTGTTTTTGTAAAAATTAGGTAATTATTCGAAAAAATTTTGAACTAAGTAGATATTTAATAAATAATTTTAGTGCTTATATTACATTTTGCATAATATCGTAAAAAGGCAGATAGAGTGACTTTTCACGTAACTAGTCTCATACATACATATCTTTAGGCTAAATGTGTACAATAATAAAATCAAAAGTTGCAACATCAAATAATATTTCATACTTTAGATGCGAATTAAAACAGGGAATGCTGGCATTTTTTATACTGTTAATAAAATTATTAGATGGTATTTTAAATTAAAAATTGAGTTTAATTATGACTGTATCGTTTATCACCTTCTGGACTTTTGTAAAAGTTCCTCTGAACTAATTTACTATGAATATTTATTAATTTTTTTTTGCTATATGAATCAAATGTTGGAAGTTTTTAATTTGAAAAAGTATAAGTAGATAGATGCGCAATATGTTATGGATAATCCTTACACTATATTTTTATAGATATAAAGAAAATCATTAATCGATCAAATGCAAAAAATCAATATCTAGGTAGATACCTATCTATATTGCAATTTTAGTTGTAACTGCAATTAAAAATAATGTTGTAAAAAATAGTTGTTGACTTTCGAACAACCAACTAAGTAAATAAACAAATAATTTGTTATTTGGTCTGCATTTATTTTCGCAAAAAAATAGATGAAATAGTTAAGGAGTATTACGATCGTGATCAAAAGCAGTTTGGGGATGAAGGCATTAACTTTTTCCCAAAATTTGGATATATGATATTATTTGGAACAATGTTTATTTTTGTTTGAAAATTTTTCACGATAGAATCGTTGGAAGAGGTAATTCCCTCTCCTTCTCCCCCTGAATCTGCCATTGTACCTTTAGTAGGCACTTAAATACGTTTGAGGAAGCTAATTTTAAAAAAAAAAACTTGACCCTGATAATATTTGTTAGGGTAATTAATAAAACAAACCGTCAAATAAAATAGTTATAATTTACGATATGATGAGAATGTATCTTCACCGTTTACATCATCATCACGTAATTAATTAGATAAATTAAGCATAACTTATGTATTATTACAACCAAGTTTCGAGCTTTAAAGCGCCCAACTAATCACGACGACCTTAATTTAATTAATTGTAAGAGAACGTCCCGTCCAGTTCCGTCCCGTTCAGCCTTGCGTGGTGGCACTTCCAACAATTTTTTTACACTGTTGATATCTCGAATTGTACGGATCAGGAAGTACGACACCACGACATCCATAACCTCCTATTTTATGAATTGCCGCGAAGTCATCACAATCGATTTTTCCATCACCGTTGCAATCCTGTAAAAGGAAAATATTTTCAAAATGACGTTGTTTTTAAAAAGGGACGAAAAAAGTGGTACCTAATTATTTAAAAGTTTCGGTTTAACAAATTAGATAATGAAAAATAGAACGTGTAGTTCTTTAGTTTTTTAACTTATTTACAAACCTGTTGGTATTTGCTCATGTATCCTTGCACAGCAAGGGCAGCGCAGTAAGGATCGTTAGCACAATTAGAGAAAGCGTTGGGTGAATCTGGTGATTCTTTGTTGATAGTAGGCTTTCCACCGTCAGCCCAGTAAGGCCACGTCATTTGGAACGGGCCGCAAACGTCTCCGGAACATTTTTTACTCAAGTCACATCCTGATATTGCCTCACAAATGCAACCCAAACACGCCTGGTTTACAGGCAGGTCACCCTGTTGTTGGCCTTGTACCAAACTTACTGAAAAAATAAGACAATTTATTGCTATTAAAAATAACGAGAAAAATTAAAATACAGGTGTAAGGTATGTACCTACGTTGGACAATAACTTGACGTTATAGGTATGATGTTAACTAAAATTTAATGAAGAGACTTAAAGTCCCTAATAAAGTCTCGCACGTTAGGTCAGGTGGAAACGTTGGTTCGTAGTTTCGCAAGAAATAAAATGCTTTACAGGTACTTTAAACTTTAAATCTTTTAATTTGATTTAATTTATTATCAAATCTTCAAATTACCTTTTAAAAAAATTTTAATGTACCTAATTTCAAAACGGTTTCGGTAGAATTCTAGGAATTCATTACGCACGTATTTATACTTTGATCCGGGTTTTACTGACGATGAGAAACATCCATTTAAAATACATAGATATGTACATAACATTAATAAAATCCGTTAAAGACTATAAGTCAAGGTTGTAAATGTGTAACGATACATATTACAAATAAAAAAATATGTTTTTCTAGAATAACGGATTTTAAAATAAACAAAATAACATTTTTGAATTCTTTTGTTTTCGAAAAATTTTCGCTACTATCGGAGCAAAGAAAACAAAATTTTTTTCTGAATAAAGAAACAACGAATAATAAAAATTTAAAAATGTGTACGTTTATTGATCTTTCACGTGATTTGCTTTGGCATAAAAAATAAGATAAGTAATCTTCATTCGGTTCTTGTAATAGCAAAAGTTATTGTACTCTTTGAAAACACTATCCAAAAATATAAGGTAATGAATAATTCACACAAGCAAATGTAAACAAATTCCTTTTACTACAAATCTATTGATTTATTCTGAATTCGTACAAAATTGTTTTACGTTTGTAAAATTTGTAGTAATATCGATTTAATATCGGCATGAAGAAGTCTTTATCCAAATGCGAAATATTACTTAGCTGTTATTTATATAAAGTATGTTCTTTCTTAATTCCACAATTATCTATAGATTTTATTTTATTTTATTTTTTTTCTTTATTATGCAATTAACGAGACAATGAGTAATTTCTCAGCTTTATGTTTTTTTAATTGCCTGCATGTTAATTCGTTAAGGCAGACGAGAAGTTATTAATAACATGGGAAACAATGAAATATTAGATAATAGGTCGAAATGATTGTTATTCTTTGTTCTTTTATTAATAGCGCATCCTGTTAGATTATTTATTAGATTACACTCGAAAAACATTAATTTAGGAATTTCACCGATTGCTTAAGCGAAGAACTCGACAATTATTAAGAATGCGTAATTTTTTACTTGAAAGACTTTTTTAGTCGCCCTGTACCCTATTCACATACCGCTCCTTACTTACTTACAAAAAATATCCTTTTTAAACATACTATGTACATGCAAATTTAAGAACACAATAGATAAATTATGTTCCAAAAAAAACGGTTCTCTAAACAAAGAAACTTGTAAATGGTTTTTGAAGCATTCATTTGTGTCTTCCTTAAAAGGGTACATATTACATGTGGGTGTGAGATTATATTGAGGTAAATTATAATTTTAGAAATTACGTCATTTAGCCCATGTGTAATATGTGTATGGATATGCCATTTCATTATTTAATTAATTGATATGCATATACATAATAAACAATTCAATTTGGATTCTTTTACGTCTATGTTTTCCTATGTAGGTACCTACTATTAAGGGTGGAATTTTTTTCAAGTTTAAATGGGACATACTTCGAAGTAAAGATTATTTATGATGATGAATTATTTACAAAATTTGCATCTTTCATTATTTTTTAAAATGTTAATTATCAAAATGGCAATGAAATAATTTTTTCTTTTGTTAATTCAGTAAAAAATAACAATCGAGATTCTTTTGTCAAAAAAGTCCTAGATGTTGATACGATGTTGTTCACATAACGTATCACACACTATCAAAAACTAAAGGTACCTACGTCTTTTTGAAAAATATGCAAATCCAAAACTAAAAATAAAATAGGTACTGCATTTATTTTATAATAAACAGTTGTCGGTCACTTAAACTATAAACGTGTAGGTAGGTGTATGTACGTATGTATGTATTAATATCTTTTGTATAAAAAATTGCGTTACCTGTTACGTAGAAAGTAAAAATTGCACTTGCTAAAAGAAATCGCGACATTGTACTTATTAATTATAACGAACTAATAGGTATTAAGTAGAAGTTATTAGAAAGGAGCTGTATTTGCGACCACTTTTACCAATTGCTATCGAACTGACAACTGACTAACCTTAAGACATGTTTATTTTGGCTTTTATACCGGTCAAGCCTCAAGCTTCTTACTGCTTACTTACTTACTTACTTACTTGTTTACTTCACCAATGAGAGTTATCCATCGCATTTTACAGTGTATGCGATTTAATTAACATACAGGGACTAGGCAGTTTGTTCAATGATACATCAACGGTTTCTTCTTATCTGTTACCTATGTCGTTGTTATTTTCCAATGACCAGTTTCATAAGCCCACCCTGTCTTGTTTCCCGACTAAGAAACTTATTGAAGTCAGACTCATTTAAACAGACGGAATTATTGTATCTCTTGTCAATAATTAACGTAAGTTCTAACTGAACTCGCTCGTACTTTTTGATGAAACCCTGTATAACGATCGAACTGTGAGAGATCATTAATTTGCTGGTGTTGTAGGACATTTTTGTTGTTTTTTTTTTGACCTCGCAGATAACAGCAGTAAAACGTTTGTTTGGATGCTCTTCCCTATCGTCAAGTTTCGCCTAAATGAATAGCGTAATAATTTAGCGATAATAATCTTGGAATTTCCTTTGTGGTTGGTTTTAATGGAAAAAAAAACTGCTCTCTAATTAATCTAAGGTTTAGCAGAATTTAAAAATATAATTGCATTTTATCATATGCCTACAAACAAAACAAAAAACTATTTGTAATTCACAAAAAATATTTGTTATTAATTTTTTGAAATAAACAACACGAAATTGCCATTAATGTTAAAAATCAAATAAAAAATTTTTACGTATAACCAACCAACTAAATTATATGTATCGTGTATGCATTTTCAATCCGGATACTGTAAATGTATGTGGTAATGTATTTAAGATGACCATAGCAATCGAGATCAAGGGTACTGTCTATGTATCATCGAAAATCTGATTCCTACCTCGAATAATAATAATAATATGTAAACATTTTTCTTGACCTTTACCTTAAAGCAGATTGTCTGGAAATACCAGTTAATAAATAAGTTAAAGGCGTCTTCGTATTTTACGCTACATAAAATTGTCACCACGAAATAGTGTTATGTGCATCATTCTATCCAAAAAAAGAAAAATCCGTGCATTAATATTCGCTCTTATTCTTATCCGCCACTACATCGGAATGCCGTAAAAGAAAATTCAGGGACATAATGTTGACTAATATATTATACATAGATACTTACTTAAGTACATTTTTCTCAATAGTTCCTCTGATGCCGTAATAAAATGTTCTTTCTTTAATATCTTGAATCAGCCGCTAATTTTTAATATGTCGTTAAATCTCGTTAAGGTGTTATAATCCGGCTCGAAGGACCATATAAGGTACATACATACAATGGGAGTTGTATAATGAAGGGAAATACGTACGTATGATGTAGAATATAAATAACAAGTAAGAAATTTTAGGTAATTTTTAATGCATACACAATAATTAACATATACAATATAATAATAAAGAAACAGTGGCAAAAACCGCATCCCAGTCCAGTTATCTCTTTTTATTCTCCAACGATTTCTGCCAGAAAGGGGTTCGAAGTTTTTTTTATTTTAGTTTTGTTAAAAGATATACCTATCCTATCTATCTAATACTATAATAATAATACGTAAGTAATACATTTTTATACATTTATAGCAATTCTCTAAGCGTAGCATAGGTGTCGAAATATAAATAAAAATATAATTAAATAATATATAAGTAACAATTTCAATTAGCTTTGATAAATATTAAAAAATTGCCAATCGATCGCGATATAAAAAAATATAGTATGATTTTGATTTATCCGACGTTTTTGTTATGTTTGGTCGATGAAATGCAAAACTCAAATTATAACTAATTAATTGGACAACAAATAAACAAAATACCAAAACATATTACTTTTCCACTTCGTTCCATTTTACTCGTATAGATTTCTAATTTTGCAATTTCTTTGAACTGATCTTAAATAGTTTTTTTAGAGAAAAAATATCACAGTGACGTACCTATTATAAAATAAATTAAAATAATAAAAATTAATCATACAATAAATAATAATAATAAACAATAAGGGTTGTATTAAGTATATACATATACACTTTTAGGGAAGTAGGAATGCGTTAAAATTAAACTATAGGTATTCAGGGAGACGTATTCGTCAAAAGTGCACAATTTTTTGTTCGTTAAATGTCACACTGAGAAGATTTTTTTTTAATATGTAGATATTATTCTAATGACAGATAGTTAGTAATTCCAGCCAAAAAGTCGCATATTTTTAAGAGCTGCTCTGATGACGTTTAGTGAATAAACAAACACGTAAATACTTGAAATACAAACGACGTTTGCTCCTTCCACTAAAACCCTACAATAAATAAAATACAAAAATACAGAAATGTTCCTTTAAAATAAAAAAAAAACAAAATATAAAATATTTCTAGTACAACTCTATCAATACTTTTTGACTAGTTCCATCTTCTTTCGATATATACATACATTTAAGAAAATGGGGATATTATGATTGAATATCTTTTAAAAGGTGAATAAATAACTGTTACTATAATTATTCGATAGTACAAATTTATGTATCTATGTTTAATCGTTACAATTAAAATATCACCTACTTTGAGATTTACTTAATTCTTATGCCAATAGCAAAGCAGACAATACCACAGAAATAATATTAAAGATGGAGAGAGCGGATACATAAACAGCAGCGCACCTCTGTAAAAGAGTTAGGAGAATCCCTTAACTTCTCTCTGTCTTTGTCTACTTGCTTCTGATTGGCGATTTATTGTGCACGTATACAGGACCGCCAATCGGAAGCAAGTAGACAAAGACAGAAGGAGGCCAAGCGATTCTTTCGCTCTCTTCGAAAGATACACTTCCACTTTTACGAGCTGCTACACCTTTTTCTCTATTTCTTTTTAATATTACGTGTTGATTCAGGACAATGCAAAATCAATCTAAACTAGACCTTTTTAAAGTGCTATAATTATTAATTCCTTATTTAATTTAATAAATCTCCTCAAAAAAATCTAAATTTACTTACTGAATCATTTTCTCATTTTTTGTTAGTGGCTCACCACCTTTTAAAAGATAATTTATTGTTAATTACCATTCAACCTTATGTGAGACAAATAGGTGACTGTACGAATACCCTTGTGTCAACCGAAACCTTTAACACCCCTAAAACAACTTTCTTTTTAATGAATTGATTAAAATCCAAACTAAATTAAGCACCTACTCCCACAAGCTCCTCCACCTTTTTCTATTTATTTATCATCGTTTATCAATATGGAGTCCGTATTTGTGTACCTAATAAATCGTAACAAACAATAAACAATATTTCTATATTGTATCAGTAATCGTGCTGTTCTCCAAAAAAGAAAAATTTTTTTTGAATCGTCAAAGCCGCCATAAAATACAGACGACACAATTAGATCAAATAATTACGATTATTTTATTATCATTAGTATTAGAGTAATACTATCAATAAGTAAAATGGGTAGGGGGGGGGGCAGCTTTTCCGAAAACAATAAACCCAAAAACAACATCTAATACACAAGTACAGGCTCCATATTAATCATATCTCATTTAGTTTGGACCTTGATGCTGTTGGTACCGGCCTGTAAATTTTGGTTGTGATCATTGGCGGGATTGCGTCTCGCCGATTTCGAACGTATTTGTCCAGCTAACAAAGGATTAATGGCGTAAAGCCAGTCGTGAACATCCTTTTCGTTCAACGTTTGAAGCATGTAGCTTTTATGCTTGCTGACAACGCTGAACGTATTCGGATTGTAGCTTTGACAGCTTTGATCTTCCGAATATTCGACTTGAGCTGTAGCCAGGTTGATAAGAGCCCTTTCAACTGGGTCCTTTTCGTCTCGGAATATGAAGACGTAAGGTCGACGTACAGCCTAAGTAGCGAAAAGTGACGTTCGATTAATTAGAACTGTTCGAAATAAGAATTAAAACAGGAGAGGGATAGAGGAAATTTGAAAAAGCTTGTTTATATATAATTATGTAAATATACTTTTACGAAATATTTTGCATGGAAATAGTGGAAATTTCAATTGCTTATTTGGATTAAATGAAAAATAAACTGGTTACTTACCACCCACCGTTTCTTCCAGCCATGAGATTTGTTTTCTATTACGTTCAAATAGCCTTTCCTAGCAATAACCGGAGAAATTCTGATTTCTTCCATATCAGGAACATACAGAACCAAACCGGGATCCTTGAGTCCACACGAAGGAGACGCGGGAGCAGTTGGAAAAGGTGCACACTCCCCTGGTAGAGCCACTTTCTCGGGGGAATACAATTCGGTTGAACATCCCGATACCATACTAGACATCAAACTGGTGCTCATGTCGGTAACGTCTTCAGATGGGCTTGTAATTTCTGATTCCTTGTTATTTGAGTCGCGTACTTTCCCCTGAATTAGGCGAATACATTTAAGAAGAAGATTCTTTTCACGTTCGGTATACTCCGTGGACTCGTTATTGGCTGAAACAAAAAATATGTTATGTATCTACAATCAATTATTTAAAACGTTTTATTTACCTCTAATATTGATATTTCCGGTTTTGGCGACCATATTGCACACCTCCTTTTCGCTCTTCGTATATTCAGGTTGTTTAGTCTTGATTTGATTGTTGTATTTGTCCAGACCAAGTCTTTCTCTTAACAATAAAATGTGCCTGACTCTTTCGACTTCTTCTAAACGAGTTAGTTTCTCTAATTCCCACTGATGATCGAAGATAAGGGAGTCACCGTGAGGTCTCCAACCGTGCAAGTTCTCTTCTCCTCGGACATAAGTCGAACTAGTGTCCAAGACCCTCCTCTGTCGGCGTTGAACTCCTGGGAATAAACGAAGATACAAAACAGAACCGTCACAAGAATTCAGGCAGGTTTAGTCACACAAGAATTCAGGCAGGTTTAGTCACAAAAATGGCTACTAGTTTCTCATTCTACTAATGGAGTAAATGCGTTGTACGAAAGCAGGGAAGAAATAATGGAATGAAACTCCGAAACAAAAATACGTTAAATACGTAAAAATAAAGATTACTAAGAGTAATAGTAATAGAGGAAAGCCTAAAAATAAAGAAGGAGACTATTCTAGGGATCTACCTGGACTACCTGCTTCATTAGCTCTTCTTAATAAAAGTTCGTAGACTCCAGTTAAACGATTTGCTTCGGCGTTCCTGTAACTTCCAGAGAAGAGATGTTTCAGAGAGCGAGGTCCAATTCGAGCATCACGACCGTAAATGACCATACTCAGATCCTTTGTGATTATGGCTGGTCTGCCACAATTCTCGAGCTGAAACGCACGAAGGGTTAAGGCTAAATGCACTACACTTTTCGATCATCATTTCCAAGAACGTACCTCTAAATATGCTGATATCGTCATGAATATTTGCTCGCCCTGCGACGTGACCCTGTTAAGTAAAGGCGAATTGTGTAAAGAACTGTCCCAGGCCGCTTCGAACCTGAACATCGTCCTGTTATCACCGGGTATTTCTAAATATTCGCCTGGGAATAGTCCCAGCGACAATACGGAATTGTCGTTGTCTTCGTCTTCATCAGATTCAGGACTATTTCGTATTCTTCCTACGACGAGTTCTCTCACGTCTCTCCAACGTAACTCGGTCGAGTCATCGTGGACGATTGTGATCCTAATGCGACGTTGGATACCCTGTAAAAAAAAAGAAAATAAATAAATAAACTCGGTTGAAAAAAGATAATTAGGTAGGTAAGTAACATCATACCTGATGAAGTAAGAAGAGACCTCTGCAAGGTAATTCGTCGCTGTGTTCGACTACTGACGGAACATACTCTCCATTAGGAGCAAGTTCACATATTTCAAACCAAACCAGAACATCAACCTTAGCATGTATATGAGCAGTACACGGAGACGGCAGGGCGCCAAATTTGCTCGATCGAACGGGCTGAGAGATTGGAATCGATGGGGGTTGCATTCTCCGGGGAGGCTGTCTAACGGTGCCTTCCAATTTGGCATCTTTGTGCAAAGGATGTTGCTGATAGTGACCGAATACTTCGAAAACAACGGGCTGAGTTTTGATGTATTCGATGAACGTTTTTGTCACGGGTACAGTGATCTAAAATAAACGCCAATATAATCAGTCAATGTAAACCAGTCCTATGTATAACGATTTCTATTCGAATCAAACTTACGTTTTGAACATGATAAAAACCAAGCGGTGTTCCTTTCCCAGTGTTCTTAACTGGTTCTGTTGAAAACGCCTCGTCATGACGATGCAGAAAGCTGTAAAAATTATTTGAATAATGAGTTCCGTCAATTTTTATTTTGCAAACAGATCGGATGCCTTACTTAAACTGACAAAACACGTCCGCGTATTCTGCTGATATACCAATAGCTTGTAAAACTGTAACCCTAAACGTAAATTCTTTTCCAACACCAAGGTGATCAGGAATTTCTTCCTCCTTAAAGTCGGACGCCACAGAGCTATCTCCTTTGCCAGAATCTGCATCACATTCGATCAACTCGTCAATCTTAATTGGATCAAGATTACAGTGACCTTCAATTATACGATCGTCTAGATTATGGATATTTTTATCAATAATAGCTGCAAAAAGCTGTCATTCAAAATTTCTAATAGGGTATTTTTAAAAGATCCTGCTTACCTTTGGGCGATTCAAATGCAATTCGAACGCTTTGTCTAACACCAACCTGATCCGCGTTATCGTCTTCATTAACAGCTTGAACTGCGACCCTTAGGTAACCCCGAACGTCACCCTTCTCGTTAACGATGGCCACTTTATGGATTAGAGTAACTGGATATAATAAATTACTTAAATAAACGAATGACCTTCCGACCATTCTGAACCAAGGAAATCGATCATAAAATGGATCTCCTCCGGTGAGAGTTTCCACGTTGTAATCGGGAGATGTGGGAGATAATTCAGCCTCGTTATGATACATTTCCCTCATTAATTCTAACCGTTGTCTGAAAGAAAAAAAAGATAAACCATCGAAACATCGCATCTTCCTTCCATGTTTAAAACATCCCAAGCCGATACAGCTAAAGATTCAACAAGTACCCTAACGATACGGAAGTGAATCATAGACAAAAGCCTCTACAAATTCAGTTGGTTTCAACTTTCGCCCGTCGTGTTTATTTGTTACCTTAATTTTTGTAAACTCCAGTAATGGGTAGCCCCGTTCTTCATATCTTGAACTTCGACGCCCACGATGGTCTTCGCAATGGGACATTCGTCGTCTTGGTCACATTCCACGGATGGACGTAGATCTGGCGGAAGCGGCGAGTACAAAGTATCGGTGAGCAAAGTGAATTGGAACTGAACCTGATCAGATACGTGAATAATAAATTTAAAAAAAAAAAAAAGAAGAATGATTCCGTTTCGTGGCTCGATCAAAATTTACCTTCTTCTTGAGCTCTACTGAAATGGCATTTGCCTCCTTCAAGAAAATGGCGTTGCCCCACAAGTCGTCGCGTAAAGAAGTGAACTGATGGTGCTTCCATTTCCGCCAGGCCATCGCCGCCAGTTCAAAATCTCGTTCAGACCAGTTGCACTCTGCGTCAAATAGAGGATTCACTGAAATAAGCGATCAAATCAAAAGCGAAGCCGGAATGCGACATATGTAAAAGCCCACTGACTGACTTTTACTGACACACAGAAAGCTAGCGAAAAAGCTTTGAAAGAAAATTACCAAAAATGTCATCTTCATTGTTGAAATCTTCCGGAGTATACGAACTGTACATCGACATCGTCATACTTTGCTCCTCGACCTGTTTCTGCAAAGCGTCTATTCTGGCTTCGTAACTCTGTAACGAGAGAGACATTTTGTAAAACCCACACAAACACACACACACACAGTTTGTGGTCAGAATCCGAAGCAGACCTTTCTCTGTTCTTCAAAGAGCTGATCTGCTGTTTCCTTTTCCTTCCTGAACTCTTCCTCCATTTTCATGAGACGCTTCTCCATCTCGACCTTAAGATCTATACCCTGCTTTTCAAGCAATTCGATCTGTGCAAAGTTCCAATCAACCTGATTCTCGTCCACAACGAGTGTGCTACTGTTCATGTCGTCTTCCTTAATATAGTCCAAGTTCTTTGATCTGCGTTGCCTTGCAGCTTCTGGCTGCGTGAAACGGAATACGTGATTCTTGCCCACAATAACTCTTGAGCCTGTTTTGAGCACGGTGGGCTCTTTAACCTAGGAACGAAAGACAACCTGTCGTACTGTTTGTTACAGAAAATTGTAAAACGTATGTAGTATTTATTTACTTCACGTCCATTGACGTATGTTGTTGCCCCGGCACAAGGAACTAGAGTGATAGCTCCGTCCTTGTTTTCGAACAAACAATGTTCAGGTTTTATGTGAGGTCCTGACAATTGGATGTCCTGAGGAATGTTAGCTTCGGATGAACCGACTCTGGTGATGCCATCCTGCGTACATAAGTAGTAAAGAACAATTTCAATGACGTGCTTTTTTTAACTGTATTCGAAGCTCATCTTACTTTGATGTAATAGATTAGGCATTCGGACATGAAAGGATCCTCATTGAGGTTAACCAAATGAGGGGTTTTCTTCGGTGAGAATACGCCGACGGTGTTACCGTCTTCTTTTACGGCCACGCCCATTTCTGCAAAGACTGCTTCCCTCTGCAAACGAATCTCCTCGGTTTTCTTAAGTTTCTCTTCCCAGGTTTCGTTTAGCTCTGGATTTAAATAGAAGAAGAACGGTTTAAGCGTTCTATAAAATTAAATGCTAATAAGAGTGGCAAACCTGCGATAAGCTTTTCGCTTGCTTGTAGCTGATCTACGGCTTCTTCAGCAATTGAAGTCGAAGCATTTCTGGAACGCCCTCCAGACGTTGGTTTACTATCGATATTCTTGTTAATTTCTTGGATTCCTGCAAATTCGGATGTCAGTAGAACAGACGCCATGTACGATAACTATGCCGGGATTTAAAGCTTTGCTTATAATAAGCTTGATAATTGTATGAATACAGGGTGTTCCGATTCCATTGTACAAAAATATACCATTATCTATGATTTTCCTTTTCGGATTTTTATATCTCTACGGTTTTTTTTCTTCAGCAATTAACAATTAAAAGTTTTTAGAATGTAACAAGTTCAGTTTTTGTTTTTAAATAATCTACTGGTATATTTTCATATGATATTTTTCGAAACACCGGGCGTACTTATAAAAATTTATTCCAAAATTTTTTCGTGAGCCTTGTATATAAGTAAGCGTTGGCAGTAATACGTTTATAATAGTACATAATATTAAGCAGAAACAAGAAGCGTAATAAATATGCAACTATGAAAAAGGAAAAGAAAAAATGTGTTATTTTCTATTTTCTATGCATGATGTCAGATGTACCAAATGGTCTGAAAGCTTTTTTTTAACGTTTTAGAAAATCCAATACAAATATGCTTATTAGGTAAAAATTAATTTCGTAGACGTGTTTTATGTTGTATTTATTACGCGTACCTACCTATGTACTAAAAGTATAAAAGCAAAACAAAAAATAAATAATTCGATAATTAGATAAATTAATTAATAAACATTTACAATTTGCGCAGATTGAATGTACTTATACGTTACGTGGTGGTTATTAAAATACAATGCAGCAGTCAATAAGCGGGGGTACTTACTGGGAATTTCTTTCTTTTCATAAATTACTTTACCATCAGGGCCTAGAGCGGCAATACAAGTAATAAACATGAAATTAACCACCTTATTTCTATCTCATTCAAGATATTAAAAAGAAACTAATGTTATACAATACATGTGCATATTGTAGCGAACGCGAGCATGCTTGTGTGCGACCGGGTACGCTTGTATGCGTTGCCGGCCGGCTCGACTAGCCGAGGCCGGTGTCGGCAGTGCGCGTTGTATTTGTAAACGTGTGTCTCTCGTACGTGCTTTCTAATAAAGCAATTAGCCGTTCGCCGAAAATGTAAACAATCTTTCGAATATTCCGGACTTTTTATCGACTGCTCTATGATGCTAGAAAAGTGACAGAGACGTTCGCCGAGTAAGTTAGTAATTAATTGACCGTGACAGTGGTAACATCCGAAATAAATCGATAGTGTTAGAAGTAAAAAGACATAAGCTAAGTTCCGTATTAATGAATAGTGTTTTTAAGTAGTTATTATTAAATAAGTACGTATATATATATAAATTGTGTTCTTGTAGTTTAGTCTTGTAAATAAATTTTGAATAAACCCACGAACACTACAATATATGTATAACGATTGCGAGCATATAGCTGTTAGGTACCTGGAGATTTCGAATGTTAGACCAAATTAAATAACTTGCGAAAATTTAGCGCATTCTAAGTTATTGTAGCCAAAAGGGGCATTTTACGTCAAATCGACTAACTCGAATTGACGTGCAATGCTCCTGTAAGAGTGTACAAAGAAAATTATAGATACCCGTAGGTTTGGTTGGTATAATAAATAGACCGCTATTCTAACGCAGGCATAACAGTAAAAGTTACTAACAAACGACTAAATATACAATAAATTAATAATCATAAAGTAACAATGTACACATTCTCACCTTCGTGAACGTCGATGCCCTCATTTTTAAGTAGTTCACGTAATTTGGCGATTTCTTCTTTGAGCTCCCTAATCAATTTAGCATTAGCATCTTCGTTGATGACAGCCTTGCATACGATCTGTTTGGCCCTGTCGGCATATCTGCAACGGCAACGGTAACGGTAACGGTTCTTATTTTATTCTGTATCTGAGCAATGATTTTCATTGATTTTATGTAGGTACCTTAACGTTGACAACGTTTCGTCGTAGTTTATGTCAGCGGGTGAGATTGCCGCTATCATAGCAGTTTTACTATTCCCCCCCAAATTTTCCCGAAGGAGCCATGTCAAAACCGAATCCCTGTACGGTATGAAATCGGCTTTCTTTGATTTTTTCGATTTGGACGCCTGCAAAAACACAGCGGTAGAACTAAACAGCTATTTATAGTCGGTTCAATCGATTTAATTAAGAAGGTAAAGTCAAACTCTTTCATAATCAGCGCAATAATTTATGGTAGACTTTGCCTTCCCTTTTTTTAGCCGAATTGTGCAAAAGCCTGTTGTTTCATGTAGGTACTTACTGACTGTTGTTCCGAAGGCAATGAATTACAAGAGAGAGAAAAAAGTAAAAATTAGCAAGAGTTTAAAAAGTTACTATTAATTAATTGTTTATTCATATTGAGTAGGTAGGTACCTACTACACATATGTATGTACACATGTAAGTATAGATAGATCACTCACAATTTCTGCCAATGCAGATATAACTTTTCCCAGGGTGGTAAGACTTTTGTTAATGTTTGCCCCTTCCTTTAACCGAGTTCCTTTAGCCCCGGTGGAATCGGCCCTTTCGCTTCCAGCTAAATCAACTAATGATATTTTTGAAACCTTTTCTGTCGATAGATCAGTTGTCGCATCGTATCTGTAATACATATTGGTTTATTTTTATCCGATTTCCAGGCATTAAGTAGTATGGGATGTAAGCTTAGTAATTCATTCAGAACGTCGTATTCAGGCTATTCATTAGTTTTCTCGTATAAAAGAGGCTTAATAAAATATTCTTCACATGCATATCTACGTCAAGGACTATTTTTTTATTGGTCTTACTTATTTTATCAAAGTTGATATAGGAGAAAGATAGGTAGGTACGTAGCACTACGTAGCATACAAAATCGATATGATCCTCGCTCACCTTTGTTGTGTAAAGAAAATGGTGAAAACTGCATGTGACCTAGAACTGGTCTCGTTCATATTAGTAGCCGCGACAGTCCTCGCCTTATTCCCTTCGTCTATTAAATCGTGAATATCCTGATAACTTGTGACAGCCAATTTGCTCAAATCCTCGACATAAGGGCCGAGCAAAGGATGTTCGCGGACTCTCAAGTTGCCCTTATTTTTGGGATTGAGAAGGTCTCTGACCCTTTCGCAATATATCTCCATGTAGCTGACCTCGACAGAATATTTGACGTCGTCGCCTCCGTCGTAGCGGATCTTGTTGAAGATGTCCTTGCAAATTTGGGGAATTATGCCCTCTTGACCCTCCTCCTGTTTGCCCATCATCGTGTATGACTTTCCCGCGCCTGTCTGTCCGTACGCGAAAATGCATACGTTATAACCGTCGAATGCGTGCTGAAGCATTTCCTCACCGATGTCTCTGTATACGATTATTTGGGAAGAGAATTGGGGATCATCTTCCTAAACATACATAAAGAAAACACACAACATTGCCTACAGCTCACTACTTTGTCTTCCAAACAATTTCACTCATTAAAAAATGAGCAGGTACATTCATTTTCAGCTTTCAAATAAAACACCTACTCGTTTAATTAATTTCTTAATGTTTTTTTCGTATTTTAATTACTAAAGTATCTCTTAAATTATTAGTTAATTATTAGTGCTAAAAATAAGAGGGTAAATAAATAAAAAGTGCAGTAATTGTTAAAATAAAACACCTGATAAATTTCACAATTTTTTTCATAACTTCAGTTTTATATCTTAACTTACGTTATGAGACCAATACGAGTAGTCGAAATTAAAACTCTTGAGTGCTTCTTTGGTTCCAGGTGGAGCCTTCGGATTGTAAATTGCTAAAATTTGATTTACGTGAACAAAAGAGACGACGGCTTAAATAAATGTGTCGTCGCGTCGACTTACTGGTGGTGTTGCCCCCCATTTCAATAATGCATTTGCATTCTCGTAAAATCTCTCTACTGTTGAAGGGCCTGACGCGAACCGCTACTTTGACCGAAGACATTTCTAATTAATCTTCCCTAAGATTGTTACAAAGTTTCATTAATCTGTAAAGGGAACAAAAAAAACAAACTGTTGATCGGTAGTTTTTAAAAAAAAAAAAGTGTTTTACAAAAGCGTATAAAACTATTCTGTTGTTTGTTTTTTTAAATTGTAAGTACATATATTTTCTTGATTCGAATGCTTGATGCTTGGGGTGTCTTCCTACCTCTCGTTATTTCGTCATTAATTTCATAAACAGCAAAAGATAATGCTTATTTATTATTTCTGTTAACTCCAAACAATATATTTTCGTTAACCACAGTAAACTTTATTTAAATTTTTTAACGCGTATTTTTCTTGTTTTTTTTATATGTACTTAATAATGTTTAGAAATGCAGCAAAAAATAAATGAAAATGAATTTTAAATTTCTGGAACAATATTTTCTCGTTAAGTAACTTCATTCCTTAAGTCAGAAAAGTGGAGGAGATGAACGTATAAGTAGATATGTATGTGTACCTACTAGTTTTCCAGACGGTGCTTGTGACTAACGCTACAGAAAAACACGTTGATGTTATCGATTTCGAGTAAATAAACTAAAAAAATGCATACTTTTGCTATTTTTTTATACGTAATTAATGAATTAAAAAGTTAACAATAAAAATATAAATATTTAATGATGGGCGCAATACACTTGAAGAATATTTTTAATATAAACTGATATCTAAAACGCATCTATGCATATAAAAAAAAAGGGCAAAATAATCTAATAAAATTTTGCAAAAGTTCAAGGTTGTTTATATTTTTCGAAAATGATAATAAAGATTCAGAACCGCAACGCATTTAACAAAGAATTGAAGTTTTCAATGGAGTGAATATTTTTCTAAGTAAAAAAATTTATTTTAAAAAAGACCGTATTTTTTGAAAAGAAATTAAACTAAAGGAGCCATAACAATAAGAAACTATGTATATTGATCGTGCGCTGCATCAATATTGAACTCAAAGTAGGTACCACATTTTTTTTTAATGTTTTGCAGCTTATTTGATAAAGATATCAAAAATAACCCCTTTTTGAAGGTAACAAACGCAATTTTATTAACGCGTAGTAATTTTAGAAGAGATCGTTATTTCTTAAAAATTTTATGTTCCTTCGCATCAGTAGGTACAACACCCTATTAAATAATTCAACGAAAACACTAGTAATGACGACAACTTACCCAAAATCAACAAAATTCACTATTTTTGAATAAACTAATTTGAAATGGACTTTTTTAACCAGAAATGTCCGACTATTTCAGCCGCAACCCACATTACGTCCACTGTATAACATTTTACCCAAAATCTACCGCAGACACGTTCAACTCGGTGACATACAGCAATCAAAACGTTTTTGTGCGCGTGCGCAAAAGGCGGAGGTTGGAATCAATAGCGCGAAAACCAATAGGAATTCTCAGAAAAACAATCAATACAAATTGCGTTTTTGTTTGGTAATACTTATCTCATTTGCAATAATAACATTAATTTTGGACGACAACTTTTTGACGCCCCTTGTATATGCTCAATAAAATTATTGTCGCACGATGAATTCTTTACCTCTTTTCCGATTATCGCTTTTTGTTTTAAAAACAAAGAAAACAAATATCAAAGAAAAACATGCATAAGTACTTAATGTTTTTTTTTTTTTTATTTAAATACTTAATTATTAATTTTTGGAAACGTCGCAAAAAAAAATCGGTGGTGAAAATGTAACAATCTGATAACGAGAGTAAAGAATTAAGAATGACTCATAAGTTGGCGCCAGCTAGTTTGTGGGATGGCCTCTGTTCTTAAGGATCGATGTGTGCATGACCTATCCATGCAGAACCGTATTAACTAATCATTTAAAAAAAAAAAAAACATCAGTTATGAATCACAGTCGTCTTTCTCGTCTATTAAAACTATGACAAGCAGAAATACTTTCAAATATGTATTTGGCACTACTGAAATTCATTTGTATAAAACAATCGAACTCTTGCTTCAGTTGTAATTATTTTCGTAGGTGCAGTAGGTATACTAGCAGAGAATGTCTGAACAGAAAGCATGATTTTTAAATGTCCTAATTCAAAAAAGTGTTTCA
The DNA here is from genome assembly GCA_947389935.1 of Agrilus cyanescens. Lineage (NCBI taxonomy): Eukaryota > Metazoa > Arthropoda > Insecta > Coleoptera > Buprestidae > Agrilus > Agrilus cyanescens. The sequence continues at coordinate 21,660,967 of OX376713.1, forward strand.
CCTATTTTTTTAATAATTTTGTATTTTAATTTTAACGTAAGATAAATAATAGAATATTTAAAATCATAGTTTACGTATAGTTTGTTGTTACTTTTTATTACTTTGTTTGACAACGTTGGTTTTGTAACAAATTAAATTTTAGAATACGGTCCTGCCGCACGAGTCACATTCTATTTACTATGATATGTCCTTGGTCCCAATAGAATCATGTTTGTTGTTTTTACGTCTGATTTCTGTCAAATTTGCGAAAATAACGACAATCAAAAACGATTACTTTTTTTAAATAACTGAATATTAAACCGCATTTTGTAACTTACCTTAAAAGATTAAATAAAATAGAAAGAAAATCACCAGAACTCCACACTAAAAAGCACTTTTGACATTTTCTACATCAATATCAATTCGCTTTTGCGCGTTTTATGAACAGGCCCGTAGTAGGAGAATTTCATTACCACATGGAATTGTATGATAGATGACCTTTCACTCCTTAGATTCATTATATTTTACAATTTAGATAGAAATGACTTAAATCTATAGAATAATAATAATACGACAGAAAGTACTTTTAGGTAAAAATATTTATTTCACATTGAACACATTTTAAATTTTATTAAAAGCAGCAATATCAACAGATTGGACAAAATCTTCGAATTCTTGAATTTTTTCAGTTAAAAGATCAACAGAAACTTTATCATCTTCAACAACACACATAATCTGTAGTTTATTTATTCCGTATCCAACAGGTACCAATTTGGATGCTCCCCAAACGAGGCCGTCCATTTCGATAGTCCTAACATTTTTTTCCATTTCTTTCATATCAGTTTCATCGTCCCAAGGTTTCACGTCCAAAACGATGCTTGATTTGGCAATGAGAGCAGGTTTTTTCGATTTTTTATCTGCATACGCTTTCAAACGTTCTTCCCGTATCTTTGCAGCGTCTTCGTCTTCTTCATCTGAACCAAATAAGTCGACATCATCATCTTCTTCCTCCTTTTCTGCTTGTGGTTTTGTTGTAGGTGCAGCACCCTCAAAGGAAACCGGTGTTCCTGTTGGAAAGCTTTTCTGTTCGGCTGTTGTGAACGATTTAATGTGAGTGTACCACCTCAAAACATGAGGATAATTTGCACCGGGGACCTTTCCAATTCCGTTCAAAGTTTGTACGTCAACTTGGGTGGGCTGGAATCTAAATTTAACATTATCGGCACGTGTGCACAAATCTTTTAATCGTATACATACCCGCTTAAATAACTCTTGTCTTCTAAAAAGTTGTTTAATTGGGCAATCCCTGTTTCGCTATTGAGTTTTCCAATGGCCATTGCGTTTAAATTAATTTAAAACGTACAAGTTTTTAGGTTAACGGACGTTTTTGCCGGAAATGTGAAGGTGAAAGAAAGTGACACTTTAACAATGACCATAACAATGACGCGTGACGTGTATTTAAAAATAGTGACTAAAGACACAAACACTATAGAGATAATATAGATACAATACAAGGCGCAAAGTACGAGGGCGTACCTTTGGAAAAAAATAAAACTAGAGGCGTTTGATTACCCTCTGTTAATTGTCTACTTGCTTTTACACAGACAAATTAATTAAAAACAATTTTTATAAATCTAACTTCGTGTTACGTTACAAGGAACTTTAGACATTTCCAACTATCAGCTGGACTTAATTCATTATTGTATTTTCTATGGTTTTTTCAATAATGGCAATTATTTTTTTGTCATTTTAGTATTTTTAACTAATTATATAGAGGTACTAGTTGCTTTTGATAATATCATATTACTTTATTTACTGTGTAGAAGTACTAAAACGCAGTCATTACGAAAAGTTGTCTCTAATAAATGTGTATTTTTAACTTTTTGACATTTAGGTTAGAAGTCATTATGTAATAAACAAATCGTTTGCAGAATGTTTAGAACGACGATAGGAAGGACCATCGGTAGGTGCCATTGGGGGCAAAAACAGCTAGCTTTGTTAAGGGGAACCAGTACCACGGTATGCAAACCAGAGAAAATAGAAGTGTTCATCGATGACAAACCAGTGTATGTTGAACCAGGGACGACTATCCTGCAGGCTGCAGCCATGATAGGCATCGAAATTCCTCGGTTTTGCTACCATGAGCGATTAGCAGTTGCTGGAAATTGTAGGATGTGTTTAGTAGAAGTAGAAAAGTCTCCCAAACCGGTTGCATCTTGTGCCATGCCAGTTATGAAAGGTATTTGATAACAACAATAAGTTAATACTGTGCACATCATTTTTATAAACACGTAAATTTATTAGGATGGCGAATAAAAACTAATTCAGATATGACAAAGAAAGCCAGAGAGGGTGTGATGGAATTTTTATTAGTAAATCATCCCTTGGATTGTCCCATCTGTGATCAAGGTGGTGAATGTGATTTGCAAGATCAATCGATGGTTTTTGGTTCCGATAAGTCACGTTTCACTGATATTGAATTTTCTGGTAAAAGAGCTGTGGAGGATAAAAATTTGGGCCCTTTAATTAAAACTGTAATGACCCGTTGTATCCATTGCACAAGGTGCATCCGATTTGCTTCTGAAGTTGCAGGAATTGATGATTTAGGTACTTGAAATAATAATAATAAAATGCTAACCATAAGCACAATCTGTTGATTAATTGAATTGAATTGAATTTTAGGTACAACTGGCAGGGGTAACGAAATGCAAATAGGAACTTATGTAGACAAATTCTTCTTGTCAGAAGTATCTGGCAATGTAATAGATCTCTGCCCGGTCGGTGCATTAACTAGTAAGCCCTACGCGTTCACAGCGAGGCCGTGGGAGACTCGTAGAATAAATTCAATTGATGTAACAGATGCTGTAGGTTCAAATATAGTTGTTTGCACCAGAACTGGTGAAGTTATGAGAATATTGCCACGAACCAATGAAGAAATTAATGAAGAATGGTATGTTCCATTTTCATAAATTATTTTTCACGGATGTTTATGTTTATACATTTTTTTTTCTCAGGTTATCAGATAAAGCAAGATTTTCTTACGACGGTTTAAAATGCCAACGTTTAGTGTCACCAATGGTCAGAGATCATAGGGGCGACTTGAAAATGGTAGACTGGGAAGCCGCTCTTCTAGCTGTCGCTGACAAATTAGGAAAAGCAGGTAAAATAAACATTCACCGAAACATGTCATGTAAATTTTCAGCTAAATGATTGCTTTTTTCATCAGGATCCAAAGTCTGTGGAATAGCTGGCAGTTTGGCTGATGCAGAATCCATGGTCCTTCTCAAGGATCTTTTTAACGTGATGGGGTCGGAATTGCTCTTTACCGAAACGTCATTTCCCACGTCAGGTTCTGGAACCGATCTAAGAGCAAATTATGTTTTCAACAACGGAATAGCGAAAGTAGAAGAAGCTGACGTGATACTATTGGTAGGGACCAATCCTCGACTAGAAGCTCCCTTGGTTAATACCAGAATAAGAAAGGCATTCGTACACAATGACGCCCAGGTTTGATTTTTATTTGATTTGATTGATTAAATTCAACAAGTACATAGTTTTAAGAAAGAGTACACCACATTTAAACAGAAAAAATGTCTTGAATGTACATAATCATTTAATCTGACATAGAGTTGTTTCAAAATTAATTAATGTTGTCATACATCCAGTCAACCAAAACTGTTCAAAGTAAACTTAACATACATTACATATACGTAGATAATAATCAATTAAATTAAACATAATTGAACAGTAATAGAGAGTAAAAAATAAATAAAGAATTGTATAATTAAATTAATAATTGATTATGTACAGGCAAATAGATAAGAAGTCCTTAAAAAGAGGAAATAAAAAATATATAGCTTCTCATTTAAAATTTATTTAGAAATAGAATATGCATATATATATATTTTTTTAATGCAACTTGTACGTACGACTGCTAAGGTTAAATTTACAGATTGCAGTACTGGGACCTTGTTTGGACTTGAATTACACATACGAATACTTAGGAGATGATCCAAGCGTCCTCAAGTGCATTCTAGATGGCTCACATCAATTTAGTAGCACTCTAATGTCTGCTCAAAAACCTTTAATTATCGTAGGTTCGGACATATTAAATAGAAGAGACTCGGCCGGCATTACCTCCGTCTTGCAAACAATTGCTAACAAAAAGAAGAATATTGCTAACTGGAAAGTGTTCAATGTCTTACATAAAGCAGCTAGTCAGGTATGTGACTGTTTTTCTTTCTTATATTAAAGCTTTTATTAAGACATAAACTTGTTACAGGTTGCTGCATTAGATATTGGTTATAAGCCAGGTGTTGAATCCCTCAAGTCTGAGATGAAAAATGTCAAAGTCCTGTACTTATTAGGCGCTGATGACTGCTCCTTTGAAAGAAAAGAGTTCCCAGAAGACACCTTTATTATTTACCAAGGTATTTAGCTTGAAGAAAATGTTGGAGAACAAAACTAAATATATAATATTGTATTATTAAAGGACATCATGGGGACGTTGGTGCGAACATGGCTGACGTAATACTACCGGGGGCTGCGTACACCGAAAAACAAGCAACATACGTGAATACAGAAGGTCGTTCACAGGAGACATTAGTTGCCGTGTCACCTCCAGGTTTGGCTCGCGAAGACTGGAAGATAATACGTGCCCTTTCAGAGATCGTTGGTTATCGTCTGCCTTACGACACATTAGAGGACGTCAGAAACAGATTGCAAGAAGTAGCACCCCATCTCACCCGATACAATAGCTTAGAGGAGAACAACTTTTCCAAAGAAGCGGCACAATTGGCACAAGTAAGTAAAACGTTTCATTTTTTACGATTGTACACGTCCGAATGGAAAAAAGGAACTGATTGTGGTATGTATACGCTTGGCAGAGCGGGGCAAATTAGAAAATTTTAAAAAATATCGTTTCAAGTGAGAAGGTTTCAAATAGGTGTATTTTTTAATGATTTTGAAATAGTTTTGAATAAAGTTATTTGAAAATTGTTGGAAACAAGGTAGTAAACCAAATCCACAGGAAAAGTTTAGATTGTGCGGTCTTAAAATAACGTGGCAATTTTACTTTTAATTTTGTTATTTTTACAGGAATCAGGTGTGCCACTTGCTGATGTTCCGTTATGTGTAAATCAACAAGCGTTGGAAGACTTTTACATGACGGATGTTATAAGTCGAGCGTCGTCAACAATGGCAAAATGTGTCTCTGCAATGCAAAAACAGAGGCAGTCGAGATATTGAACTATCCCTATCTATATAAATGTATATTTATTAATTTTAGCAAAGAAAATGAAATCCTTGGATAGCAGTTGTTACATTTAAGTTGTAATATTTTCAAATAAATATTTTACTGTCTCATTTATTTATTTAATACTACTACACTATGAGGATTTCATGTTCTTTAGATTTAACGAAATGCATTATATATACATAGTCTTCATTTGTCGCTGTTGCTATTATGTAATCAAAAAATGAAGGTAAACTATTCATTCGCCCGTTTTGGTGATGGGTTTCTGATGTGTGCAGTTCACAAAGCAAGATGTTTGACAAGTTCAGGGTGCAGACCAATGCAGACGTTATTTACTGGTGAGTACAAAAACTTATGTAATATTTTTTTTGTACAAAAGGTTTAATTCTGAATAGTATGTAGCGTATTTATTCATTTTTTTTTTTGTAAAAACGTACCTACACTTTTTTATTTCTTGCTTAATTGCAGCCTTTGTAACGCTTTTTGTATGTATGCGTTCTCAAAAAAATCATGCAAATTTAATATACTATTTATGTAGGAAATAAGAAATATTTTATATTTTTCGAATTCAGAATCGTAAAATTTTATTTCTACATGTTACCTATATACGTATTATTTTATTCCAAATGTTACAGAATATTTTGCCGAGTTGTTTATTCGTCCTAATGACTTTTTTTGTGATCAGATAAGTCGTGTCACCTTTAACTGTATCTGACTCGAGAACTACGTCTGTATGTAAAACATACGAATAGAGACGACAGATGCTTTATAACGTTACGGTTCTTTGTTAAAATTAATGTGAAGTAGCAAGTGAAAATTAAGTTAATGGGTTGAGGCCAGTGCTCTTTTCCCTTCAACCCTTAACAGATTATTGAAGTATGTCCACCGGGTCGGTTGTTATGAAATAATTAACTTTATAAATTTCAGGTACTTAGAAATTATTCATACGTTACAAATGCTCATTATTTGGATTAAGCTGAAACAATGGCATCATGTACGTTTTTCGGATTCCAGTAATCCCTTTCGGTAAGTGTTTAACGTTTTTTTTTTTACCAAAATACGTCTCGATATGAATGTATCTTTATTTAAATAGCCATTGATTGTTTCTAATAAGTGTTTAGTAAAAACAACGGTACTGCAGGCTTCATTACCAAATTAAACGTTTATTTTTTTATAAATTAACCAAAATTTTTTTTTATTTCTGAAAACATTAGTTCCGTTTTCCTATTTATTATAAGAAATATTGAGTTTATTGCAAGTATGTAACCGATTGTTTTATGAAAACGTTTTTAAAATATGCTTAATATGTAGTAGAATTATTTTTTTATTTGCTTTGAGAATATTAAAAATAACATTTAGCTTTATATACCTACATTCATTTTTCAAAATGTTTTTTGCAAGTGCTTATAAAAAATTAAGTTGTAACTGTTTTAAATATCAACCGATTTGTTTTTGTATGCATATATTACAATACAGACTATGAGCAATAGAGCAACCATCGATTTTACGTTTTGATTTTCCTTTTGCGTTGTAACGTTTTATGTTGTAAAAAATGTCCGGAAGGAAGGTTGATTTTATTATTTATTCGTCATTTTTAATTTTTATTCACTTGTTTTAAATCAATATTTAATTTTTAATTGGTAATAAATTGTGAGGTCTTAACCGATTTATCATACCCGTAGGTACCCACCAATGTTGGATTTTTCTTCCTGAACTCTCCTGGAATAGAAGTGTGGACTGATAGCATTAAAATATAGAGCTTTTCAATGCAATTTCTTGAAGACAATTGGATCCTGAAATTCAAATACCTCCTTGAGTCATCAGATAAGAGTTGTACCATCTTCTGTTGAAGTAAGACTCCTTTTTTCTGAAAGGAACCTCTAGGAATTAATTGTGTTTATTTGCAAACAAGAGTGGGTTTACTGAACAAAATTTCTGTTAAATATCTTTCGGTTTTTACTTTATTATAATATCATCCTTCCATTAATTTATCATTAAAAGTATTTCTTACGATATTTTTAAAATCATTTCCATTAATTAATAAAGTTCAATTTTTTTAAACTTACAGTAATAATTTAATTATTTTTTTTTTAGTGTTAATAGTAAAAGAAGGCAGTTACGGCTCTTTCATTTGAATGTGTATGTATGCAACCAATCATGCGTCTATAAATTTAACCCGGCTCCTTCGCCAATTTTTCTATTAGTTTTAAAAATTTTATAAATAATTGATTTTTATGATTTTACGAATGTTTTATTAAAAAATTCATTACCAAAACCAATGAATTTTTTAGTAGAACGTTAATTTAAACACAAAAGTCGGTAAATCCACTTTTAAAAAATATAAATCGACATATTAAACTGTATTAATTAGTATTTTGAAATTTACTGATCTATTTTAAGACAGATAGAATATTCAGTTGAATTGTATTTATCTTATACATATTTTAGTAGAAATAGGAACAAATTTATGTTATTTAGAATTTAATTCTTTATTCTATTATTTGTTATTACTTATAGATTAGATAATGTTGTAAAAAATTATGTAACAATAAACGAGGGGTAAGAGGGAGCTTTATTGTGGGAAGAGAATGAGTGTTGGGGATGAAAGGAGATTATCGAGTACGTAGTGGAAGTGTGTAAATTTGAGGGTGAATTGGTGCTTATATGAATATTTGAGAAACTGTATGCAGGAATAAGGGTGGAAGTGTTTGTGTAAGGTCAGAATGAGAATGAAGGAGTTGAAATGTGTGGCGTATGAATAAGGGTGAAGTGTGAGAAAGAAAGAGGGTACCGAATACGTACGTACCCTCTTTCTTTCACACATGACACCCTCAGAGTGAAAGTGCGAATGAGAGAGGGCGTGAATGAGGGTGAACCGTGTGAGAGGGTGCGTGTGTGTATGAAAGAGGGTTATGTATACGTACCCCTCTTTCTTTCACACACTCTCTCTCTCCGACAAATCACTCTCATACACACCCTCTGAGTAAATGCGTGTGAGAATGTGTATGGGGGACGGGGTGGCGGGGCGAGGGGGGTATCGGGGGCGAGGGGGGGTATTGGGGGCGGCGGGGCGAGGGGGGTATTGGGGGAGGGTAAACAAAATAATAAAACAGATTAAACCTTTGTATGCGTTTTATTTAAAAAAAGGGGGTACATTTCACGCCTATCAGGTCTAGCGCGAAAAGTTTTGTTATTCGAAGACCGTCCGGGACTTTGCCCGGCGAGTTGGAGGGTCCAAATTCGAACATCAAAGTCGCCAATAAACGAAATCTCGGAATTTTCGGGGTTCCGAGTCTTGGGAACTTCGGAATTTGAATCTCAAAGCCTCCAAAACTTTCGACCTATTTATAGGAGAACATGGCAAAATTAGGGTTCGACCTTGTAGGCCGTGGTCGAACCCTAATTTTACCATGTTCTCCTATAAAGAGGCCAAAAGTCTTGGAGGCGTTGAGGTTCAAATTCCGAAGTTTCCAAGACTCGGAACCCCGAAAATCCCGAGATTTCGGATATTGGCGACTTCGACGATCGAATCTGGACCCTCCGGCGCACTCCCGACACGACACTATCACTGCCCAGCATGGTCCGGATGATGTGGTCCTCCTATAACAAAAAAAAATATTGCGTTACTGCACAATACATCAAAAATAAATAACTATAAATTTTAATGGTAATAAACTAAAAAAAAATTACTGAAATTAATAATTATTATTAAGTTTTTCTAAAATAAAGATGCATTGCGAAAAAAGACAATAAGCTTATCAATTTATCCAATTACAAAGTAAAAAACCGAAAGAAAACGCATTATTTAATTCTATATGATAAATGTTAACAATAAAAAATTTAACAGTAAATTATATAAGTAGTACATTTTTTTAAAAAAATCAAAAAGATAAACATTAATAATATAACAAAGGCAAAAAAAAGGAATATCAAAATAAATTACAGCTATGTTAGATAAGAAAACATATTATAGTTATTTCTTAGGTAAATGTAAAAAGAAAAACTCCGAATGATAAGTTATCAAATTGTCTTAAGTATGTACTTAGGATTAGTACTAAATATGTTAAAGTTAAAAATCCATTAATTGTACCCCATAAATTTAAATAATAAATCATTTTCATTAATAATTAAAAAAAGACAAATACCGAAAGCCAAAGGCCACCCAATAATTAATGAAAAATGAAAGATAAATTTAAAGAAAAGTAATGTCACGAACGAACATGAATTAATTTGAACCTATTGACTTTAAAAACTCGAAAGGATACTAGCAAAAAAAGATAAACTCAAAAAAATGTTCTCAATTACATACATCAGTTCAATTTTGTTGGTATAAACATAATAACGTTTATTGTAAGACCAACTAAAGGTAATCTTGCCAATAGCCAAAGGCTGTCAAGATTAACTTATTGATTTTAAAAAAATGTTAATATAAGAAAATATATTGATTTATGTAATAAATTTGAAAGGCTTGAAATATTAAATGGAAAAAAGGGAAAGTTCCTGAACATACTATTTTAAATAATCTAATAGCCAAATGTGTATAACACTAACACAATATAAGATTATAAAAAACTCACCTTGCTTTCGCAGCCTGTTACTTCTCTTCCTCCAGAAGAATCCCAACAAGCATCCATGACTTAGGAATCGTGAATCAAAAACAGCTGCAAAAGAAAATTTGCTACTAAATTATAAAAATTTTAAGCTTATTTATTTTTGCAAACTATACAAGTTTTCGAATTTCATATTCTTTAAAGAAATGTATTTACTTTACAGAAAATCATATAGAATTGATGACCTTAAAAAATATAATATAAAGTCGAGTTAGTTAAAAGCATATTAAAATATTCTAAAGTGTATGCATTGTAAAATAATGGGCATATAAGAAAACATACTTCTTTGTACTTATCTTCTCAAAAAAAGTTAACAAAACGCAATTAACACAAAGAAAATTGTTTAAAAGCAAAAAACTATATGAAATAAAAGTTAAATCTTAAATTAAAATAGGAAAATGTATTAGTTATTATTTTATAGACTACAATACAAATAGGAAATAATTATAAAGACAATTTAAATAAATTTGAAAGATAAAAACAGAAATGTGAAATCTCTGTGTATGTATGCAACCAACCATACGTCTTTAGATTAATTTAACTCGTTCCTCCGCCAAATTTTTCAATGTAACGATTTTATTATAAGTATAATTAATTTTTACCATATTATTAGACAATTAATTAGAAATCACTAAATTTTTAACTAAAGCGTTAAACCAAATACAAAAGTCAATAAATTTACTTTTAAATATTTAAGAAATAATTAATCTTTTGAAATTTATTATAAGACAGATAAATATATTCACTTCAATTGTTTCTTATATATATTTTAGTTGAAATAGGAACAAATTTATATTTAATGTGTTACTTATTATTCCAATATTTATCACAAATTTTGTAGAATACATATGTTAAAGATGAAAAAGATAAATACTCAATCTAAAAGAAATAAATGTGAAATCAAAAGAAAGTTAAGAATGCCAAAATATGAAAATGTATTAGTTTGTACTTTTTAAAATCTTATAAATATATAATTGTAATTCACAATTACAAAAATAAATTCAATTTCAAAAATGTGAAGATAAGGATACTCATATTAAATGAATAAATCGACAATTAAATAAATAAACAATTAAATAGATAACTTCTTAAAGATTTACGCTCGCAAGTGGCCCTAAGATAATAAAAGATAAAGTACTAGAGACAATAAATTATATCAATTTTTAAATAATCTAATAGGAAAATGTATCTGACGGTAAAGCAAAATAAAATTATAAAAACAAAAAACACTCACCTTGTGTTTCCTGTTTCTTACTTCTCTTCCTCCAGAAGAATCCCAACAAACATCCAAAAACTTAGAAAGTGCAAATTACAAGCAGCTGCAACAAAATCAAATATTATTTTTTCAGCTCGTTTATATCTGTTAATTTGACAAGTTCTCAAATTTTATAATTTTTTTTTTAAATGTAAATTTATTATACAGAAATTCTGATAGAATAGACCACAAAAAAATATAATACAAATCTGAGTTAATAAGCTTATTAAAATATTTATTATGATAAAGTGTATACCTATTAAGTAAAACTTCGTACTAACCTTTTAAAGAAAAAAATACACCATTGGACTTTCTTTTACCTTCGTGACACGAAGTACTGTGAATGTAGATATTGCCTCTAGAAAATAAACAAAATTTTGTTTATTGGTGTAAAACCCATTAAAAAAAAAAGAATTAACTTAATAACGATTCCCCAAAAATTTATAGTCTTACCAAATACGTTTAAAATCATTTATCATTTACCACTAATTTAAGTCATTGGAAACATAAAAGGAGTAATCCCATATCTTGTTATCCAAAATAAAATAAAAACAAAAATTTAATTTTAAAAACAAATATTAATTTAACACACTGTAGAATATAATCTGGAGAAATTTAATAAATAATTAGGTAAAAGGAACACATACATCCTTTAAAATTTAGGTATTTAAAACATAAAATAGAAAGTTAATTTCGTATTTTTAACCATAGAAATACGTTTTAAGACGTTTAACTTTATGTAAATATGTATCTCTCGAGTCAGATACAAGATAAGGTGACCTAATTTGTCTGATTAAAAAAAAGTCATTAGGACGACGACGATTTAAATTAACTTAAAATTTCAAAAATAAACTTAATTTAACCAAAGCCCAGAGTATTTCTATTGCTACTATTTACTGGAGATAATGACTATTTGAAGCTTCAAAGTATAATAAATATTTATATGTATAAAAAAAGACCCTGTTTAATTACCTATATGAAAGACTTACCGAATGAAATTCCTAGAACGCTGAACATATCACATTTGTTTCAATTTAACATGTAAAGTTTTGGAAATAATGACCACACAAAATCGATAAACTTTCGTAAAACCAAGTTAAATATCCACTACCTTATGACAACCGGTCTCACGACCAGACGTACTCCTTCGAACTGCTACACAGAACAGCAACTGTCACTGACAGCGTGGCAAGAACTGGAACTGACCACTGACAACTCGGTGACAGAATATAGGTACGGAAACAACCGAAGAATTAATTATCATACTTTTCAAAATAGTAACGAAAACCGTGTCGGAAATAATAATTCATACAGGCTCCAAAAAAGCCTACGAAATTTCAAATAACAATAATAAAAACCAGTAAATTCTGGATAAGACCATCGATTAAAGTTTATATAACTTTGTCATTGTAAAATCAGACAATAAAAAAAAATCAGAATTAATTTTTTTTATTAGCAACTAAAAATAAATAAATATGATCTTACTAAAAATTTCAAAACACATCTAACTTTAGCCACTTATCATGTAGCTGCTTATAATAAATTTTTGTTCAAATGGTCATTATACATGTACAAAAAAACAATAAAAAAGGGAAAAAAGAAATATTCTCTAGTTACAGAAGTTATTTCTAAATGCAATGTGCAATTTCGTATGTAGGTACGTATAAGAAAATAAGTTAAATCACTTTTGCCCAGTCAATTCTCATCCTGTAAAGATACAGGTAACAAAAAGCTAACTACTGTACTACAGAGTGGACAAAAATAAATAAATAAGTAAAAGAGGGGGGTAACAAACATCAACTTCACGTACATTGACTTGCAAACTCGCAAAATCTATAAATACAAAATTACAACAATTTTTACTAAAGATACACAGTATCAACATAAGGGCAAAAAATTACATTTTTTTTCAAAACCAGTCCTTATTATTTAGGAATCACACTGCCTTCAATATGAAGATAATGATTGATATAAGTAAACGAACGTTTCGCCTTTTTACTTTTCATTTTTATAATAATATTCGACTCGTAGTTAAAACATAGGTGCATATAACAAACAATAGATAGTAATAATTATTATTACACGTTCTAATCCTCAAAAAAAATACTTAAACCGGTAAGTATGCAGAAGATTAGCAATTTCATTATTTACTAGAATAATCAGAATTGAAAATCTGCTAAAACGTTTAAAGAAACGTACATTCTTACTGACATTCATCACATGAAATCCTAATTCTTAATGTTTGCTCTTTCCTTATGTTCAAATATTTTATTATGTATGTACTTAATCCTCAATTACAATATTTACAACATATAAATAAATATCTTTATACTCGTAGTGTACGTATATTAAATACGCTTGATCAACGTTTAAAAATTGAAAAAATTAATTTAATGGGATTAAATATTTCTGTTTCTTTTAAGTCTTGAAACTCGTTAAAATAAAATTAATAATTCACCTCCTTATAAAAAAAAAAACCAACATTCGATTTTTTTTTGTAACAAGCCGTTCTTCTTTCTACTTGCACGCCGGTTAAGAAACAGGAAATGCCGATAATGGAAATGCTTTATGCTTTGTATCGAAAATTTATGTTTTCTATTATATCTTATCATTTAAAAATTGTAACTAGCTGGGCACTTACCTTGTTTCACATATCATACATACTTCTTCTAAATAACGTCTTTATACAGAGAAATAATCAAAACTGTACTCGTATGTTGTCATTCGTCATAACGGTAAAAAATACTCTATTCCAATAGGATTCCTAGTTAACTGCAATTAATAGTTATCATTTTGCCGGAAACATGGCCAAAATGGCTGCACAGATCTTTTGGGGATTCGTCTCATCTGGATACAACTGCATCGCCTGCGATACTTGCTCCTCGGGAAAAATGGCGCTCAGATGATAATGTAATTTCCTTCTCACATCCTCTTGCACGTTAAGATGTGCCGTTGGTCCTGCTGCGGTATGCGGCCAATGATGCGGCCACACGTTCAACTGCGGATCCGAACAGCTCGACACACGTTGCATATGCGCATGAGCTGCTGCTGCTGCCGAATTGGGCGGCCACGCACGATACGAATCGGGAGCCGAAGCAATGCGAGTCACATGTTGATGCAATTCCCAGTTGGGATGTCCGGGAGCCAAATAGGGACGCAACTGTTGCGCACCCGCACCCGCACCACTCTGCTGTTGAAGTGGCGGGAGAAAACGAGCACGCACGAGTCGCGGGTCAGAGTTCGGGTTGAGCGTCAATTGTCTCTGTAACTTTTTATGAAGATTCTCAGTTCCAGCAGGAGCAGCAGCAGCAGCAGAAGGAGGCGGATACGTCCCGCCCCCCACGTTGTCAACGCTTCGACTTTTCGAAACTATAGCGTGTTGAACGGTTTCCTTGGGGGGTGGCACGTTGGACCGTGTCCGACCGAGGGGAGTCTTGCGTGTCTCTCCTTCACGAGCTTGCAAGTGACGCTGGGCATGCTCACTTAGCCTTTCCGTCACGCTCTTGTGCGGCAGCGGACCTCGTTCTGGATGATGGTATTTGCACTTGTTCCCGTACGTGCACTTTTTCGCGTACGGACACGGAGGTGGCGGGTCGCTTTTCTTCGGCTGACAACGTAGAAAATTGTCCAGAGTTGGTCCGGAACGTCCTAGAGGATCGTCGGGGGGCATGAATCGATCGTTAACAAAAGAATACATTAGGATGCGTTCTTCGACAACTTTGCGAAACTCGGCATTTTCTTGGGCCAAGTCGCGGTAATTATCGTTACTGACGACAACGCCGTCGACTTCTGCGGCTAATTTGAGAATGTAACGGTCGTCATAGCATACCATCCTCTTTCCTCCGACAAAACGGGAAGGAGTGAAGACCAGCATGCGTTCCTTTTCGAGTTCTGCAAGGATCTCTTGGTCGCGAACAGGATTGTCAGGTCGTGGGGCTTCTTTCCGCCATTTCGGAACAAACACCGTTATATCTTTGTGCCCTCGCGCCTTGAACCAGTCTACCGCGATCTTAATGCCACGACACGAAAATACTTCTTTGTTTCCATGACTAAAATAAAAAACAAACAGAATACTTACATACTTACTCACAAAAATAACGAATTTTAATAATTGACAAAATAAATAAACGCTTGACGACTCACCTCATTGCCACGTTACTTCCATCGATAACGACTGGTCTCAATACTTGACCAGTAGAAGCTGAATGGTCGATCTGAAACTCGGCTGCTATATCGGTGGGTCCATCTATTGGGCTACTATCACAAGATGAACTGCTCCTCTGGGCGCCCAATTTGATTAATTCGGCCAGAAGTTCGTTTTGAGCAGGCGACGGGCCCAATTTTAAAAGGGCTGCTTGAACTAGCTTCTCTGTGTAGCCCAGTTTTAACGCAAACTCGACCCTATTAAAAATTAATTTTACATCAATCGATCACCTTACTTACTTTCATTAATAAAAAGGAGGATTCATTTTCGAAGGAGAGTACAAATTATTATCTACTACCTAGCTGTGTATCCCGGGGTATTTTCGGGAACGGTTTGGACGTAGTCAGAATATTCGGCTGCGAGAGTATCGCTCGTTGTCCTGGATACATCCTGGTGATTCGCCAGAGGTTCTGCTTCATAGTCGGAGTCGTAGCTCGAGTCTTCTCCTGTTACTACTCCCGCACAGCCTTCTCGACATATTTCGTCCACATATTTCTGAAAGAAAAAAAAAAAAAATTAAGTTGTACACTTTTGCTTTATTTAAGTAGGTATGTATTTGTTTCGAGGTCATTAGCAGTTGTTTTGAAAAACAATAAAATTTACCAAAATTTCTGTCATCGACAAAAAATTGGGTTTATCAAAATTTATTGCTCTAATAAAAATGATCTTTGCATAAAGGTGTAAAATTGATACAGTTTAAAAAAATATTATTTACGATAGTAAAAGGTCTTCAACCAAACAAAAGCGGGTTATCCCATAAAAATATGCACAAATTGACGCAAGTAAATCCAAAATTATTTGCAAATGTAGAAAGTCACAAAACCAGTTTTTTTTTTTTCGTTCAATAAATAAGTGTGTTGCAAGACGTCAACTATGTATTACCTATTTATACATTTTAAATTTTATTTTGTGTTCCTACCTAAAAAAATCGAAGACGTAAATGTCAAAGACATCATTCTATTTTCTTTTTAATTTGTTGATTTGATAACTATAAAGTTATTACATACCTAAAGCTACTTTACTAACGGGTTGTGCTTTTATGCTGGTTCATTTTTTTGGTATTTTAAAAAAAAGGCAGTTAAGGAATAAAATACTTTTGAAAAACTATTTATCTTTGTAGATATATATGCGTATGTACAATAGTAAATAAAGATTGTTAATACGTACATACATTGATGGTACCCACAAAACAAAATGCAACGAAAACGTAAAACTACACAAAGTAACACAAAAAAAATAGGTACCTAGGTACACATATCTTAAATCTAAATTTAATGTGATTCAAGTTTGGGAATTCCTTTCACAAAGACAATTTGTATCTGTTTATTTGTATTTTTATATTAGGTAGTAGGTACCAGGTATAATCATCGCATATCTTCGTACTTTTAGGGATGTAGGTAATTCAATTTTTTCAAATATAAATAAAGCCAACTTCAATAAAAAAAGGACAGTGTCCAAATTCCTAAATCAGTCCAACTACACAATTAAGTAGGTACCTAGGTATATGATTAACTTTTTGTTTCGATAATCGGTGATGCACGAGCAACAAAAGGCCATAGGTATATGGTAGGTAATTAGCTTTTCCTAATCTTTTTCTGTGCACCGAAAGGATTTTCCACGTAACAACAAAATATTTCAACCAAACAAAAATAACGGACGAGATTGCGAGATTCCCAAAGTGAAACATTTCGCCGCAAGAGGAGACTCTTACCTCTCTTATTACGGTCATATCTCGACGTACGGCCAAGCGAAACCGGATCTCTACTTATTTATCCATGTCATGTTAACACACACAGCCGACCAAGATCCTGGTTCACATTCGCCTCTTCACGTTAATAATTATAATCACTAACTAGGTACGAAGCCAAAGACGCCAATCAACTTGTACAATCGCTTAGAATTCTTTCTTACACACGACATTAATGTAAATACAATCAATTTTTCTTTTTCTCGTTAACGTTGTTTCCCTCGACTAATTTGTTTTTCAACAAATTATTTTCTTCAGCAGCAGCAAAAGAAAAAACAAAAACGTTACTAATCAACACTGCGTTTGCATAGATAAAAAAAATGTATGTGTTTAGCTGAACGATAGTCTGCTGTTTTGTAAACGGCGGTCAAAAACAAACCAGAAACCGGCCGCGGACGACCAATCGGACACTGCGAACTAGACGATACTGGTAAAGATTCAAGATCGGATTGGATTGCACAGCACGCACGCACGGCCTCGCGTCGTTGCGATGGATGTAAATAGACACGGACAACGGACCTCGGATTCTCGCTGTATTCGTCTTCTTTTGTCGAAAGTAATCACTAATCACCACCGCGCCGCGCCGGTGTCTCGTGAATTAAGAATGTCATTATCATCGCTGAACGCTGAAATTTACAAGTTTACTTTTGCCAGACCTAGATCCGACCGGACCTGGTCACCTGGCTGGTTTGGACATGCACGTACCTAGTGGTCGATGAGAAACGGGGCGAGGAAAAAAGAGAAAGCACACACAACTCGCGACACAACACTTCACAGGCGGAAGTGTAAACTGTAAAGTACTTACCTACATATTACCTATGTAGTTTTGATTTTGAACCCGCTCACTCATTTGCTCATAACAAAGACGATTTTGTAAAAAAAAAAAATAAATAAAATGTTTTATACCTACGCATAACAGTAGGTATCTTACTCAATTTGCGAATACGTACCTACTCTTGCAATTCAATTATAATACTACGTACCTACATACACTGCAACTTGTAAAATAAATAGCGTCATGAATATAGGAAACTAACTTGTCATTCATTTATTCATTCATTCATTCATCCCAACGTCTTTACGTACAAAAACAAAAAGTCAACTTTGTCAGATCGCGAGTGTACCTAATTTTAACGGGAATTGAAAAGGTGCGATCTCGTGTAGCTACCTATGCCAATTATGTTAATACAAATACAAAAGAAGATTTGTTTGTTGCAAATGTATCGATCGAAAACAATGCCTTAAAAATACGTACATAGGTACGCATAAAAAAATGCGCCCTAACAGGATACGTGCGCGTTTTGCATAAATTAAAAACGATTCGAAAAAAAAATAATATTTATTTTACTTACATAACTTATACCTACTTAATAACAATAATAATTTTAATGATTACCTACCACGTAGTTTTTATTAACTATCTCGAATATTTGTACGCCGAACTTGGCCGTCAAATGAAAGTTTGCCCAGAGTTAAAAAAATTCAGAAGTACGTCTACCTACATATGCTATTGCAGAAAAGGAATTTCTACCAAAAGAATTTCAAGAGTAGATATAGGTAGGTATTAAAAGTTGACAATTTTATTTATTTAATAGACCTATACCTATATGTATTTAGAAACTTGTTAATTAATACATAATTTAAATACGTGTACTGAAATATTCATGCAAAAACGCACGTTAATTGCGAGTGAGCATTTCTAATTGTAAATAAAAAAATAATTAAAAAAAAAAAAAAGTACCTACCTACCTAATTTTCTCAAAACAGGCATTAGCTAGTAATAAATAATAACATTTAAACTGCACGGCTAGCAAGGATAAATTAATAATAATAATCGCAAATTTCGTATGAATTAATTAACGTAATTATCTATTACTACCTAATTAGAAATTTTAACTAAATTAGCAATGACACGATGATATCCGTATTTACACAAAAGTTTATTTTATCTTAATCTATCGTATATGCTTACACAGAAACCAAATTGAAAACAAAAATATCTACGTATCAACTAACTCAAAATACGTTTATCGCTTCGAGATGTTTTATAAATATAAAAATATCCTGTTTCAGCAGTAAAAAATGTTTAAACTGCGATAACCCTAATTGTAAAAATCTGGTTTGGATAGGTTTCGTAATAGCGAAAAGAATTTACTATTAGGTAAGAAATCGTATAGGTACCTATAGGTACTTACCTAGTTCAAACAAAAATAGACAAAAATCAAACTTTTAGTAGTTTCTCCAATAATATATCAAAACAAAAAAAAACGTATGGGGATAATAAAAACATAAGTTGTAAATCACAATTGCAATTTATCGAAATATTTATATAAATATTGCCATTCGATTCCAACGAACGTTCTTTATTTAATTAGGATACCTAATAGTAGATGTATCAATTGTAGACACATACCTATTTCAGAATCACCAATATTTACTAATCACGTCAGCCAAATTCAAGTGCAGGTGTCTCTATGAAAACTAACGATTAAGTACTTTCACTCGTACCTGCTTGCTAGCTTTCTTTCTTTTTTCTTTCACTCTCAATCATTTACCTAATAATTTTTGCAACGGTTTTCTTAATTTATAAAATCATTACAAAATTTTAATCGACCAATTAAGAAACGATTTATTAAAAAACTTAACATACGTACGTACCTAGGTACACATATACCTGGTATCTAACTAAATATTTGGTTGAATGATAAAGATTTACCGAAAAGGCCGACAGCAACTAACTTACCTAGGTAAGTAGGTAGGTACCTTGAAGTTCACTAAATTTTTATTGTTTGAGGTACAAAAATTTAGCGTTCTGCAAATCCGCAACTCTTATGAATAAATTACTGCTGTTTATAAAACATGTGTGTCGATTGATTGCTTTCACATCCGTTCGGTTCTTTCTAACGTGGTTTGCATTCCCTGCCAAGAGCCAAGTCCGAATTGCCTACCATTAGCACACGATTATTGTAGCTGTTGTTGTGCAATAGCGATTGTTTTTTTTTTTTCTTTCTTTTTCTTTTTAATTTTATAGTTGACATGTGCCGTAAAAATAAATATGATTACCTAGGCGTGAAGGCGTGGAACCCAAGTCGTAGGTGATCTAATGCCGAACAATGTTATCATCGATTGCATTGTTTCATCTACCAATTTTCGAAGAAATAGGTAGGTATTTATTAATACTATGGTACGTACCTACCTACATACATATATTATTCACTAAATACCTATTCCTAATCTAATTTAACATTGAAAATTGTCATGAGAAATAAGGTAGGTAGGTACGTGCTTTAGCAATCCTTTATAGGTATCTAGCAGGGCTGTTCTGTTAAATACATATATGTACCTATTGTCAACGGCACTTGCTAAACGATTATGCTAAAAGAGCATTAATTTTAAATTTTTTGTTTGTTTTTCAACAACAGCAGGAAACGTAAAATAATCCTTCAAATAAATAGGTATATATACATAAGTATCTATACATTAATCATTAATTTTAGTAAAGTTTTCAAATAGGAAAATGCTTCAAGAATATTTTTTCTGTTTACTTGTGTTGCTCCAAATTATGATAGCTACTTTTATAATAGCTAACAGGCACAATTAACCTAATTAGATCAATTAGACGCCCCAATTAGGTACGTCCATAACTTTTAAGTGTCTATTTTGTTTACGTCAACAATAGCCAAACTACGTAAATTGTAAACGTTATGGCAGATATTATATAATGTATCAGTCGGTAATACCTACCTACATAATATAAACACAGTGGATAAAACGAGACCTGCGTTTGTCCGTATTTTTGTTAGTATGTAATAGTAATAGCTAACAGGTAGGCATACAATTAATTATTTAGGTGCGGATGGACGAACACTTCAGGTTTTGAACGAACCGTTTTGACTTGTTTGAACATCATTTACTTATTATTGCTTACCGTCACGGTGAAAGGTGGCGATCGAAGGTTAAAATTTACAAAAAAGATGCATCCTGGTCAGGTCCACATGATCGACGAAGGTGGGACGTAAAATATAACGAAACTTAAAACACGTGAGAATGTATGCACGCCGCCGTGATAGCCATCAATAAAATATGTTAATTTTTATTACACCTAATCACCATTTAATAAATCGCACTAGTTCTTTATCAACATTTTTATATTGATGACGTTTCAAAAAATCATACGCAATTAACTTAAGTCATTGCCATAAGATAACTAATAAAAATGAAAGTGAGGGTTGATACGACTAAATAGTAAATAGGAGTAGTAAAATTTTGCAGTGCTAGGTATTTTAGAAACGGAAGTACCTACTAGGTAGTATAGATAGTTTTAACGTGCTGGGTGTATCCTAATACATACATTCATACTTACTACACTTTATTCACGATCCTATTTTAACATGAGTAGGTAGGTAGGTGAGAAAGTGTAGATGTACTGAAAGAAAAAAAGTAAAATAGAAAAAAGTTGCCACGAAACCGGAAACCCTTTACAGGTGTAGTTTATATTCTTTGGTACCTAGTTAGGTATCTACCTATATGAAGTTCAAATAAGGAAATAAGACATTTATGATATAAATTAATATAAAATTGACATCAATATGTGGCACACGATATCTTCAGAGGCGAAATTGTACATGTGTAAACGCGACTGTACGACGAGGATGGTCTATTACACTTTAGAACAATCTACTTTTTAGGCAGATAGGTACTTCCGTAAAAGTGGCCTAGATTTCTAGCCTACCTGTAACCTGGTTACGAAGTCGGGACTAGGTTTTCTATCCTGCGTTCCGGGGACCGCCAGAAACACGTCGAAGCTGGTGATTCCTTCACTTTCTCGATCCTGGGAAACTCTCTCACTTAATTGAGCGGAATATAACACAGAAATTCGATCGAAATTATCTTTGAGCAACTGTGCACACGTAGCTTTTATATTAACTGTCCCGACACTCGAAGTAGACATTTTACGTTATGCCCATCATTACATTCTAAAAATTACAACACGCAAAAGGCATTTAAAACGTTAAGATTAAGATAGTGACGGTTAATTTATACATTTGGGACGGAGACAGCCCTCAAACAAAACAAGTTTACGTCGACACTTTCAGACATCTTGATTGTCTTGACACTTGTTTGTAGCGCAGCGATCTCTATTGATTCTATCATTAACTACACTATTTTCTTTTATTATCGATTATGCAACCGTCCTTACTTCCATGTCATTGGTTATCTAACTTTACACCAAAAATAATAAAAACATTTTGAAACTTCTACAAAAAAAAAAACAATTTGTTTATTACAAAAATTAAATCAATTACTTTATACTACCATACCAACAAAAAATTATATTATAGTTGTTCTAGAAAAGGAATTTCCCTCATATACCTACGCCATTTTTTCGTTATTACTTCACCAAAATTAATGACTGAAAGTAAATAAAAAGTTTCAAATTAGTGTTTTGATTAGAAAATTTTATTTTAAATATATTTAATGACAATCGAATGTCGAACTTTTAAACAACCAGTTTATCTCGATTGCGGATATGCAATTATAATCTATTACCATTAGAAACACCGCCGTCCGCTGGTTTTACATATACCTACGTAATTTTTTAATAACAATCCAATCGAAATTAAAAAAAAACAATAATAAGAATTATTTATATAAGTATTTACAGAAAAAAAAAATTATTTTTTCTTCTTAAGTAATATTTCCTTATCGATGGGTTTAATTATAGTTCCTATTTTAGTCATTACTGCTGGTAAGATGTTTTTCCTAAATGCAGTCTCGGGAATAAAGGTATTTCCTATAGGAGCTCTAATCGACGCTTCGAAGTCCTTTACACTCTTAAAAGGAAACGGAAGTTCAGACACCAAATGAGGCTTAATAGATTTTTTATTGTCCTTTACAATTAAATTTCCTTTTTTATTATCTTTTCGTGGTATGACTTTGGGAAATTTACAAACGAAACGCTTTTTTTTACGTGTGGAAAATTTAATTCCTACGCCACCCCACGAACCCCATCCGGGTAGAGCTAAATCTATGTCTTTCGGTTTTTCTTTATCTATTTGTGCTTGTTTTTCTCTTGCAAATTCGTTAATAATTTCGTCGTCTCGGAAAGCCTCAGCTATTGCACTTTCTTGGTTTTCATTTTCAAAATTATCATCATAACCAAGAAGATCGGGGATTCCAGTATTTAAAATTGCAGCCTTTGCATTCATAAACTTGTTTGGATCGATATCTTTTAGATTTGAATTTAAATTAAAGGACTCTTCAGAATTTTTACTAGAGCCTACGCTTAAAATGATATCTAGAGAGTTTTCTTGTGTGTTACCACTTCCTTGCAGTATATCCCGTTCTGATTTTCTAGAGATATCTTCAATCATCTCCTCATTTAGTATGGCATGTTTAGGTTTGGATGGAAGTGCTAATAAATCTTTTGCAACTTTCAGTTTTTTCACTTTAGTGTTGTTTTTCTTTTTAATATTTTTTGTACACTTTCTGTCAATTAAACCTAGCGTTTTTTTTAATTTTTTCGCTTTTCGTTCAAGATTCTTCTCAAGTTTGGTTTGAATTATGTAGGGCATGTTATTTATGACAGTGTCTGCATCAATCGCATTCACTTCCCAATCAGAAGTACTTAATGGTTTTGCTAATTTCTTAGGAGTATTGGCTTTTATTCTATTATTAACTTTTGTTTTCGTTATTTCGTCTTTGCTTAGTACATTTACAGAATCTTTTATCTTATATCTGTTTTTATTTACGAGTTTCTTAACACAAGGATTATTTCTTTTATCAAAACTACTTTCGGTTTCAGTTTCTTTCAAGATAGTAATATTATTTTTAGTAAAGTTTTGTTTTGCTATTGTATTTGACTTGCTACTGTTTCCATATCTTTTATTATCGTCTAAAGAACTAATTTTATTTTCATTACTTTTTGTAATGCCATTTAACTCACTGTTTTCTGCTTCGTCCCCAAGCTCATTTAAATTTTTGTTCTGTTCATTCCAAAATTTTCGATATCCACTGACAAAATCCCCTACTTCTTGTGACACTTTGACTTTTCCATTAGTCCATGGATTATTTTCATTTGTTCCTGAATTAATTTGAACATTTTGACGATTTACGTCTTCATCTTCATCTGACTCGGTATCAGCTGAATATTTCACTTTTTCAGTCAGTTCTCGACTTAGCTGAAGTTGTTGGACCAAAGCTTGTCTACTCTAAATTACAAAAATTTAAACTTAATTAGATGGTTGCAAGAAAAAAAAAAATAACAAACATAATAAATTATTCACTTACATCTTTGTCATATTTTGCTCTAATTTGTTTATTTCGTGCCCATTTTCCAGTGCTTTTATGACGCAAGGTAACACGTTCTTCAGCCCTTATCTTCTCGATTTCTTCCAATTTCTTTAATGCTTCCTCTGGATTTGTCTTCTGTAACTCTTCGAATTCCTTAAATTCTTTTCTTAGACGCTCCTTTCTTTGAATTCTGTGAAACTTTCTGCTCTTAATTTTACTTTCCCTTCGAGCTTTTGCCGCTCTGTAACTTTGAACTGCTCTCAATTTGGCTGTCTCTTTCCTCCTCTCTTTAATTTCCTCCATAGTTAAAGCAAATTTATTCTGCTCTCCAACATTATGAACTTCGACTTTTGGCTCTAAGCTTTCCATTTCCTTTTGAATATCAGACTTAATTCTAAACCTACTTGTGATTTTTTTATCATCACTCAAATTTATATCTTTTTCTAAAGGAAATGTAAGATTGATAGCAGCACGATTATGAGTAACAATAGGATCCCATGTTGTAAGTTCATTTTTTAAATTCTCATATCCAACAGTACGCTTTAATCTATCTTCCTGTGGCTTCTCCAGTGGCTTCTCAAGAGTCTTTGAACTTTTATGAAATGTTTCAACTTGCCATCCAATTTTAGAAAATCTCTTATCGCCTTTTAAAGACTTAGCTAATTCGTTTAAATAAACTCGCCCATGCTTTCCTGTTAACGAATTTACCAAATGTAAATCAGACACAATGGTGGAGGGTTCTGTTCTCGTTGCTTTTCTTATGTGCTGCTTATCATCCAAACTAATTACATTTTCTATCAGCTTCGCATGATCTTCTTCCGCTATTTCATAGTCTTCATCACTAACACAAGTATAACCTTCTTCACTCATTTTTACTAAATTTCAAAGCTCCCTTTTAATAAAATTGCAATGATAAAGACCAAAACCTTTAAAATTGTTAGGTTAAATGAGTTACCATAGTCACTTGTGTAAGAGGTCGTCTTCCAATCCAGAGATGGCGCTCGTGACACGAATCAAAACCATAGACAAAAGGGGTATAGATGAAAAATTCGAAAATATTGGGCGACAGCGCCATCTACGAGGAAGTGTCTTCTGTATATAACAAAAGGCGCGAAATTTAAGTAGATTGTAACATGGTTTTTATAGTTTCTTTTAAAGTAGTCCAGTTAGAATTTGACATGTAGCAAAATTGTTGCACTCCAAATTATTACATTATGTAAATAATGTGGAAGAATAATAAAAGGATGAGAAATATTAATTAAAAATTAATCTTTTCATTTTATGACATCCGAAGCAGCACAAATTACAGTTCCTAAAAGAAAGCTTCTTTGTTATTCAACCAGTTTTTAAAAAAATCATTTCAATTAATTAGAATAAATATTACAAAATTAAATTTCTATTTTCACGTGAGATCAAACAAGCAAGTCGAAATTTACAGGCTTATTAATAATTACTATATACAAAACTACAACTTAATTAATACTTAATATAAACGTCGTAAACAAATATATATGTATAATCTCTTCCTATTGTATAAAATAAACGTTATGTTAGGATTAATTAAACATAACTTTCAAGACAAAACATTTTCATTCTGTTATACATTGCTTCAAAATTATTTCAACATTGTCTTTAAGAAATTCTTCAACTCCTGCACTGATTCTTGTTACTGAAGCCTCAAAATTTAACAAGTGCTTCAAGTCAACAAAAATTGGTTGCAAATTCGGGTTCTCTGTTTTTATTTTGTCAATTACGCTGATATCAAAATTATATTTAATTTCTTGCCTGTATTTCTCAATAAAATTATTAACAATTTCATGACTTCTACGCTTATTTTCTCCTTTTCTTACCATTGCAATTATTAAACTGTTTGCACATTTCAAAGGTAATTTTTGTTCAAAGTGTTGCATAATTTCTTTTTGACGAAAGGTAATTCTTTTTGAAATATCAGCCAAAGTGAAAAGAATAGCATCAGCAGTTACAAAAGTCTCAAATAAAGACGTTTTTCTATTCAATTCATCTTCTGATTTCCTTTGCAACCAATTTAATGAACGGATGTATACAGGAAGTGAATTTAAAGTCATCAAATGGCGTGTTAGACAGAGACAACGTTGTAGACTCATTGAATTGGATGCATCAATGTCTTCAAAAGGATTGTTAATTTCATTTTGGTTAATTAACGCCTGCAAAGTCGTCAAAATTTTATAGATAGTTCCACCTAAAGTATAGACTGATGACAGAACTTGAAAATCTACATTTCTTGCATAACTTTCCCCAATGTTTGGGTACATGTCTTTAAAGTCTAGCGAATTGGCAAGGTATTTATTTAATGAGTTTATTTTGCCAATGTCATAATCAAAAAGGTCACCAATAATACCAGCATTTATTTCTGATGCTTTTAATCCTCTGAATTTTAAATCATTCTGTGCATTTTGCATTACCTTTTGGTCTATCAATAGTTCATTAATCCACTGTGCTATAACTTCTCCAGTGGTAGTTAGTGAGGTGGAAGGTGAAAATGTTGGTAATGATTTATACTGTAGAGCCATGCTGGCGAAATTCTTTATAATAGTAGCAATGTGATGTAATAAAATATTAAAACCATCTCGTGCCAGTATTAATATCATATTATCCAATATAAAATCTGATAACAGGGCCAGTTTAGTAATAGAACCTTGCAAACAACATTGTTTGAAGAAAATATTTGCTTGCGCAATTATTTCGTCGTGTAACATTAAATTATCCTGTGTTGAAACTGCTGCTTTGTCAACTTCAGTGTTCTCTTCCATTGCTCTTATTTCTTTGTCGGTCACCTTAAGTCCAACTTTT
The DNA here is from genome assembly GCA_947389935.1 of Agrilus cyanescens. Lineage (NCBI taxonomy): Eukaryota > Metazoa > Arthropoda > Insecta > Coleoptera > Buprestidae > Agrilus > Agrilus cyanescens. Next base: position 21,688,138 of record OX376713.1, read on the forward strand.
TTTCCATATTTTGCAATGTTTGTCCATAGTTGTCTCCAAATCAAATATTTTTTTTGATTGGAAAAATTCCTTTGCATCATATCACTAGCAAAACGCGAGCTTACAACCAACTTATTATCCATTGATTTTTTTCCATTGCCATTATTATTGCTCATTCTTCTTCTACTAATAATGCACTTTCAATATTCACAAAATATTAACTATTTTCAATGCACAATCACTATTTTTTTTTCAGATTTTCAGAAACGAAAAGTCGTTCCTAATTTTTGTCGTAATTCTTAACGGTTTTTTTGTTTAAAAACCTAACCCTAAACCGTCAAGCTACTATTAGTCAGGATCTTCTCTATGGTCACGATAGAATAAAAAATAATTTAATTTATATTAAATAAATAATTACACGTTTATAAAATAACAGTCATAGAAAATTACAACAAAACAATTTTAATTAATTATTAATATTTCAATTTATTTTTGTTGGATTAAAAAAAATATGTTTTTAAACGCGGGAAATTCAAATCTATTAAAAGCGGAAAACTTTAAGTACAATGTACCTTATTTTTCAAGTTTATGCGTTAATAATAAGATAGTAATTCATTAAATAAATAAAAAATATTAATCATATTGACTACGTCCATATTATTTCACCGATTACTATTATCGACTATTATTTTCAACCGATTGTTTTTTCGATATTCGCTTATTTTATTTGTCATTAAACATTTATTAAGTACAGTTTCCGGGAAGATGACAACGCTAAGACTTGTTAAACGTCTCGCAGCCTCATTAAAGGGCTGCGGTCAGAAAAAAATATGGATAGATCCAAACGAAATAATTACAGTACAAGGGGCGAACTCGCGTGCTAGTATTCGTCGCCTTTTAAAAGATGGTCTTATTATCCAAAAGCCCGTCTCTATTCATTCCCATTACCGTGCCAATAAGAAAAACAAAGCCAAGTTGAAGGGTCGCCACAGAGGCTTTGGAAAGCGGAAGGGCTCAGCGGAAGCGCGCAACCCCAAAAAAGTACTTTGGATGATCCGATTGAAAATTTTGCGACGTCTTTTGAAAAAGTATCGCGACAGAAAAAAAATTGACCGTCATTTCTACAGTCGCTTGTACAATAAAGTGAAAGGTAACACTTTTAAAAACAAGCGCATTTTGATGGAATACATTTTCAAGAAAAAAGCCGACTTTGCCAGAGAAAAGATGCTTTACGACCAATCGGAAGCGCATAGGCGAAGATTTCGTGAAGCCAAGAAACGAAGACAAGAAAGAATAATTTTAAAAAAAACTGAAGCAAAACGCGAAAAAGAATAAACAAACATTCTGTAAGTTCAAACGTGTTATATTTATTAAATAAAAATTATTGATCTGTAAAATGTGTCAGATAATATAACTAAATGTTTAGCGTAACAGGTGTATTTTGATGTTCTAATTCTTTTGCGTAAGTGACCAGAATGGGCTTAACTTCTTCTTCTAAAAATTCAGTAACTTGTTCCGCCGCTCTACCAGTAAAAGTTCTTGCGTCTAGTAATGCATCCAATTCGCCCAGAATAGGTGAAAAATAGGGATCATCTTTAACCCTTTCAATTAAATCGTTATCTAAACCGTGCTGTTTAACTTGAGCTGCAGCCTCTTGTGACAAGACCCTAATTTTCTCATGGCAAACCTGTCTGTCGCCTCCCTTTTTTACCATTGCCATTATAATATTTTCTGACGCCATAAAGGGTAGTTCTTGTTTAATGTGGCGCTCAATAACTTTAGGATAAACCACGAGACCCTGGGAAATGTTCAAAAGAGTCAAAAGAACGGCATCGGCGCTCAAAAATGCTTCTGCGAGTGTAATTCTTCTATTAGCTGAATCGTCTAACGTTCTTTCTAACCACTGGACTGCATGAGTTTGGGCTGCATTAGAGAATAATGCCATCATATGTCGAGCAAGGGCACAACAGCGCTCCGACCGCATAGGATTTCTTTTGTAGGGCATTGCTGAGCTACCAATTTGACTCTTTTCAAACGGCTCCTCCAACTCTTTTCTACTTGCTAGCAGTCTTAGGTCACTACACAATTTATGTACTGTAGCCCCCAAACTACTAATAGCTGCAACAACTTCTAAATCAACTTTTCTGGAATACGTCTGCCCAGTGACGAGATAATTACGCTCAAAACCTGATAGTTGTGCTACATATTTATCCAAAGCTTTTACTTTACCACCGTCCTCATTGAACAATTGCATGAATGAAGCCTGTGTTCCTGTTGTTCCTTTTGTCCCTCTAAAACGTATATTGTTTCGCGCATCTCGTAATGCCCTTTCGTCCATCAATAAGTCTTGAATCCAGAGGGTTGTACGTTTACCTACAGTTGTTAATTGGGCAGGTTGCAAATGAGTAAATCCTAACGTTGGTAAAGCTTTGTGTTGATCAGCAAAATGAGCTAAATTTTTGATAACTGCAGCAAGACGAGGTAGAAGGATATTCAACCCGTCTTTCATTATAATTAAGTCTGTGTTATCTCCGACAAAACATGAGGTAGCTCCAAGATGAATTATGGGTGCTGCTAGAGGACATTGCTGGGCAAAAACGTGCACATGGGCCATGACGTCATGTCTAGTTAAAGCTTCTTCTTTGGCTGCTGACTCAAAATCAATTGTATTAATATTCATTTCCATTTGCTGTATCTGTTCATCAGTAATTTTTAGTCCCAATTCTTTTTCAGCTTTTGCTAAATTTACCCATAACTGCCTCCAGGTGGAAAACTTCTTCTGGTCGCTAAAATTGAATTGCATTTCCTTACTTGCATATCGAGTACTCAAAGGTGATCTGTAGTTGTTGAATTCACTATTTGTGGAACACTCTTTTAACTGGGCCATTACTAATCTTTTCTTGAAAAAGCACTTGTAAGTTAAAGCACTAGAAAACACTTTTTGATTTTAAAGCACTTATTGTGCAATTTTCTGCTTGTTTGTCCACTGAACTTAACCCGACTTAACCTTATATTTCGTCATCTCGTCAATCATCCCATCTCCCATCCCATTTCATCGTCAGTTTACAACAGATAACGATAACATTTGACCTGACCTGTTATGATAATTATAATTTATTTATTAGACCAAAACATTTTAAAAGGTCTCCCGCAATGAAAATCACAAATAGCTGGTTGCCCATAGATAATGGTTGCCAACATATTGCCCGCAACTCCTAAATCCGCTAAAACAGTTTCTTTATCCAGACTTCTGATTTTAACCGTTTTAACCTTAAATCTTTGATGTTTAGTAGGTAAATAAAAATTTTTTTTAATCAGAATTAATTATTTGTTGGAATCAACGATAGAATTTATGTTGGTCAGGTTAGGTTAGGTTAGGTTAGGTCAGAAGTGAAATTTTACCCCGAACGAGTTATGGTCAATAGTTATGGTAGCTACGGTCCATTTGATTATGCACAATGCCTTCTAGACATACAAAATTTACTCCACAGCCTACGAGAGAAATTTACAATGTTTTTCAGGTAAAAATTTCGCTTACTGTCAAACCAGTCAAACTTAACTTCACTAACTTTGCTTTTGATACGTAATACCTACGGGTAAAGTCCCTATGTATTGAAAATCTGGACATGTGCATTTAATCATTTAATTGCTTGATGTAAGAAAGAGATATCTCTGTCCTCTTTTCGCCATGTAGTTCCTACTTGTGAGAAAAAAAGGGCGATGTTCATGTAACTTTGAATCATTGAACCGAACTTGATCGAACTATGCAAGTGCGCTTTGGTTCAGTCGCTCGTGCAATTCCGTGAGCGAAACGCTTCGACTAATTGTAAAACCCTTTCTATACGAACTTTCGCTATGGTACAAACATATTGAACAGTTTTTCAGTGAATTAAATCTTGGCTTATAAAAATTAATTTATAATTAATATAATTTAAATAATTAAATATTTTTAAATCTTATACCTGATCAAAAAATTTCACAGGATTTTTTTCATAATTTTAAATAGAAAAAAGATTGGAATAACCAAAAAAATACCTTTTAAAATGAAGTCTATCCGTTTTCACTCCGTTTATGTTTTTCTATTTTTTAATAGAAATTTCTGCTTCTATTAAACGACTAGCAGTCTTCGGTCTATTTTATTCTCGAACACTTCAGTCTTGAACAGTTCCTTTTAAGTTGGAAAAAAGGAGAAGTATATTTTAGTGAATAGTAAGAAGGGCAGACAAGTAAAATGTAATGTGTTGCTCATGAAAAACTATAAATAAATGATGACTTTCTAATAGCATTCTAATTTACGGATGTAAATACAGAATAGCATATTAAATGTAAAAGACTCGATGACTGTGAGACAAAAAGTCGGCAAATATGTTTGTTTACATGTTTATTATTATAATAAGTAGACGAGACAACAGATAATTTGATGATGGTAGGCAAACAGATAGAGCGTACCGTATACAAATTCAACCTAGGCACTAAGTTCTCTATTTGTTCTATACTTTCACTTTCAACTTATTAAATCGATATATTTATTTATTTAATAAAATAAATAAAATCGATATATAGTAACAAATCGCAAAAGAAAAAATTGTATTACTCTTACATTACACAAATCGATGGTACACACTGCTGCTGCTGATGAAATCTTTCCGTCATTTTAATCCTTGGTCTGGATGTATTTGATAAGATCAACAACCCTGTTGGAGTATCCATACTCGTTGTCATACCACGAAATCAATTTGACGAAAGTATCAGTCAGAGGAATACCCGCAGCGGCATCAAAGATTGAAGAATGTGTGTCACCGATAAAGTCGCTTGACACAACCTCCTCTTCGGTGTATCCTAGAATACCTTTAAGAGGACCATTGGCTGCTTCTCTAATAGCTGCTTTGATTTCATCATATTTGGCTGGTTTTGCAAGACGTACCTGAGTACAACGTAACGTGTGATTAAATAGATTAAGAAATAATGAACGATAAACAAAATATTGTACGTTTCAAAAACATAATAATTGCAGTTCAACCAACTGTACAAAACGAACAAAATTAGTTCCGAAAACAACCGTTTATAAAATGCATGAAAACCAACATAAATGGCAAACAAGACAAGTCGTTATACATCATAAGTAATTACGTATTTTTATATCTTAGTACTTACAGTTAAGTCAACAACGGAGACATTTGGTACTGGTACGCGGAAAGCCATACCAGTTAGTTTGCCATTTAGATCTGGAATTACTTTGCCTACAGCTTTAGCGGCTCCGGTGGCTGCCGGAATGATGTTTTGCTGCGCACCACGACCATCACGCCACAATTTACCAGAAGGTCCATCAACAGTCTTCTGGGTGGCAGTTGTTGCATGGACAGTGGTCATTAAACCCTCAACAATTCCAAATTTGTCATGGATAACTTTAGCAAGAGGAGCTAAGCAGTTGGTGGTACAAGAGGCATTAGAAATGACCTTGACAGAAACAAAAATTAAAGTTGGACCCAAAACAAGTTAAAAGTCAAGTTTTGTTTAACGTACTTGCATGCTTGGGTTATATACTTCCAAATTTACACCACATACGAACATTGGGGCATCAGCAGATGGCGCCGAAATGATGACCTTCTTGGCTCCTCCAGAAAGATGTGCGGATGCCTTTTCAGTTGTTGTAAATACACCAGTTGATTCTACAACGTATTCAGCTCCAGCTTTGCCCCAAGGAATAGCCTTTAAAATAATCAGGTCATATTGTTGGAAGCAATTTCAAAAACAAAAAAAATAAATAAATAAAAACCTTGGGGTCACGCTCCGTAAAGACCTGAATGACCTTTCCATCAACAACGAGGTTTCCATTTTCTGCTTTAACTTCGCCCTTGTAACGACCGTGGGTAGAGTCGTATTTGAAAAGGTATACCATGTAGTCAACGTTTAAGAAGGGGTCGTTTATAGCAACAACTTGTGCTCCTTTTTCTAGGGCAGCACGGAGGACCAGACGTCCAATACGACCGAATCCATTAATTCCAATTTTAGACATGTTTAACTAAAATAAAATATTAAAGATAGAAACAGAGAAGTTGTGTTCATTCTCTAACACGTGGAGGGTGACGCCTTGGTCGTCAAAACACGTATTAGGTTTCGAAACGTTTTGTGGAATTTGAGTGTTCAGTATTTTCAAAACAATATTATAACGCTATATAAAATTATAATAAAAAAAAAATAAAAAGACATTTAATAATAACAATCGTAGGTACCTACACTTACACAACTCCAATTATTCGCGATTCCCTTGCAGTCATAGGAAACAAGACAGGCAAAAAGGAAATTAAAATAGTACGTTTTACAGGAAATTAATAACGAGATGTTTGAAAAAAGCTAAGGATTGAAAAGATGCTCCGAAAACGGTCGCAATCGGTTACATAGTATAAAAACAAGGTCAAAAAGGTCGACCGGCATCTTGACAGGTTGTTACGAAAGCATAAAGCAGCATAGTCACATAGGCACGCTTCAAAATTAAATATACATACTTTTAAATTTTACATCTACCTTAATTCAAGATAATACGGTTAAAATAAAACTATAATTTTTTCCTCTACAAGGAACTAATTGAATTGTAAAAAAAAAATAAGTAAAAACGAAGAATAGATCTCTGCATAATGTAATTCTATAAAACAGTTTTGCTGTTACAAGTGAATGTTAAATCTAATCAATTAGACAATGCATCAAATTAAAAACAATGCTTATTAATAATTTAAAATTACTTACTTACTTATTGACGACTTAATACTGACCGACTTGAACAGCGACCACAATCTTTTATAACTGAATGTCGTTTGAAGGACAAGACAGACAAACCAAAATGTAGATGAAAGTGAACAGATCACATGACTAGTTGACAAGCGGTCCTTTTTCGACGCAGGCGCAGTCTAAAACAACATTGTCAAATTTAAAATTTTTTGGAGGTAAACGAGTGGGATTATTTTACTTTTTATTTTGCTAATAAACTTGTAATGCCATTTTTATTTGATGAGATACTCAGGAGATTGAATTTATTTAATAATATTTTACTGGCTGCATGCTTTAGAGAACGTAACTGAAAAAGCAGAAACATCTAATTCATGTTTATAAAATACTAATTTTGTGTTAAACTTGTAATTAAAAAACTCGAATTAACTTAGGAAAATTATAATCAAAATATATTTTAACGTGAGATTATTTAAAACCAAAAGAAAACAAACTCATAATGTAAAAATAGTGATTTATTAAAAGTATAACAATTTTACAAATATCCAGTAACTGTTTGAAAAATTGCTTATGCTTACACTTAGACAAACAAAAAGCGATATATCCAACTGATATATCACAATATAAGAAGCAGAAATCTTTGAAACAAACGTAAAAAAATATGTATAACGGAAACACAATAAAATTTAAGACGAAATTAAAATTAAAAAAGTAATTAATTCGTTTAAAGTCCACCCCTCTGTGACCTCGAATCAATTTTTTATGGTAAATTACCGAATACCCTTCATAAAAAAGATTCAATATCAAGTTATTTCAATAAAACAAAAAAAAAAAAACTTTTCATCTAATTTGTCAAAACTAAATTTTTCCATTTGACTTCAAGATACTAGAAATAAAACTAGTGATTGATTATATATCAAACTCTTACTTAAAGTCAAAATTAAAATTTATAAAAAATAAACACAATCGATGAAAAGTGTAAAAAAAACTGTTAGGTAACTAGATAAAAATAATTGACATGACAACAAAGATAAGCGTATTTCAAGTTATAAAATAGCAACCATTATTATCTCAAAAGAGATGCAATACTTTGTTACAATTGTTTTTTTTTTAGTTAGTCCTTTTTCTTTTTGAGCGTACCCCGTATTTCTTTGATTCTTTTCAATATTAAATTTCCAACATTTATATAAGTACCATCTGGATTTTTATCTAATAAACAGAAAAGGAAAAAATTGCTAAAAAAAATAAACGTCAATATTTAAAAAGGATACCATTGTAATATATTAATTCACACAAATTATCACAAGCAGGATTCTCCTTTAAAATTGTCCTAAGCGTTAGGTAAAAATTTAGAACTATATCATTTTTATATTTCTCATAAGTCTCTGCAAAATATTTTTGTTTAATAAATCATTAGAAGCAATAATAATGAAACATAGGTACTGGAGTACTTTGAAGTGTGAGATATAACTTCTTTGAATGTTCTTAAGGGTGTAGCATACTCAACAGACACATAAACTCGTTCTTGATTTGGTTTTCTTATTTTATAAACTGCGTTTTTATAAATCCTTTTCTTAACACCAGCTACATCTTTTTCTATCTCCTCTAATGGCTACAGGCAATATGTTATTATTGTTATTCCATGAAAATGTTTTTGATCAATTACAGTCTTGCTTACCTTTGATTCTTCAATATTTGGAAAGTAAGGATTTTCAAGAGATGGCAGGCATTCACAAGACTTTGGCAATAATACGAACATTTTTTTAACATCAAAATTAACTTTATGTTGTGCCTGATACAGTTCAATGAATTCTAAAAAACTTCTGCTTTTCCCACCCGTGTTTGGAAGCATTATTTTTAAATAGCCATGGAAAAAACTACTTGCCATTCCTGAACCATAATCTAATCCATAAAATTTATTGAGTTTAATAGAAGTCGATAAGGGAAATTCATCCTAAAAAAAGACATTAAAAAGAATACAACAAAACGACATAGGTACCTATTAACTACATATTCATTATATTCTGCTTCTATTTTATTAATCTTTTCTTCATAAACCTCATTATATATATATATATATAAATATATAGGTGTTTGTTAAGAATTTTGTGAAATTTTTTAAAAAAAAATAATTTCTTATTTCAAAAACATCAGTACTGCTTTCATCATAAACAGACCGGTCAGTGCCACACTGCAACTGCCACTACAGTTACGTAATTTTAATCGTTCAAAATTTACACCGCTCTGTACTTCCCCGAGCTTCGCCATCTTTACACGTTGCCAAATGTACTTACTATATTTATATCAACAAACAAATTTATCATAAAATAACAAATACAAAACAGTTTTTAACACTAAAAAATAGAATGTTTAATTCAGTAAACATTAATTAAAATACTTACCAATCCTAAAAATTCAAAGAAACATAACCAGCAAACGTATATTACAGCTTGAGATTCAAAAATCGATAATATAAATGTACCCCAACTATTATCAACATAGCAATATAATAAAAGGAGATAGAACAAAACAAAAAGTAAAAAGAACATAACACTGAATGAAGAAAAATAAAATGCATCTTTTATTAGCACACATAAATTGTTTTTATAACGAGTTTCTAAATACCATAATTCTTCTAAAAACAAACGAACTCTTTTAACTAATACGGCTGTATAATATATTCCAATGAAGTTCAAATTCACTGAAAACAGTTCAAATGCAGTGTTAGTTTGTTAAGAACAGAAAAAAGTTCTTAAATATTAATAGATGTATTAAATAACTTACTAGCGATATACCTTGTGTTATTCGTATGAGATGAATAAATACACACTGCTGCAAACATAACGAAAACCTTTTTAAAATTAATTCTCGGTTGTTTGCATATCAACTCACCAAATATTGTAAGAATTATAAAAAAGAAGTAAATTATATTAAATATTGCAGTCTGAGTTCTTAACGCACTATTACTTGATGGTTTCCACATTTTCTTTTTAAAACAGAAAATAAATGGTATTATGTCACATAACCTGACCATAACCACAATTTTCTATAAATACGTGGTGTTTATGTATTGTCAACCGTGTTTATTTCAATTTAGACCGTTTTTTAAGTGAAAAAATATCTTAGATTATCAAAGTTTGTAAACAAGATGTAATTCACTCATATAATCGCTAAATCTAACGCAATTTTTTATTTTCTTTTGAAATTATATTGTATTTATTTAAAATTTTAACGGAAATGTATTAGCATTAGCTAAATAATAACCAGGAAATCAAGGCCGAAGAAGAAATAATGACAATTCCACTTCCTGCACCCTTGACACGTAAATAAACAAAAATCGCCGTAAAATACTAATTATAAATCATACAAGATATAAAGGAAAGTAAGAACATTGCAAATATGACAACTGTTACAGATAGACGAGAAATAAGAAGACGTCGCATTTTAGAAAATTCTCAAGATCGTATAAATAAAATTTTAAATATTCAAAGTCAAAAAAGCCAAAACTTTCCTAAGAACACAGTAATGTTAACACACCAAGATATACGAAGAAATACGAAGATTGGTATGGTATAAAACGTGTTGAGATAATTTTTTAATTTAATAATATTTTGTTTGTAGATAAACTTGAGCTGGAAACTTTCAATCAAAATGAAGAAACAAATATAAACAACCCTACTAGCAACCACAATGAACCAATGATACAACAAACATATATATTTGATAGAAATGTTAATGCCGCGAAAGATAGTAAATTCACAGATTTTGAAGATATTTTGGAAAACCACCAATCAAAACAAAGCACATTAAAAGATAAACCTCAATTTTTGCTGATGCATCAGGGTTTTATCATATTTCTCGCTTTTTTCATCCGCTATTTGTGTTTAGTTAGTGAACAGTACGGATATGTAATAAGTATGGACACTTTTGAAACATATTTAAACAAAATTTTTATGCCAATTTTAATTTATGAAACTGTGACTTATGTTTACTTCAGACAAGTAATAAAAGATAAAAGTTTCTTGACAATGATACTGCTAATGGGGAGTAGAAAAATTCCCAATTTGCAAATATTTGTAACTTATTTGTATCATTTCCACTGTATTTTTCAGGATCTTATGCTGTACTTTTTCTCTTTTGTTATATTTGATATTACAATTAATATTATAATGCAGGGTGGGAACTATATGGAATAGCATACATTTGTTTTGTAAATTTGTGCCTTATATGTACAGGGAAGGTGCTTAAAAGATTTTATCAATAATAAAATAGAACTTAAGATTTTATTATTATTTCAGGTCTTCATTATTCTTTAAACATTTATATTGGTATTGCTAGTCTGGACAAGAATATATCATAAGCTTGATGGAATCATTTTGAGCATTCCAAATCACCCTGTATTGTAGAACATTCACTCATTAACTTTTTGGGATTTACATATTTTTTTTTTTTAAACAAATAGTTCCATGATACTTAAAAGTGATGAAGTTTCTTATAATTACAATACACTGCAAAGATTTTTTCTTGGCACCAAATTATTCTACAATCAGTTGTTTGTTTCAACCACATGACATGACCGATGGACAATAAAATTCCTTTCTTGCATTTTCCATTTCTTTATTTCTTATTAATGATCTTACTCATTCATATTTAAAATTCAAAAATATTTCCACTCTTATGTTATTAAATATAAAACCTAGTTAATATTTAGTTCAATTTTGTCTCAATTTGAATAAATAGCACATGAAACATTAAACAATGCTACATGACCACATATCATCATCATAATAACCGTAATTATATGATGTTATTGTATTAAAAATGTACAAGCATATATGTATATATCCTTCCACATTTTTTACAGACAAAACAACTCAAAAAAACAAAATTCCTTTAAGGTTCAAAACTATCTGATTCTGACTTTTTTTTATACCTTTTGATAAGTTTAGAGTGTTGGGGCCTCTTTTTAAGACCTTGTTCGATTAGGGCACGGCCTCTAACCATATCAAAATGACCACTTTTAATCATATCATTTTCCCAGATTTTCATAGCTTCATTGTATTCTTTTACATTTTTATTAAATTCATCCGAATATCTTTGTTTATCAGCATCACTTAATTGTTTCCATTCATCTTTTAGAGCTATAGCTAATTCGTTGTATTTTTGATTTCTCTCTTTTGCTTTTTCTGCAATAAACAGAAAATAAGGAGCCAACGGTCTTTTTGGTCTGTTGGCATCTTTATATTTCTAAAATAAATAAAATTGGAATATTTTAAAAATATACGTAGGTATATTAGTTAACAGTTCATTACCTTTCTCAATCTTCTTTTTTTCTTCTCCTCAATCCGTTCTTTCCTCAATTCTGCTAATATTTGTTTTTGTTCTGGGGTTAGTTTTCCCTGATAATCCAAGTATTCTTTTGTGTAAGTTTCCATTTCTTGTTTGTATTGGTCGCTATATCTTTCTTTAATACCCTCGTGAACATCTCTCCAGTCTTTTGCACATACTCTTACTATGTCTAGATTACTAAGTTCTGGATGTTCCTTTTTAACCAAAGGTCTGTGTTCTGTCAAAAATTTAAAATACGGAGTAAGAGGCTTTTGAGGTCTTGCAGGTAAGTTAGACAACTCTGGACTCGTTCTGGAAGACTGTTTAATTCCTGCATGAGATTGTGGACTTGCAAAAACTACCCTAAAACTGTAATTTCATTCGGTAATCAGATACTGCGCACTACGTATTTAACGCAATACCTCTTGCTTACGATATTCTGGTATGCATTAATACATGAAAATAATTTAAATGCAGAACTGTTAAAAGTCATTTTTACTATTTACAGTTGATTCAACACAATGTTTAAAATTTTGATACAAAAATAAACGCCATTTATTGTATGTTACCAACATATTGCAACATATTACCAACCTGTCACCAACTACAAAAAAATATAAAGCGCCAGGATATTTTTATTATAATATACTATTTATCTTTAATTTTATATTATTTTAAAGCATGTCTTTTTATTATTGATTTTATTATTTTAATTTCAGTGCGTAATTTTAATAATTTTTGTTTTTAATGTTCTGAGGGAATTAAGAAGGTTAGCTGCCATAATAGGTTGGGTTACGGTTACGTTACGTTAGAAATTCACTGTGCTATATGAACTACGGTTTATGAACATGGAAAGTGCAACAATACCTCGAATGAAATGTCAAAAAAATGACAAATTGGTGGTTATGGTTATTGAAAAAGATATATAACACCCGTAAGGAAGGAACAATAAATGGGTTGCGTGGTTGAGTGCTTTCGAATTTTGTACATGTGAGAGATTTAAGAAGAAATTAAAAAAGTATTCAGAATGAGCATCTTAAAATCGTTGTTAGTTAATTAAGTGGGGTATCATTCTCTTATACTCTACGTATGCACAGGATTACAATTTTTGTTAAATATGGACGAAAATACATTAATGATGGATAAATTGCAAACAAATCCTAACAAACAATGGGTTAAGTTAAACGTTGGTGGAACGTATTTTTTAACAACAAAAACTACCCTGGCTAGAGACCCTAATTCCTTTTTATACAGGTTAGTGAAGGAAGATAGTGAATTAATATCAGATAAGGTGAGCAGATTTTAAAAATTACAGTTACGTTTTCATATATGAAAATACTGTTTAGGATGAAACCGGCGCGTATCTCATAGATCGTGATCCTACGTATTTTTCCCCTATACTGAATTATTTACGACACGGTAAATTAGTATTAAATAAAGGTCTAGCAGAAGAAGGTGTATTAGAAGAAGCTGAATTTTATAATGTAGCAGAATTAATAAGACTTATAAAAGAGAAAATATTCCTGCGTGATACTAGACCAAGTAAGGACAGTAAAAAACATGTCTATAGGGTGTTACAATGCCATGAAGATGAACTTACTCAGGTATTACATTATAAATGACTGTTGACAATTATTTTTTTGTACTTAATTTTCAGATGGTATCCACTATGTCTGATGGTTGGAAATTTGAGCAATTGGTTAACATTGGATCACAGTACAATTACGGCTCTGAGGAGCATGCAGAATTTTTATGTGTAGTTAGTAGAGAGTATGGGGTACCAGAAACTTCAGAAGTAGAGCACAGCGATCGGGGTAAAGTGCTACAGCAAAAAGGTTCTCGTATGTAAAATTTTACTCAACATGATAGTAATGTGAGAATTTCAAATTTTGTATGTGATCAAGTACCAGGAAACTCATGAAATTAGTACATTTATGCACATTCTTTGTTGAGTATTTGAAGCTTGATGATATTCATTTTTTTCTAAAGCTTTAAATATCTGTATATGTAATAGTTAGTATACATAGAGAAACAGTTTTCTGTTTTAATTTTTTTTATTCTTTAACATACTTTAATGCAATTAGTAGTTGACTTAATCCATTCTATTAAGGGTGCAATACATTTTGTAAGAATGTTAACTATTTCCTTTAGGCAATAAATTCGTTTTTTTAAGGTTTACTTTATTTCACAAGGTTCAAAACCACTATGGTTTTATTAGTGTACTGATATTTTTTCTAGAAATAGATATTATTTGTTTTTTTTTGTACATTCTTACATGTAGAGTTGGCTCAGTTTTTCAATTACAATATGAAAAGTGTGTTTCTTTTGGCTAGGATAGATAAATTCACAGCAAGAATGATTTCGTTTTTCTCTGTTACATTTTGTGAATTTTTTAGTGCTTTAGGTATCTTCACCTGACAAAGAAAGGAATTATTTTCTTTAAGCTGTTAGCTGTTGCATGCTTGTACCTAACTGTAGATGTACTTTTTATATTAATACAATATATAAAATTCGTACAGACTGTCTAGCTACAAAATGAGTTTATATTTTAAATCATTGTTTCACTTAATTTTAGAAATAAATTTAAATACAAGGATGTCTTGGTTTATTGTGGTTTAGTTATAATCCGATCATACTTAAAATGTTATTTATTTTTTTGTGAAGTAAACAATTTTCTTAAAGTGCAGTGCAAATTTTTTTATTTATTCAGTTTCTGATCATTATTTTCATGAAATGGCAATTTGTTTTAGAGGACCTTCTAAATATAATGATAATGCATTTGCCTTTTCCCGTAACATTCCAAATCCAACATTATTTCTTGCATATAAACATAACAACAGATGAGCAACTTGAGTAATTGCTATCCGCCCTTCCATACATTCCATAAGTATTATTTGTGGACGTTCTTCTCGAAAACAGTTCCTCCCGTGTTTTTCATAGGCGCACCATATATTACACGCTATGGCAGCAGTAACACGAGCATCTTTATCTCCATATCCACTGTAAGCTAATAAAGATCCTTCATGGTTTAATAACCTGAAAGTTTTAAAATTCAACCATATTTTAAAATTGATTTTCGTAAAGTAATTTACAAAGTGTTTTCTACACCTCCAGTATTGGCTTGACTTAATACTTGGGTTAGTGCTTTAGGTTTCAACATTGCGAAAACAATTCAATTGAATTCAATAAATTAAACTGACAGATAGTTACAACAAATGCAATACAACCATAATACAACCATTTCATAGGCGCTATCTGCTGACAATTTCTCGAAATGACAATTTTTGGACTATCGATTTTTATTACCAGGTTAGCTTATAAAGCCATTTAAA
Organism: Agrilus cyanescens; assembly: GCA_947389935.1. Taxonomy (NCBI): domain Eukaryota; kingdom Metazoa; phylum Arthropoda; class Insecta; order Coleoptera; family Buprestidae; genus Agrilus; species Agrilus cyanescens. Next base: position 21,703,500 of record OX376713.1, read on the forward strand.
ATGACTCCTTAACCAGAGGGCAGTTAAATCGAAGATCCCATGTGAGGGCAGCCGCCAGAAGAGAACAGTAAGTTCAGTACAGTATAGTAGGCAGGTAGGCAGTACAGTTCAGTAACAGTAAGATGGCAGTAAGTTAAGAGGCGAGATGAAACGAACAGCTTTTCTAATAATTGTTAGACAGATGAGCAGCTAGATGGGTTGTATAATGAAAGTTGCACCAAATTATATCCATGGATAATACGATAATGCTGTCTTGCGAAAATCACAGAATGCCAAACAGTGCAGGCAGTCCTACTATCCTATCGAGTGCTACCGGTGCTACCTTCTACAAACCAAAACACGTGGGAGAAACGGAAAAACATCGTGAACGGGTAATTAGAGGGAAGAATAAAATATAAACCTGTCCAAGGTGTGTTATAATAAAAATGTAATGTATGTGTAAAGTGTTGTACATAGGAGTTATTTCAAATGCAAGTGTTGCGTTCAAAATTTTCGCTACGTAGGTGAACGAAACATGTGTTGTCCCCAGTCCGCGTTTTTTTAGTGTTGTGTTTCTTTGAGGTAAGTCTTTTTACGGTTTATAGGTATAATTTTAGTTCAATTGATATTTTGTTAAGTGGAACAGTAGATACCTATTAGTCAGATTACTCCTTTAATAGGTATCCTAAAAAATGGCATGGCTAGTGTATATGTATGTAAGTACAAGATGATTCAAATCAAATTGTAAAGAAAAATCGACACTTGAGTTGATAGAGCACCGAGCACACTCTATTTCAAACACTAATAGGAACGTATTCGTTAAAGCGAAAAACTATTAGGTATTATTAGAGAAATTGTATTGTAGGTCATATATCTTATCGTTAGTTACTTAATTACTCATTAGTAATTAGTAATAATTAATCCTCCAATACCCTAAAAATTTTAATATCCCAAAGGATATATAGGTATATAGTAGCATTTACCAAAGTAGGTACCTAGTAATATTATTTTTATTTTCACACTTACTCTAGAGATTGCTACATTTGCCAAAACAATATTGTCCCGGAGTAATAATTTATTTTTTATTTATAAAAAGTAGGTATTTTTACATTAATTATTCCAGCTGGGATGGCAGTCATTTTTACTCCAAATCAGATCAAGATTATTGTAAATTTTTTCATTTTTTTCGTTATAATTTAATGCTTCACACGCTCTGCAGTAGTGGTAAGAATCGGTTTGGAAGTAGCCATGTTCGTTAACAACTTTGAAGTTTTGTTTCCAATTAAAAAAGTTTCTTAATGCAGAAGGTGTATTATTGAGATACAAAACGTAATCGGCTAAAGCCTTTGGCGAAGCAAAATCTTGAACATTCAAATATGAATCTGGAGGTAGCAGCATCTTGTAGGTTTCTTTGGAAGATCCCATTACTATGGGTATATTTTCTTTATGATACGCCTGCCACCAAACTTTTTCTGTAATATATTCGTCACAATTGGAATTTTCAAAAGATAGGTAGAATTTGTAGTTAGAAATCAAACTACAGTCACTACCATAATAATACAATTTAGGGTCACATCTGGAATTAAAACATTATATAATAAAAGTGAAAAATTACCACAATAAATGGATAAGAAAATGTACACCTATCCTATTTTGATTATAATTTTGATGTACCTAAGTACCAATTTTGTTTCTAATTAGAATTTAAAAATGAGGGAACTGTTTCGTAGGAAACAATTTCGTGATGCATTGGGTAAGTCCTTAATTCAAGCTTTAATTTTTGTTTTCATTTACGCTCATTATTATCACATCATTGCTTACTTCAAATTACCACAACGTCCATATTTGTCCACCGCAATGTACTTGTTCAATTCTTTTACGTATTCCCACCTTCGGTTAATAGGTTGGCAGTTTGATGTCAGTATTGCTATGAGCACATCTTGCTTTTTATTTGCATTCCATTTGTTCAAGTCAAATTCGGCTTTTTCGTTATCAATAAGAGGTATTGTACGTCCGTAAGGTACTGGAATATCCGAATCCATTCTAAAAAGTCAGCTATAAAATATCGTGGTGTAAGAATAAAATAATGTCAATTATTGTTCAGCACGGATTATCAATTAATAAATAATTAATTAATTAGTCCTTTAGACTTCACACTTCGATAGGTACTTAGGTACCTTCAATATGAATTATTGTCTAGCAACTGTAATTTAATACCTGTATGTCATTGACCAGTTAAAAATACCATTAAAGTCCCGAAAATGAACTTTGGGATTCATAAAAGTATGGTGAGGACTTTCGTCAGTCAAAAAGGCCCAGATTTGATCCTTTTTTCTTTGCAAAGGAAGTTCTTGTTTCCCATTTATTCGTTGTAGATGTATAATTATTAAATCTGCACTTTGAAGTTCTGTTTCGTTGTAAGTGATGATACAGTTTTTTACGGAACATTTTTCGAATGGATCAAACCTTAAACGAAGGAGAGTATAAGTATAGGTAGGTACTTACATATACATATATGTAGGTACATCATAGCATATCTACAGTATGTACCTATTATACCTACATATATGTGACAGAAACTTATAGACGGCGGATTTGTTTTAATTGGTGTTTAAGTGGTGCTTACAATGTATTTGTGAAGTGTTTCAAGTGCCTCTGTTCTAGAAATTTTCCATATTTCCACATCAAGATTTTGAATTTCTTATCTCTTTGTTTTTGTTGAAATGATTCGCCCAAATATAACATCTTAGCTAAATTTGAAAGATTCTAAAATGGATAAGTTTCTACATATAAATAAATAAATATTTATTATGGATGTGGTAGGTAGGTACGTGGTCATGGTAGACGTTCAAGTTTCGGTAGCATATTATTTATGTATGAACGTGATACCCAAGAAAGTACACATATCTACATATACCTACACTAGCGCATGGGTAGGTTAGGTTTGGTTAGGTTAGGTTAGGTGAGGTATCTGTACATAGGTACCTACAACAGATTTCAATTTCTACCTGTTTTGCATTTAACCGTAGTGTTTTGTATTTGCCCCAGTTCCAGTCGTCAATCGTTTTTACGGGTATCTCCATGTGAATTTGTTCAACTTGGACTTGTGCGATATCCTCTTTTTGTGTAACAATAATGAAAAACGTCGTGAAAATAAACAAAACCACTACCATGCACATGCACCATTTAATTGTACCTTTCAATATTCGCATTTTAAACTGAAACAAAATACGTTGTAGGTATTAGGTAATACATATTGTTATGATATGATATGTGGGGCAAATAAAATATGTTATGATATTTTTGGATGATATGCAAAACAATTTTTTGAAATGCATCAGTCATTTCAAAACATTTTAAAATTAAATTTTCTTTGTTACAATTTTAAACTATAAATAAACAATTATAATACATAACTAATAATAATAATACATTTCTTTTTTAAAATACTTTTTTTTTAATATTTTGGAACTTTTGTTTCAATTTCTAAATTTGTTAATATTTTTAAAATTGTATTGTGACCATCCCTATATCATAACAATATATATATTATGTAGGTACACGATTAGATATTTTGGTTGCATGTCCCACTAATTTATTCATTCACATGCATTTATGTAGGTACTTATTTTATTAAACTGCTGTACCTACAAAATTTCTAATATTAGTTAGGTAACTAACAATGGCAAAAGATGCAAGCAGGGCTTGCAGTTTGAAGAGGTTTGCGATTGGGAAGTAATTAAGTACACACATATTTTTGGGAGTAGGTATATGTATAGTGATTTTTCCGAGTAGAATTGGCATTCGCGGCCTACCTAAATTATTTAAGTTTGTTGTTCAGCGTTTTATAAAAAAATAACTCTCATACAAATTAAAACACATCTACTTATATCTAAGTATGTATTTGCGATTAGAGATATGTATCTGTATATAGGTAGGTACGTGTCATATGTAGGTATGTTCTTACTACAGGTATTGGTATTGGGGGGAAGTAATTAAATACATATAGTAAATAAGTGTTAGGTATTACCTACTGTAAGTAACTCATTCCATTTTTTAATGTAGGAAATAGAAAGATAAGCCCGTAACTAGTTTTTAATAAATTATTAGTAGGTAGGTACGTACCTAGGTAGATATGTAGATACTTACCTATATAATGTATCTACTTGCCGTTTCGTTCTAGGTAGATAAAAAGAACTGCGTACCTATTTATTGGAAGACACCTAATAAACTAATAATGTAGAGATAATTTTGATAGTATCTGATGCCTCTGTACATAAAATACATATCTACCTGTGTAGTTACGTACGTAATATCGAAAAGTTGTCAGATATTATCTAGATATGTAGGTAAATGCATGCACACCTTTAAGTTTGCAGGTAGGTAGGTAGGTAGGTACATAGGTATTATAAAAAAATATGAAATTCTAAAATTTCAAATTTTTTTAGTAATTGTTTCGATGTATATGTGAACTAACGCGATAACGACATCATTTACAGTTATATTGTTCCTTTATCTAATCTACGAAATAAACATGACATGGTGACAGCATTAATAAAACACAACAATTCCGTTATCGCTTTCGTACAGACACACATTAAAATATGTACAGAATTTTTTTGAATTTTTACAAGTTCGAAAACACCATGAACGGCTCATTTTCGCGTCAATACACATATAATATGCATACATACCACATGTACGTATGTAGGTAGGTACCTGCGAAAGTTTAAATAGGTACCTATACCTAGGTATTGTTAAATATGTATGTAATCTAGATAGGTACCAATTTTATTGTAGGTCAGGTGTAGGTACCTACTTAAATTATTTCTTGTAGCCGCACATGCGTTTTATAAAAACTGTTAAAAACATTCAAGGGCCAATTGATTTTTTGCTCTTTACAAAATTATTCTGTACATATTCGGTACCTACCTACCTATTCAATGATTCACAATATTAGTCAATTAAACTTACTTTTATCATAACTTTTCTATAAAAAATGATCTTGGTGATAGGGACAGGTTGGTATACATTTGTATCTATATGCAGGTACTTAGATGCGTCAATAAATTTCACTTAGAACCTAATTACTTTAGTCTCGCAATCAGTAGGTAGGTACCTAGGTATGTACCTCTCTATATTGTAAGTGTAAGTGTAAGTAAAGCAGCACTGTTACGACTAGTGTAGTGAAAAGGTAAATTGATGTAATCGGGAATTATTAAAGCTTATATAGGTTGGTAGGTAGGTAGGTAGGTACCTACGCACATATACAATTTGAACGAACTGTTTGTTATTGCATTATTATCGGAAATATTTACCTCCATTTAATGTAATGCACTTTTTTCTCATTACGACTGCTCGTTCTTTATAAACAAAAACCGTTATTTATTGATTATTCAGCAATACGTTAATTTATTGGACCTACCATGTATTTACATGGTAGGTAGGTACTTAGGTGCCTAATAGGCAGGACCGACCCCCCTGGACGAAACAGTATTGGCACCGAATTTAAACAATATCTATAGGTATTATGCAGTTTAATCCTGTGCAGTAGGTAAAAAAACTTTTTTAATCGAGCGAAAATGGTTTAGTAAGCCACTAATTGTAAGTCCATCTAAAATATCTGCTACTTTTTTTTTTCTTTTCGTAAAAGTGGTTGGCTTGACGGTACGTCCACTCATTATTCATTATTTTTCACCTGTTGTTTCGCAGCTTTACAAAAGAGAAAGACAAGGAAAACTGCACCAGTTGGTAGGGAAAAGAGTGCGACAAACGTAATTGTTTGTTTACACAATCGCTCGGCAGCAGCTTGTGTTCAACATACATTATTATCATGTGTATGTAAGCGTCTATTTACTTGAGAATCTGTGTACGTGTATGTTTATTTGTTACTTGCACTGACGGAGATATTCCATTCCGTTCCTTTCGCATGTTCGTAAGTGAGATCGAAAATTAAACCACCTGACGAAGACGACCGATTCCTAAATAGGGAAAGAAAAGCTTGTTAAAATTGAATTACGATAAGCCAGAGGCGGAGGACGTAAATTGATAAAAGGAGATTTATAAAAGCGTAGAATTGTTGAATAAACTTGAACAACTTAAATAACAGTTTACAAATGAAATTAACATGTTTTTTGGATTTTACAGAAAATTGTCCTAGGTATTATGAAATAAGTAGTTCTGGCAATGTGAGCACTTGTTGTATCAAATTTTTTACTTTTCATATGCTACAATGAATAGATAAATGTAATTTATAATCTATATGGTACATATATACAATACACATACGAAATTTTTTATAGGTCTAGCGTATCGAAAGAAAATTAGGTACCTGCTGGGTCAAACCTGCTACGCTACTGACTTGTTGCGGACCTATACTGGTTGTTTCGAAGGTGGCTGTGGCATGTGGCTGTGTATTGTATAGAATGGAGAATCATCTGGTTGAGTTTGGTTTTGTGTCTTTTCTCGTTTCAGTTGCTAGTTGGTACGTTGGTTGCAGTAATAGGTTTACGTAGTACTTAGTAGGTATGTTTGTGTGTTTATTGTACTGTTCAATGTGCTAAGCGAACGAGGAGAGTTTTACCTTTCGATTCGTAAATAAAGGAATTTATTTTGTTCGGAAAAGTTTACAAGTGTCTTTCTCATTAGCAGCACTCCCATGTTAAAAGTTCGACAAGTAGATTTGGTTAGTCTTATTTATTGTTTGTACCTAATTAACAGTGACAACAGTAGGTAGCTCGGTGTCATTATTGTTTTGTGTTTGTGTATTTAATTAATTTACTAAATACGCACCTTTATCGTACCGTCTGCGTTCATAACGGTTTGTTAAAGATTACTTATTTAAAAAATTGTAATTTACATTCATTTGTGCATAAAAAGTATACCGTTATAGGTAGCTGCATACGTATGTATGTATTCGTATACCCACCCACCTCTAAAAGTAGATCGTATGAAGGAACTTGTTTATTCGTAAAGGGATGGCTATGAAAAATTAATTATTAATATTATTACAGGTGAGCTCGTAAATCTGTACCGTATGGGTAGGTAGGTACTTAGGTTACGTAGTTGTACTAAGTAGATCTTGTAAATTTCACAAGATACTTAGTACATTATCTTTAATTGTTCGTTAAATTTGGAACTTCCAATTCAATTTAAACTTGACAAAACATAACAATATCAAAAACAGACTAGGATTGTGTATGTTTAAAATATAGTCAGGTACCTATTATTTTCTTTACTGTATGTTAATCAATGTTTATCTGCGAAACTAGTTATAACTAACCATTAGATAATAATATGTATACCTAATAGGTATGCAATAATTAATAATAAATCTTATGAAATTAAAATAAAACTTGTGTTTATGTTACTGAACATAAGTCAAGTTTTTTTTACAACCCAGTGGCGTAGCATACATTTCCGTCATCCGGGTCTTATAAGTTAAAAAAAACTTGCCATTTAGAGAAAATTATTGTTCTTGTTCTAATAGTAAAATTATTGTGCTCACTTTAATCGATCTAGGTAGGTATGAAAAGAAATGCTTTATATTTTCATTCCAAGTTATATACATAAGTACCTATCCTACGTATAAGTTACCTACGTAGTACCTATTATTATTTAATGTGAAAGTTCTGTGTGAGTAACAATTTTTTTTACCTTTCGATGTTATTTTGAGTCACTTGCAAGTGTTAAATTTTGAATTAGTTGCCTTGTTATGAACTTCCGGCAACTTGGTTTCGTAGAATAATCTCCTCGTTTGTGTTTTATTTAGGAAAATTGTCAGGCAGGTATCTTCAAACTCATACGCTCGTATTAAACTGTTGGTCATTTACATACAAACTTAACCCCTTAAGGTATAGAAATTATACCTACATACCTCTATATTAGTTATTTCTGACTTAACAGCTAATATTTCTGGTTTATCTTTTTAGAAATGGTGAGATGGCACCCTGATGTCGCGCCACTTAACTCCCGTACAGCACCCTACTCGTGTACCACATCACCACCAGCTTCCGAATTCGGATAACTCCTATCAGGTAAATATATTCATTTAATTAAAGTTTTTGTTCAACTTGGTATGGTTTTTTATATCTATCTACATACGCAGTGAATAATAAAGAAACAGCAGGGCATTTTGATTTTACTAGAGAACAGTAAATAACTAAATTAAATAAATTAAAAAAATGAGTACGCGATGATTTCTTTTCATGTTGTCGACGTTTTGTTAAACGGAATGGTTTGACACTTCGGTTCAGTAAGTACGCCATTGAAGAAGGTCGGTATGCCTGAGTACCTACAGAAGATTTTTGTTGGTTGATGACATGTTTAAGAATTACACTGTATAACTTTTTACAAAAAAAAAAATAAAATAAATAAACTAATCCATAATCTAATTACGTATGTACCTAGTTATTGTATCTTTTTGTGTGTTTGATTAACATTCAGATTTCTTCTAATATGATTTTTAACTTATTGAAGAGCTTAAACCCAAACTCAAAACTTGGACAAAAATGTCCAAATATTTTTCGTTTAAAAATGTTTACCTTTTTCAGTGCGGAACTATTTCGGGTCTTTTGGCGATGAAATTTGAGCTTAGACAATAAGAAAAGATATATGTAGGCACTTATTGCATTTAAGGTATAAAAACGGAGTATTTTTACTTGACCCATTTTCAATTCGATTTTTATTACTTATTATCGGTATTTTAAATCAAGTAGGTAGGCATTTAATAAATTAACACATTTTTCCTACATTAAGGGCACAACACTGCCATTACCACACTCTTGTACCCATTCATGCCAACCAAACGAATCGATAAATAAGGGTAGTCGGGGGAGTGCGGGAGGCGCCTACAAAAATATTACTCCCTACGATACAGGAGTGAGCGAAGAAAGTTTCACGGATTCGAATACGTATTATAATTATCGTAATCAGGAATATTCTCATCATCGAAACAGGTCTAAAAATAATGACTGTCTATATTCGGACGATAGTGGCTCGACTAGATTGCCCTATTATGAAGAAATTTCGCCAAAAAGGCACTCAAGAAATTATTCTTCTGATCGCAATCCGAAAGGCGCAAAATCATCGTACAAAGAAAATAGGGCCACTTCTTCTGCCAGAAAGGATGTAAGAAAGGTGTATCCTAATCAAAGCAATCCTTGTGAGTCCTATTTTCATGACGGATCTCAAAGGTATGCAATATGTTTTTTTTTTTTTTTTTCAAATTAAATACATATGCACCAGTATCTATTCAATCGTTTACTTTATACATACATATGTAATAGTTTTTGTATTTTAGACATAGCGATAGTACTGGTGCCCTTACAATACCAACAGTTCGAGCGGGTGGTTTATCGCGATTATCTGACAGACCTCAAAGTTCTTTAAGTTCGTCGGCAATAGGTAGTGCTGTTGTCGATGGTTGTGGTGGCCGTTGTCAGACATTTGAAAATGTTTGTTACTATTTTCTTCAGGTAAATAAATATCTACCTACACCTACAATACCTACTAGGTACTTGATTTACATAAGCAAAATATAAACATTTTGTTTTGGAGGATTGTTTATGTAGGAAGGTAATGTTAGTTAGTATATTCACACCCACTCTCTCGATTCAATTCCCTCTAGATCTCAATGGTTATGCTATTTTTCCTAAAAATTTAAATTTGGGTTTAGGTAGCGTTCACGATGGGAATATTAATAGGAACATCGCTCTGCATAGCGGGAGCAGTTCTTCGAAAATCGACTGCGAGAAATTTGCAAGTTCTCGTGTATATAGGAGCCCTTTTATCGTTAGTGAGTGCTCTTTTGTTGGGTATCCAATGCAATGCGCGTAATAATGCTCGAAAACGTAAAAAAGCACTTCGTAACGCTAAAAGGCAACCTATCCTTCTCGACAATTTGCAAACAAGGATGGTACCCGTACCTCATCAACAACAGCCATTAATGGCGATTGAACATGGAAAAAGGTACATACATAACTCTCATATAATGCATTGTTGCTGCTTAGGCCAGTTATTTATAATTACGGATTACTTACTCGTTAAAATAAGAAAACAAAATCCTTCAAGTAATTAACGAAATAACTGTAAAATTAAAATCTGCTGCTATATTATTTTCCTTAATAATTACAGTTGTGCTGTTACATTTTCATAAAAAAAATTTTAGAATGCAAACAAGTGTGGTCCCACAAGAGGTACCTCTAAGATCTGCTCTCGTTGAACAGCAAGGAATACCTTGGTGGAGAAGAAAAGATATTAAATAGTCAATTATAATTTGTACATACATACTAGTTTTTGAAAATAGCCATATTTGTTGTAACTAATGCATGAAATTAATTTTTATGTAATAATTTTGACATGTGAAGACTGACTGATTTCATCAAGTGAACTGCATGGTGTTTTTCTACCTCAACGACAACTATTATTACGTTTTAAGCATTATTTCTAGTCTAATATTAATTAAACATGATTGTAGAGTAAGCCAACTGGAATGTATATAACAAATTATATATACATATACATATATATTTTTAAAATAAATTATCCACTCAAATATATGTGCGTGCATCACAAAAACCACTAGATAGGTTTTGATAATTTTTATTGAAATGGAGGAATTAAAACGGCGGCCTCAACAACGCGTGTTCTCTTTTTATTGAGAATTTATGCATTAAATATTTTGTACACACATTTGTACAAGTAGGTACATACTATGTGTAATCAGTAAACGTATAAAAGTGAAAAATAGCAAGATAAATATGTATAAAAAAGTGGAGGATTTTAAAGAGATAAAATATTAATTTTTATTATACCTAAATTGCAAACAGACCTTTTAATAATATAAGGCAATACTAAAACGATGTGCAGTATTTTAAGTACATTAAATTAATTATAAATATGTATTAAACTTGTTAAGTTACGGGAAATGAGTCAACATTAGTCGGAACGTTTATTTTTCAAATTTTATGCGATTTTTAAAAGTAGGTAATAGAAACGATTTCGTTTAAACTAAGGTTACTTAATTGACTTCCTATTTTATTTTACGATGCCACTATTGGTATTTTATTAATAAAAAGACGTAGTAACATCAATAAATAAATAAACCAGAACTGACCCAACATTGACTCAACCAGCAAATGGCACATGCCATTTTGCGGAATGTACCTACAAGCCCTAAAACTACAATATTGAAAATATATAAACTAATACTAATACTACTTCAGTACATAGTACAAAAAATTATTTATTGAAAACATCAGTCATAGAGTGCATTATGTACATTAATGAATTAATAAAAAAATAGATTATACTTCATTATGTAACACTAACGTACAATCAAGTGCATTCGCACATGTTTGAAATCTTGGTGTAACTACAAAAATAACCGCTTTCATTTTCTTAGGGAGTGTATCATAAGAAAGCGTCTTTCTCCAAAAATGTGAAAAATTGCTTTAAAATAATAAATTAACTGTTCAGCACTTGCCACAAAATGCTACACCCTCTCCTACAGATTTTGAAAGTAATATGGAAGAGTAAAAGTAGCCTTTATTTTTCTTCTTTATCATAAGCCACAATTAATTCAATAAACGTTTATTAAAAATTAAAATTCAATAATTACTTGCAGAATGTAGAAGACAATAAATTAACTAATCTTAAGCATTACATAAAATGTAGTCTTTACATTAAATGAGAAATTTCAGGAAACAATTATACATGATATTTATATACCTATATGAATAAAATATGTAATACTCTGCATGGGAAATGATAAATTAAGTACTTGGTAAAATATTTTATAATTATTCTAAATATCTAAATGATTTAGAAATTTTAAGATTCTTCAGATGCTGGAGGATTTAACGGACGAAGAACAATTCTGGGATCCCTCTCAATCATATGTGTTGTATCATCAGTACTAAAAATGAGTGTTACTCTTACTAAATGACGAGTTTTGAAATAAAAAATTGCCAGTCATATTCTTTTCTGTGCAACACTTGAGTCCCTAGTTATGAATTAAATCACTTTACGTTATGGAAATTCAATAAAATATTTTTTTGATTTAAGATAACTTCCAGAAATCTAATGCAGAATGAGAGTTAATGATTAGACTATTATAAAAAATATTGTAGAAATAGATGCTATAGGATACCATATAAAAGAAAAAGGCTCTCAAATTAAAATAAAGAATGACTTAATCCTTGCAAAAAAAAATTAAAAATGCTACCTTTCTTTTATTGTTTGTGGCATAAGTTTACTTTGTTCTGATTCCTCATTTGGGGGTTGATATGCAACTTCAGGAACTGGAGCATATTGTGCTGCTACAAGCAAATCTGTGGAAGGATTTACAGTTAAAGCTTGACCAGTTGCTGGATCCAATGGGTCTTTTCCAATTCTACAACAATTTCTTTTGGACTGCCGAAGAAAAAGGCCTAAAAACAGATTTTTAATTAAAAGTTGTAGGTATTTTTAACAATTTTAAGTTCATACCCAAAAAAACGATACCAGTTGTGAACAGAAGTGCCCCAGATATAGTTAATATTAAGTAAAAATCCTCACCACCATAATTAATAGCTCCATTCAAAATGAGTACAATTCTGTAATAAATAAAGTATTAGATGCTTTTTTTAAATTTTAAACACCAAAGGAAACTTACCCTACTGCTAGAAATATGGTACTTAAAATAAGAAACAAAGTTGGTATAATATTTCTAATAGGTACGCAAGGTAATCTACATTGATGACCTGCTGTTCTGGAGAATGAACTTAGGTAGCTAATGGGATTGTTTGTCCAACTTCCTTGTGGTGAACTTGTACCCTCATATGTAACTGTAGTTGGTTGATAAACAGCTCCACTTTGAGACATTGTGCCACTTAAAATAAACACTTATGTTATTATTAATTCAGTTTTTCATAACGAACTTTTTTAAGTGTTTTTTCTTAATCAGAACAAATAAATTGTTATTACAAAATACAAGGTTAAAATGGTGAACCTATGTAAGAATATGATGACTGTACTGAGTATTTTTTTGTTTTTGTTTAGCTTTCATTCTTAATATAAGGGAAAAGCTGTTCAATTTTCAATCAAATATAAAAGAAACAGATTACTTACGATTATTGATTTTGTTATTACTAAATAGCGCGGCTAAACTTGCAAACCGCTCTGAACCATATTTTTGCTTGGCGTTACTAAACTACACCTTTTGTAGATGTAGATACTATACTATTTTTCAAGTCTTTTTTCGTTTACTGAGCGACAAAACAAAACTCACTCGGTTGAAAAACCTGTTCAAAATTCAAGGTTTAATTCTGAGTTCGTACCGTGCATGTGTATGCGTATTTGTATATCTACATGATGCCGTCCAGTCGTACAGAGCCTGTCTTCCTCAGATGGAAGCGTTTCCGCCGCGAAGTACTATATACCAGTGGCGTATCAAGCACAAAGTTTTCTGAAGTGATATATTAAAAAGCGTATTTTGTTAAGCCAATTGCCTTCTAATGATTAAATCATATTTTCTTAATTGTTAAAATAAAATATAAAGGTGCGTAAACAAAAGAAATAAATTATATTCATCCGCAAGGAAATTAAATAAAATATGTGCAGACAATATTAACTACACCACTGCTGATGAATCATTGGACACCGGTGAAAATAAACAAACGAAAGCAATGAACTATCTATCAATAATAACAATAAATAATAAGTATCCAGGTAAGCAGACGTTGTATCATAAGAACCATTTGTAAAATTTTGACGTCATAAGAAGGATGAAATGCGTATGCATTTTCTTTAAATAATAACCCCTATGGCGCAACTAAAGAGAAATAGGAAACACGTCAGATTCCAGACTGTATTAACCAAGGGATTGAAGTTTTACACTTCTTTTAAATTTTTTGGTAAGATAAAGTGAATTCGAAAAAGAGAAAATAATAAATAGTAGGTATATGTACGTATACATATCTAATATACTATTAATAATGAAAGGTGAAAATTTTGAATAGCCCACATTATTATCGACCATGGCGTTTTCGCAGGCGCGCTTTCCTAACTTAGACGTTGCCGCCCTCCGTATTTACTGTCAGTTTGGCGCCCTCGTCCTTGTCATGGTCATAGCCTAATTATTTGGCGACTCTCTTTGATTTTCCTTATCACTGCTGCCCTTACTGACTGTCACTAGATACCTATTTGTTTATTTTTTTCTCATCAAAACTGTGCTGGAACGTCCGACTGTTTTTCTTCTTTATAACAGTGTGTGACGTGTCATAAGAACGTGTGTCATCCTACGAAGAAATTCCTCTGCTGCTCATTGATTTTCCAATTTTTTTTCTTCCGATGAACTCTTTTAAGACATTCCGTTATTAAGGTAATAGATGTGTTCGATGTGCTTGCTGAGCTTGTTTTTCAAAACTGCTAGCACTTAATGAATTTTTTATTTGTACACCAAAGACCGTTGTCATCAATGTTGCATGTGCTTTTGCTTTTCAATTGTCCAACGACAGTACTTTTATGCTAATAAATATAAAAAGAAATTGTAATATTTTTCCACACACCAAAAGCAGAAATTCATAATTATAAATATGAAAAAAAAATATATAATTATTTTGTTTATTTAGTAAACAAATATTTGAAATTAATCATCACTATTTTTTAATTGATACGCAATAAAATATAACTTAAAAGGAAACAATAACTAACACCGGAATTTAAATATGGTCCGGTTTAACATTTATCACAAAAAAATATTTTGAAATTCCGTGAAGTACCTAAGTAATAGTTAAAATTGGCTTTAGTTGTTTTGAAAAATTAAAAAAAATATTACATTTACACGTTCTGCTAGTGGAATCGTCTCAAACGTGTTAGAAATGTTTATGGTTTAATAAACAATCAAATGAATCCTAAACAAGGTTTATTCGTTTATTCAATAAAATAAATGAAAACTTCTATTGTTTTGATAACACGACAACATAACACACACGACACAAGTTGGCAGTGTCAGAGCAGCGATCAGGTAATTGTTACATCACGAAGACAGTTTGAATACGTGCAATAATTGTGAAAAGTAGTGATTAGGTTAGGTTAGGTTGCAATTAATATCACATTCGATCAACCATTCAAATAAACCGTAAAATCCAATTAGCCTCGCTGAACGTGTGATTGCAACGATGTGAGTATAATACGCTATTGCGCATGAGCGAAACTCAGTGTTTAGTTTTTAGTTACTAATTATTGTTGTGTTAAGTGCCATTTACATATTTTGTTAAAAGTTTGGGTTTTTGTGCGATGCCGTATCATGACTGAAAAATCAATGGGGTCAATAAGTAGTTTAACTTCGCGTGCCTACGTACTATTTGAGGGTTACGAAATAGATGGATTCGCCAAAATCTGGAACAGAATTAAAGTAAGTCGATATTGTATAAAAAAGGGGCGGTTATGAAGAATTATTTAATGAACGCATAATATCCAAATTAACTGTTGATGTTTTTTGAAAACCTACTATCTATCTATAATATAAATTGGTTCACTCATCCATAAACGCTAGTTATAACTAATGCGAATAGTGAACATTTAAGATTTTAAAATTAATAACATATGTACATATTAATTAAATCGAATCCTGGCTTGACCTTCGGTGAAAGATGTTTAATAATAAGAAACATCAAAACACTTGGTATTTGTTCCACAATTTTATTAAAGACCTGACAACAATGTTTTCGCTGTTATATTAAAGTGAATACTTTGATAATGGCATAACGGCCGAGAAATATTGTCAAATCTTTAATAAAATTATAAAACAAATATCAAGTTATGTTTATCATAACAAATATAGTTTCTAAATGGTATTTGTAGCATGTCTTCGGTAGTATAGTGGTCAGTATCCCCGCCTGTCACGCGGGAGACCCGGGTTCGATTCCCGGCCGGAGAGGGTCTTTTTTTTCATTTTTCTTTCATTATAACGTAATAAACATGTACATGAAAATTATAAGCCGTAGTAATCATTAATTCTGGATTTCAACTGTTTTATTTATTACCTATCGCAAAGTTTGTTAATAGGTACTTATTGGAATGGGTAAGATAGTCTCTTCCTTTATATTTTTTTTATATACCTAGATAAGTACCTATCTATTTCAGTCTTTTCACTTGAATATTGGTTACAGTTTCTTTTAAACGAAAGAAGGGAGGCGGCAGTTCCCTTAACATTCTTGGCCTTTTGTAGCACGAATTACAATGTGAACGAAAAAGCTTAGGGGCTCTAAAATCACCTTTTAATCTTACACCTACTTCTCTACCCACCTCTCTACTCCAGCATCCGCAGCGAAAGCACTTTAAAACGAGCTGTCCTGATTTTGGAGCAGTGGAGTGTGGTTGTAGTTAGGGTTGTAGTGGATGTACGAAGGGCGCTCGAAAAAAAGTGTCACTTAATTTATAAAAAGGATTTTTTAGCCAAGTGAACTCGTTTAATAAGTAGGTAACTCCATTCACCTACGCGAAAACAGATGAATATAATTAAAATAGCCACGCTTTCTGGCAATTCTGTTTCGTACACTGTAAACATCAGATTTAAAGAACGATAAAACAAGGAAATAATTTGGTATGTTCATTTTTGAATCTAAAAATTTAGCTTGCATCATATTCACATCTTGCTTTATTGTGATTTTAAACTTTCAATTGAAATTAATGTTATGTGAAAAATTTAATAATCAACATCTTTAACAGTATATAACAAAATAATATGGCACCACCTGCATTAAGTCTTCGGTAGTATAGTGGTCAGTATCCCCGCCTGTCACGCGGGAGACCCGGGTTCGATTCCCGGCCGGAGAGATTGCTTTTTTTAATCCTTTTGAAGAATAAAAAAACTTATTCGGTACCCTATGTGCTAGAAATCGAAATACCAATGCGTTAGCTAACAGTAGATAATACGCTCGAAAATAATATGAATGAACAATGATCGGTTTACAATTTATAAGTACTTCTTAAGCTTTCTATTTTGTTCCAGACCGATTCAAATAAGAAACAGAATACAAGTTGTCATTGATTAACAAACAACCATTGCTGTAACGTTTAGATGGAATTTGAACGAAATTTGGACGAGATGAAAAATGGAATTCGTGGGTGAGTTGAACATTCATTTTCGTGCATGCCTTTAGCTTTTTAGATTTGCACGGTTAATATGTATTTCCTTCTGTTTTACTGTAACATCTGCGAATTTGTTGATGATTTCGTAATACAACTTCGTTCATAACATGTATTAAGTATTCACATTTATTAGTAAGTCTTTTGACCTGGAAAACTTTAAACGGTAAAATTGTGAAACAAATAATTTCATGGTATAAAAGAAAATAAAGTGATTCTCTTTTATACCCGCATTGGATTTTGAACTAATTTAACGACAAAAATTTGGTATACATAGGCCAGATATAATATAGATCCGATAAATCCATTGCGAACAATTTTTTTTTGAATGGTGGCCGTCTCTTTAGTAAAAATTGCCCATTTAATTATGGAACATTTTCGCTTTTGGGTAATATTTGAAGTGGACATGGATTTTTCGTCTTTAACAAGCAGTCCAAGCTAAGCTAATCAATTACCTTTTATACAATTGTCAGGTGTAGGTAGGTAATATTTAAAAATATTTAAATCAAAGTACATAGGTACATACTTTATTTACTTATTACCTACTTTACAGTTAAAATTAAAAAAAATAATGATATGATAAAGTGACGCTTTGGTTGTAAATCAGCATCATATTAGGTAGGCAGGTGGCGGAAGAAAGTCTGCATACAAATAATGCAGATTTAAGGGCTGCAAATGGTTAGGTATGTAACAAAAATAAATTAAATGAATGTTGAAGAAATGCTAAATTCAAAACAATTCAAAAGAAATGCTAAAAAAAACAGACAGCTCTTACGCGTACGTAGTAGGTAGGTAGGTAGGTACAGTAATAGACTCGATCATTATGTAGTCAATTAAGTGGATTATTTTTTATTGTTATGTACGTATTTCCCTTATTTATTAAACAGTGTCCTTGTTAAGAGGTTCAAGTTGTCTTTCCTCTTTTTTATCGGCAACCTTTTTTCTTTTGAAGCATGTAGTGAAGCAGGTGTCCCCTTTGCCAAATTCCTCTCCGTCGAATACACTCTCGGGCATCGGCGCTCCCATTGTTTCGGGTAAAAATAGTGTAAGCACTCCTGAAACTAACGCAATAACTGCAAAAACAACTGCAGGAAGAGTAGGATCGAATGAATCTAGTAGGGTTAGCAGAGGTGTTACAGTTCCAGAAAGCCTGGCGCACATAGAACCAAGACCTAGTGCGGAATTTCGTATCACAGTCGGAAAAAGTTCTGCCGAATAATTATAAACTATTGCAAACGAACTGGAAATAAGAAATTTGCCAATCATGGCAGCCGAAACGGCTCCCACAGTTGCAGGAGTCAGTTTCGCTGCTGTTATGCAACAAACAGCACCGGAAATCATGTAGAACGCTATTAAGGGCCTTCGGCCAGCTCTATCCATTATGGTTATTAATAAGACATAACATGGCAGTTCTACGAGTCCAGAAAGGAACAACATGAGGAACGGGTTTCCTTCCAGTTTACCAGTACTAAGAGAAAGGCCATAATAGGCTAATGAATTCGCAAACCAGCATAGACAAATATTTAAGGTCTTTTTCCGAAGATTAGGTGTTCGAAACAAATCTGAAATACGTGCACCCCTTCCTTCGTTTTCGTTTTCGTTTTCGTTTCCAGATCGCACAGGCGTTTCGTAGTCGGTTTCGTCTAAATATATAGTGCTCCCGTTTATTTTCAGGCCTTTTTTAATAATAACGACAGCTTCTTTAGTTCGCCCCTGCATCCACAACCATCTGGGAGATTCGTCCATTAGCCACCAGTGACCAATAAGAAGGAGTGTATGAAGGCCATACACAACTTGAAGAATTTGTCTATTTTTTACTAACGCTCCCCATCCGGCAACCAGCATAATGCCGATTGCGAATGTAAATTGAAAAAATACTCCGCAAGCAGTTCGTTTCGATGGACCTACAAGTTCCATTGTAAGAACGAAACCGGTAATATAACTGCCTGCAGATCCAAAAATGCCATAAAGATATCTCAATACGAGAAAAACGTAATAGTTGGAAATAAAAGCTACGGTAACGCTGAAGATGAGAGTGAGAATAGCAGAAATACAAAAGACAGTCTTCCTCCCGTATTTGTCAGCCAAATTTCCAAGGATAACAGCTCCCGTGAAAACACCGAACATATACATTGACTGAGCGACAGCTCCCATCCATCTTCTATGACATACAAAGTCCCATTCCGTTGCTCTCGATGACGGGTGGTATGTGGGATCGTAGATCCAAGCATTACACAACACTGATTCGTTTCTATCGTTGTATATGTGACATGTATCGAGCTCTCCTGTGGGAAGTTTCGGAATGTAAAGCTCCAGGTCCGCGTTTGTTACGTTCCACCTTGAGTCGTTTGCATCCAGTTCGGAGACGAAGCATCTAAAATAAAATATCAAAAAATGATTCCAAGAACGATTATATAGGTACCTACACACCTACCTGTGATCCGGTACGGCAGCAACGGTCACTAAACTCAGCATATGAAGGCCAGCACATAATGCCGATAATACGTGAAGGATATATTGAAAAAGCTGGTATTTGCCAAATTCACCTAACAATAAAAAACAATTAAATAAGTCCTAAGTAGGTAGGTAGGTAGGTAGGTTGGCATTACATTACATTACATATCTATACAGGGTGTTACTGATATAACTGCGGATATTTAAGGTGATAGGGCAGTAGAAAATAAGAAAATTAAGCAAAACTTCGCAGGTCCTAAAGTTTACCGTTTTCGAGAAAAACGTATGTGAAAATACAGGCAAAACCGAGTACGGTCCTGTGCAAGACGTGTCCTCGATTGACCTGGTCGTGTGTAGTGGCAACGCTGTCTTCAATCAGCTGACGGTGAATGAGGTTACTCGGTTACTGTAACGTAAACAAGTGTGTTCGAAAATGGCGTTTAGTTCATCAGAATTTTGTGACAGTTGCCAAATGTGTTGCTTAAGTCAAAGCGAAAACGCACAGGACCGTATTCAAATTAATTCATGTTAAGATGTTTTTTAAAAATTTTGAAATTTTTTTTGTTTCTTCACCGCGCTGCTGTAGTGACCATTCGATTACATATTGCATCTAGTTGACACCCTCCAAAAATCCGTATTTATATCAGAACCACCCTGTATAGGTACCTAAAGCTGGAACATTAGTAACAGCGCGTGTATTTTATGATCATGGGTGCATGGGTCCTTATTCGTTTAGTTTAGTAGGTATATTATAGGTACTTTAGTGCGCAACGATAGGAAGGAAGATCATACTTTTGCAGTTTCAAATTGGTAATTACCTATAATTTGCCGACAATGAAATACATCTACGGTGTTTTTTTTTTTTAAAGAGGAAGTTCCGCTTTTGTTACCTAGGTACTCAATTTTTTTTCTATCGGAAAAAAACACAATACGTACACAAAACGCGAGCACGAAGCCAAACGATTTAAAACTATTATTTAAGCAGTAAGTAATAGAATTGTATTTTTTTTTGGTATAGTCACTATTCGATTACATATTACGTTTACCCTTTTAATATTGTTACCTAACGTAGTATGTATTTCAGTAATAGGTACCCTGTATTAACTACTTCATTCCGATTACATGTAGGTAGGTACATTTAAAATTAGAACAACCCCATGTTTTATTTTTTTCATTATGTAAGATGTCAATATAGAATTGATTTTTTTAATATTTGCTAATGTAAACTACTGGGTCATCATTTCATGCCGGTAGTGTGTAAAAATAACAGTTTAGAAATACAATACACAATCATTAATATACATAGATAGGTATCTATTAATCATGTAAGTAAAATGAATTTTAAATGAACAATTGTTATACCTTACGATACACGAGGTCTTTGACAAGGTAATAAAGTTTACCTACAGAACTATATCGAAATGAGGAAAATATGAGTAAGATCAGAGTAATTTCATACAGAAAATGTAACTATTTTCGAAAATTTACAAAACGTACAAGAAATTGTTTTTAAGAAGTTCGACCCTGTATCTTAAAAAACTACCTACTTATACCAGAAGAAGGTCGATTTGTTGTTTCCCGCTGTTATAATTGACAATCCTTGTAAATAATAGAGTAATCAACGAGTGCTTATTTACTTAGTGCTTCCAGATAAACACCGGCAAATAAGATTTTTTTGAACTTCAGCTATAGATAATTAGCCTTCGTTAAGTAGGTATATTTTAAAAAAATAAATTTATATTCTTAGGATAAATTAATGGAACAGATGGTGTGTTTGAATAACAAATTGTGAGCATGTTTACTTATGTATGCAAACGTGAACATCAGAGTTATACTATTTTAATGTTGTTTACAAAATGGATTAACATGATTGTACAATAAATAACTTATAGGTTATCGTAAACATGTGAACGTGCTACCGGATTTTGTATCCTAAATGAAACCTTTCAATGTGCTGGCGGCAGTGAGTGATGGGGTAAGAAAAATAGCTAGGTACCTACCTATATTTGATTACCTATTGATAAAATCGGCTACCTACCCTACAGTTTAAAAAATTTCTTCATTTGTCATTATCTAATTCAAAAATATTCTCACTTATCTACCTAGTAATTGGAAGTTAGAAAATCTTGAATGGGTACCTATGTAGCTACCTAATAGAGTTCAATATTAAAAATTTGATTGAATTGAAGTAAAAAAAAAAAAAAATAAAAAAAAATAATGTAGGTATAGGTACAACTAAATTCCATTGTAAATTGAAGTTCTTTGGAAATTTCTTTGTTTAGTTAGGTACGCGTCATTAATTTAATGTTACTTGTAGATGGTAGGTATAAATTAATTGACATCAGTGTAAATTTTATTTATTAAGAGAAGACGTAGGGCGGAGGTAAGCATCCTATAGCTTTGGTAGACGACAGGTGAATAGATAGTTAAATGGTTAAAATAGAAATACAATTGATTTAGGACACTATAAATAGGTAGGCGATTTTAGGAAGGAACGAAGGATTACTTACTGAAATAAACGTTTAAAATAAGAAAAAGCAACAATCACACTGAGGCAAAACTGTTACCTAGGTATAACTTGCACGATTTGATTCTTTTTATTATTGCTCCAATATAAATACCTAAAATGTATCTATAGGTAGGTATTATCATTCCGTTCTGTAGGTACCTACCTACCTACCTACCTACCTACTAACACAATATTTTCATTTGCACGGTCATACCTAGTTCAGTTTTCGTAAATTTTCATATTTATTTATCATTTATTTGTAAAAATACTCCAATTTTGTTATCGTCGTCTTACAAATCCGAACATTTTTTTTGTGTTTAATTTAAAATATCAATATAAGTACATATTTTTTTGTTTTTATTCGACTTGAAAAAGAAACAATTAAAAATAAGTAGGAATGTATACATATGTTTATTAACACAAGTAAATACTACAAACCTAAATAACCCATGAGGGTATCAATGTCCTCTTTTTTCTCCATATCGTTTACCGCACTTTTTGCCGCGGTTAAAAATAAAACAACTTCAACAACACAACGGCGGAACACACAATATTCACAACGCTATCTTTAGAAATGTTCGCAGAACGTAGGACTTTCATTTTTATCTAATAGTAAGCATGTGCCGATACATAATTGCATTACATCTTTCTGTTGTGCAGATTACAAGTCAAGTACGTAAAACGAACGCGCGCACTCTGATCGTATACACTAACTAATGTTGGTTGTATACCGTCTGTCTACACTGGTGTTAATTTTTCCTGGCCACGCTAAATACGTAAAATTTGTTGGGAATGTAGGTAGATTCAGTAGACCAGAACTTGTCCAACGACCTTTTGGAATAACTGCTTTATAAATGAGATACCTGCTTCTTTCAAACAAAGTTGATAGTTGACAGGTAGATCTTCGTACTTATACCTTATAGGTACGACACTGTTATAGATCTGTATTAAACGTTACTTTCGATCGGAATGGATTTATTTTTACAGACACTGCTATTAAACTGCCTCCCTTTAAGTTTGGCATAATTTGGCGCAATGTGCGTCACGTTCACTTTTCAGTTTTAATTAAGTGATTCGAAGTGTTGTTTATTTTTAGCAAAGAACGAACGAACCATTACTGCATAGGTGGTAGATAACTGACGAAAAACTCTCACCCCTTTTTAGGTATTTTATAAAAACACCTGAATGAAATTAAAATACCTAATAGGTAGGTACCTACCTACTTATACCATGAAAATGAACACGAAGAAACATAAGATGAATTTTACAGTTTCCGTACAAATTAAGTTACAACGAACGGTATAAATCATTCTTACCTACCTATGTTGTTTTTGTTTGACAAATAAAAGCTTGTGTAGTAGGTACCTACCCCACTTTATCTCAAGGTTTCGTAACAGCTAATATTTATGATCTCAAAATGGAATATATGTACTTTTTTATAGTTACGTAATGGGTGCATCATACGAAATTAATTTTGAACCGCACGATAGGCATTTTTAGTTTTTGAAAATTGTTTAATTACACAAACGCGTATTTTTTTTTGCTTAAAATGACTTGTTTTGCTCACTTCCTTTTGACGAAAAAAATATCTTTGTTTTACCAGCATACACTCAATTTATATTTTGACTGACAAGGACTGTTAACGGAAATTGAATGTTAATGAGGCTCGTCGTACATTTTACATTTCAATAAACATTTTTGTGCGATCACGACAAGTCGGTCAGTAAAAGCGCTTAGGAATTTTATTAACAAATGTTTCAAGATAGTCGATGCCGACCTTATAGCTTTAACTAGCAGTATAAATTGTTTAGTAGGTAGATAAGTATTAGATCACCTGTTATTTGACCATGTATGTATATTTGCTTTTAATTACACCCTAGGGTTAGATACTACATACCTATTTACAAATTTATTTTAAATCAACGGCTACCACGAATGGGGCTTACCTATTTACCTGTATTTCCTTTATTTCTTTGGACCTAATAAATATTGATAAGCAATGTACCTACATAGTTACCTACCTACCTATACGTTATTTCGAAATTATCGGTTTGGTAAAAATTAAACTACCTACTTAGGATAGTGGAAGGAGTGTAGCATAATAGTAGATATATATCTAATTGTAAGCCGATAATTCATAACTTCTTGATAACAAGAAAAAGAAAGAATAGTCAACGACCAACACCCACTTCTGCTATCGACAGCATTAAATCGAGTAGTTTTTGTCGGCCGTGTGTTCAAAGTTCGGGTGCGAAAAGTGGAGGACGGCACGGTTCGCAGGCATGACCATGACGTGTTGATTGATAGATAACTCGTTCCTTTTATTCCTCCAATAAATCGTGATGTTTGTTTACGGTTATTTGCTACAGGAGCTACGGCGGCATTCGAAAGTAGTTTTTCCGACGCAGACACATCCTAATCCTAGTAAGAAGGGGGACGATTTGCCTCTAGAAATTGACGAGGTACGAATTAATTAATTTTTCTTCCATATGAAAGCTACGCAATAGTTAATTACCTTACTATTTATACGTATAGAGGTGGTAGGTACTTATCTACCTGCTCCAAACAATTTTTAATTCAACAAAGCTTTAAACAATGTGTTTTACTTAAGTACAGTTTTTACCCGATTCTCATTTTAAAAATAAAACAATCTACCTATAAATTACACGGGTTGTTTAATTATTCAGCAAAATGAATATTTTAGGATGCATACACATCGTAAAGGTTTTGTTTAAGATAGATGAGGTGCTTAAAATTCGAGTTTTAAAATATTTTTTCAAGTGAAAATCACGGATTAAATTGATTACATATTTTCCCAATTTCAAATAAATGTTACGCCACTGCTTCATATTGATTGGTCAGTGTCAGTACTTTCACTCCATAACTTGCTAACTTATCGACTTTGCTAATTCATTTTTCTCATGACAGATGTCGCCCTATGTACTTTTTTATTTAGAGTTATTTTCAATCAAATAATAAGCAGTACAGATTGGTACAGATCATCTTAAGTTTGTCTGCAAAAAAAGGTAATAACAAAGTACATATTTCAATTATTAGGATAGAGTTTATTAATTACTTTTTGTATAATTTTTTTAACGGAACATTTTTTTCATTGTTTATGTTTAAAATTTAAGGAATTGGCAGTCAAGGTTTACTTTCCTAATAAAGTATCATTCCAAATTGTTTTTTAAATTTAATATTAGTTCGAATATCAATAAATCTCATTTTTACTCGTTCAATTAATCAAAAGTAGAACAACCCTCAGCTTTCATTTAATTTTGTTTGACAAAATACGTATTTTATGAGAATTACGAGGACAAGGAAATAAATAAGTTGAAAGAGTTGTTTGCGAACGAAGTTATAGCTATGTAGCTACCTGTACGAACTGATTTATACAAGCTTGGTATTTATACCATAAGTGGTTCAAAGGGGAATATTTACAAGATTAAACGGGAAATAGGGTAGGCACGTGCGTATTCATCTAGTATCTTTTGGTGTTCCACAGGTCCGCTTTTACTTCGTTACCCTTCGAGGCTGGTCGCGGTCTTTTTCCCATTGTTATCTTCGCGTCGCAGTCGGTCGCGCCCTCATATTTTCCACCACCTGTTAAGTATCGGGAAAACTGCATTGGATCGTTTATATTCGGGCAGTTTCGGCGTTTTCAACCCCCTTCGTAACCACCCGTTGCATTGCTTTTAGTCTATCCCGAGCTTCGGTTGCGTATTTGAGACCTGGTTACCATCAGACACCTGGACCTCAGCTACGTAGTGGGTCTTGTATTTTGTTTTACTGAGTGAGTCGACGATTTGGCTTTATAGTGTTGTGGAGCGTTTGCTTGGTTGTTATGTTAGTAGTGACACCCTGAGGGAGGGCGTCCTTGACTATCCCGGGCAGGTGAGCGGTCTCGCCAACTCACTGCTGCTGCTCTCTCCTTCACGGTTGCTGTGCTCCTCTGACTACCTTCTTATTAATTCTTATTGTGAATCTATCGATTGGATTTGATGACATCCTGTTGATTCAGATATATAGATAGATACCATGTATGTTACCATATTGTAAATAACGTTTGAACGCGGTCGCTCTTCATGATTTAAAATAAATTAATAATTATGAAAACATTGCCAAACGTTTTATACGACCCTAATTCCTGTAGTTAACAAAAATAATGCATTTGCTTTGCTGTCATCCACTGTCATCGATTTATTTCTCTACTCACAATCAGTGCAGAAGGCCGATTTAGGCGACCACACGGTTTGTTTATTCTTATTTTACTTACTGTTTTCGTTGGCAAGTCGATTGATTACGTATCGAAGTACTTCAGCAGGAAGTATTTTTTATTATAGTTTCATGTGAAATTTCACGTTCACATTCGCTGATTGAGATAATAGGTAAGGGGTGTTTGTGTACAATTTAGACAATGTTTTATACACACACCCTCTCCCCTAACCTTTCCCAACACTTGTATTTTTGAAAGAACTTGAGAATAATCGGTTACAAAGTTAAAACGAAGAAGAAGAACGAACTATCAGCTTTACCTAAACACTTCATTCGGTCATTCTTAATCTAATCTGCAAATAACAAACGTTACATTGTACATACTTTTGTATTCATGTTCGGTTTTTATTCTATTAAAATAATGTTTCACAAAATCTCTTACGTTTTATTAAACATATTACATACATGGTCACAAGACTAGCACTTAGGTACGTTTGTAATTTCTGATTAGTACCTACCTATGTATAGGGAGGTAGGTAGCTTGCAAAGTAATTACCTACTTAACAGCTTAAGTACGTACAAACGTTGGCAGTGTTTTCAGTAACATAAGTAGACTTTTTAGAGTAGTAGGTAGTAGGTCGGTATAGGTAAGTACCTACTACAAAAAAAGTTTATGTTTTAATTTTTTTAAAGCGGTTCAAACTGAATTAAGCACTTTCGTCACATAAAGCTCAATAAGCGCATCTGCTAATACAACTTGTTGTTAGTAGGTACATATACATATATCTATCTATAATGTGAACATTTCTGCCGGTTTTAAAGGGGTTTATTAAATTTTTAATTTTCATTACCACTGCGTTAACATTTCTTATAACTGGATGGCTGAAAGATCCGCCAAAAAGTGGTTGGCGGGGCCGCAAAGGGATAATTAAACAATATACCTATGGAACTAACTTACCTACTACTTGAAACGAAGGGAGGGAATGAAATACCTACCTGTAGGTCGGCGAATTCTTTTCTGGTTGTGATGCAGTTTTTGATTACCGAATTCTGTGACGACCTGTCGACCAACAATAAAAGTTGACTTAGTAATTCCTAAGAATAAAAATGGAAATAGCAATATGTGATTTAATGTAGCAGTTAGGTACCTAATATTAAAGTAATTTTCTACTGTTCGAGTTTCACACACCGCCTACAAAGCCGTGTTCCGATTTTCGATTGTATTGACGAGTAGGTAACGATTAACTGTACGAATTTAGCAAACGCCCATAAAAACTACCTACAATACGTACAGTACGTACCTACGCTATGCGTGTTGGAAATTTATTATAGGTCTTACATGTACCTATAATAAATACCTACCGTTGAAATTTACGTACATTTACTATTATGGAACTGTAGAAAATGCGACTATTTGGGCTACAAAATTTGAATAAGCTCATTAAAACGATGTCATTTGGCTTATTGCCTCGCAGCCATTGGTGTCACGCAAACACTATAAAGTTGGATTTAATTTTGTAAATGGCCAACACGAACTGTCCGCCACAATAAATTTTATCGTTGAAACTTACGCTGTACCTACGGTCGAGCACACATGATTTATTAGATATTAACTTTTGAAAGAAAATGCTTTTCCTAAAATATTGTGTTAGAGGTTAAATTAAATTAACTAAAACAAAACAAATATAATTAGGTACCTACTATTTCTAAGCATAATCGTGATTTTATATTAAGTAGATCGATAGCAGGTAAATAAAATCGGAAACACATACAAATTGATGATATAGGCATAGGTACGAAGAAAATAGTCCACTTTTTACAAGTACCTATTGTAGACATAATAAGCTAACGTAGGTATACGTACTTAATACTTATACTAGATAGCTACTCATTTTTGAAAACGAAGATATACCTAGGTATTGCACAATATTTCACATTTGCGAATTGCGATGAAGAAATAAAACTAAGTATTCTGTGTAGCATTGTTTTCGTCCTTAGTATTTTAGCAAAGACCCAGTGCCCTTTGACCTCTAGGGTCGCGACGGTCGCTCGATTAGGTACCTACATCTTATTACATTCTTGGCTCTTCTCATTGGACCCAGAAATGACCCTTTTACCGTGAAATAAAATTGAATGACATCATGATGCCGTACAAGTAATAACGGAGAACTTGAAACTTATGATCTTTATTGACGCTTGTACGTTCTTCAGACGTTTCCAGAAATTGCGCTGATAAATTTAGAAAATCCGCCAAAGCTGTTACCTAATTATAAAAAAAACATAAAATAAAGTCTCTCTCTCTCTCCTCTCTATTTGTTCGAAACATTCACGTAACGGCGAAACTTTTTTGACCAACATAACATACATACGTATACGTACTTACCTTAGAAATCCTTTTTTAATAACGAATAGGTAAGTTGTAATTAATACCTAGAAAGAGATATGTATTTATCTAACAATGCCTCGAAGTAGACCACTAGGCGACATGTACATGTAGGTACCTAAGTACCCCGCGTTTTACGATTAATATGTGTAGGTACATGTTTTATAGTGGCAACGTCTTATTACGAAAAGAATTCGATTTGCTGGTTAACGCAATTTATTTTACTGGGCATTTAATTCCCAGATGTTACAGGATAGAAGTGCCTAATACCTATTACAAAAGTTGCATGTGCTGCTGTTTCAACACTATTAGACTCTTAGTGTACCTACTTAGTATTGTTTTAACGGTTTGTATAATATTTTAGTTTAATTAGTAGCGTCTACGTACATTGTAGGTATTATAGGTACCTACCTGCCATTCATAAAATAGTGGCTGTTAGGTAGGTAGGTAGGTACGTAGAACTCGAATCGTTGGTAGTGCTAGACTGCTAGAGCAAAATATTTACAGTTTGTTGTTAAATAGATTTACATTTTAAACAATAATCCTATTACTTTAATGATTAAAAGCGTTAAATATCTACAGATTAAACCCACAAAAAAACAAAGCAGAATAGGTAAGTAGTAGGTTGGTTGTACATAAATAAACACATGCAACGTATATGTATATGTACATAGGTACCTAATACTTGACGTTGCATTTTGCTTGGCCATACTTAGGTACATATTAATTTACTTACTTACTTACTTACCTACCTATGTTGTTGGCGTTTTATACTCTGCTCTCTAACTTTTGTTTTTCCTTCCTTCTAGCCACTTCTGTGTTGTTAAATCTAATACTTCCTGCTCCGCATCGATTCCATTCCACCCTACCGAAAATTGCGTTAAATTCACAAATACCGCCATACCTAGATACGAATCGCTAAAAACAAAAGCAATAAACCAGAACGCATAAATAAAATCCGCTAATTTTGTATTACTGTCATTAAATTTTGAGACAATATGCTGTTAGTAGGTAGGTATACAGAGTGTTTGTTAATTAGGTAAACGTACCTAGGTGTTTTATAATAGAAGCTTTCGGTTTTCGCGATGACATTTCAATGCAAGTATGTCATAGCAACGAGAGAAGCGAAGTACATTCCTCCGAAACACACGAAAATCAAAATCAGACAATTATTGTCGTTTTTAGTTTAATAGATACATACCTACGTGGTACGGTACCTACCTACTACTTTTGATAGGTATTTATAATGCGACCAGTTAATTTTCGTATAGGTACCTGCGTACCTATTCTATTTTTCTACGATGATCCGTAATACGCCCAAAAAATTTAATAGTGGCAACACTTGGGATCGAGGAGGGTGTACTCTGTTACAAACAATCGTTTTGTTTTCTAATTTTGCAAAGTCTGTGTAGAGTGGGTAAAAAAAATGTACGCGGCAGCAGGAGGCGCCTCACTGGCCAGCAGGCAAGCTCGACAGAAGCAAAAAAAGCAAAAAAATGAACAACTTCATCAAAAAACAAGGTCACATAAAGCTACCGATATTGCTTCGCGAGCGCCTCATAATAGTCGGCAATATCATAACTATACGGATCCTGCTGCGATTAAAACCTCGAGGGTGGATAGGAATGTCCTTAAACCCCCATCCCTTCAACCCGAAAGACGTCATAGCACATCGCATCTTAAGGAGACGTCCAGAGCGAGAATTAGAGAAAGTCCTTCTGTTCTTATACCTGTTCAAAATCATTTAAACCAGCCTCCGCAACAGCAACCCTTGACCCCAAGTACTTTGGTACAACAACAACAACATGCGCCTCTTCAACCTTCTCTGTCTATTCAAAGTCAACTTCCACAAATTTCCATACCAGAAGGCGAAAGGACGCTCGAAAGAAGATGCAGTTTTGTGAGACAAGTCGAAGAAATGGAGAAAGGTCAGGAGGATCTCCTGGATAAATGCAATCACCTTTCAAATTTTCACGTTAAAGATTTGAATTCGTCTTCTTGGGAGAATGATCTCATGTATTACAGCGAGTTTCATAGAGGAGCATTTGGAAGCACAGAATATCCTTTCTCTGAGGTACCTAATACTTGTTGTGGATTGTATCTGTATCGTATTTTCTTAGAAAGCTTATGTTTAATTTAATTTGTTGCTCTAGTTGACGTTTTTGACCCATTTCTAACCAAACTGCCAATAGGTATAATACGTACGCACATATATCTACATATACCTAATACTATTCTATTCTCAATTCAATAAATAATAGGTATTTATAATAGATAATTAATTAACCGTAAGCAATGGTAGTTTCGTTAGTCGTATTGCAGGTACATAATGAATAGAAAACTCAATAAACGTACGATAGGTACCTAACCTAACCTAACCTAACGTACCTACACCACCATTACCTACCTATGCCGTTACACAGTTTTATTTTTTATTGAGTAACCATCATCCATCAATTGTAGCTTTTACGTAGTATTTAAGTAAGTACGTATTATTTCCTGTCAGGGTTGTCACAGAATTTGGTAAACGTTTAGTATAAATAAACACAGGTGGGTGGGTGTGCCTAAGTAGGTAGACGATGTTTCGCAACGACGTGCCTCATGAACAATTATATCTACTTATTATTTGTGCTAATTAATAACTTTGGTATGACCGGTACTGATGTGAGTGAAAGTGAATGAAGAACAAGAGACAATCAATACGTTTTAAAACGATGCAAAACGCTTTTGATCCTGGTTGACCGGATGAACTGCCTTTTACCTACCTAAATCCAACAACATTAATACATACCTATAAGAACGACTTTACGCTTAAAACATATTTAAAACAATATTAATTAAAATGGTGATAGAATTAAAACAGGCGTGGATAATATAGGTACCTAATAATTGACGAAAATAAGTAGGTACCTAATTAATCGTACAAAAATTTTATGAAGAAGAAATATTGTATTCTACATGCACAAACAAATGTAGGTACCTAATACCTACTAACTACATGTGTATCTATCTACGTATGAAAATTTTAAAACTGAATGCACCTAACAACTAGGAATATTAGAGTCCAAACAAACGTTCAAATCAAATTACTTGGGGGGCCATTGCTGTTATGCATTGCATTGCATACCTCCTACCTTCATATAATAAGTAGGTATATCTACCTACCTAATTGAATAAAACATTATTTTTTGAATTGTGCTTTCTACAACCGTTTGTACATATCTACACCGCCGTATCTTCTGCTTTCGTCGTCTATTACCTATATACTTATAGGTAAATATTTCAATTAATACCTAGCTCTTTATTACTGACCTATCGTGTCGTGCCGAATATTTTTTATAAAAGTCTACATCGACATAGAACCAGAGGATTAATTAATGGACCAACTGGGACCTTATTCCTTCCCTTTGTAAATTGCGCTACTGTTTCATTATTAAAAATATACCAAAAATCATCAAGAAGATAAAATCGGAGCCCATCCATCATATACAACATTTATTACAACTTCTTCCTTCTTCTGTTGAAACAATTACCGAATTCAACGACGAATGCAGTTCTGCTTGATGAAGTAACCAACATTAGAGTAAATAATAAATCTACTAACTCAATAAAGCTAAACTTAACATCAACGTCAACACGTAAAGACTAAAGACTAACCAAAACTTACGAGTAAACGTACCTATCTAAGTAATTAAAGACATGAAATACCTAAAAAAAATTTAACTAACTAACTACCTGCCCTCTTTATTGCACTTGGTAAATTAGGTGTAAAAACTCAAAAATGTGTGCATTGTGTGTTCATTAAGTGACGTCTAATGGAGTGAAAAAAAAGTAACTGTAAAATATACGGAAATGGTAACTTACTTGTGATACGATTTAAACAAAACGTGATCGGCGGTTTCTCATCGTTTTTTATAAGTATAATAACTTTTTCGTCTGCTCTTTTGTTGTCATTTCCCGTTTTACCTATTTCGACAATTATTGTCAACGATGAACAGATGAACGATAGTATTGTTTAAGTAAAAACTGCATGAGCGCCGCAGCTTCGGCGAGTATGCAAGCGGCGCTACTGATTAGAGAGAAGCAGCGTCTTCGGAAAAAAAAAATTAAAAAAGGTCGATCGGAACTGCCCAGCAATGTGGCAACCAGGGAGATTGCCCCCTTTCCAACGTATCCGCCAGGATTTAGGGTATGTTTTCCTTTTTAAAATTTTCCATTACCTGCTTATTTTATTTTTTGTTTTTATTCGATTGCTTTGAGTAAATATTTTTATTGCAGTTAGTTGATAGATAGATAATACCTACAAGTATGTATTTACGTAAATATAGCAAAATTTTTAATTCGCGAACATTCATCACGAAACGCTAAAAAAGTGACCACTTAATGGCTACTTATTAGTTGTTCGTTCGAGAGATAGGTATTACACATAAGGACAGGACAGGACAGGAGAGGACATAACCAACAGTGAAATCATGTAGGTACATATAGTAGGTACGCCCATGAATCTGCCTCTGAGTAGAGCCGAGCAGACTTTGATCGGTCGGTATTCTGTCGGAACTTCTTACGGCTCGCTGTTGAGAGCTAACAAGCTCGAAATCGGAATCAGTCTCGGTGTACACATTGACGTTCTCGAGAAGTAGTACCTAGTCACGCTAGAGATTTTTTGTCGACCGACTGCTTCGTCCGTCACTTAATCACTCTGATAATATTAGATATATGATTGAAATTTAAAATACATGGAAATTTACTTATACCTAATAATAATAGAAAAAATATAAATGATGTCTACATATGTATGTAAGTATATGAATAATTTTAAAACTGTCCCTAGATGTGGTACCAAGATATACCTAAGTATGTATTCAATACAAATATAGTAGGTACATTATCATAATACAAATACTATCTAATATCTTAAATAAAGTAAAATTAATTCCAATTCCTTCAGAAATTTATTGGTATGCACAATTCTAGTTAATTGCACTAAATTTGTTGATGTCGACCTGCTCCACACTACCTAATGTTTTTTCTTTCTTTTCCTTTCACGTCTTTAATAGGTAAATGAAATAAAATAGGTCAAGGATTTGGAGTTGTTATACTATCTACTTAGGTAGGTATATCAGACAATAACTTTTATGTTCAAGTTTTATATTAATGAAAAAGTCATCATCTCTTTTTTAATTGTCTGAATTTTTTTTAAAAATAATTCGTTACATGAACTGGGTGCTAAGCTGTTTTTTGATTGAAAATGTCCAGTATGACAGATTTAAAATGAAGACAACCCTTATTCCGTTTAAATTTTTGAAGGGCATCGTATTAGTTGAAACTTCTTAAACATGGGTGGTAAAGTTGAGCATAAAACGGCTTTAGGGTTAAAAATCTCTTTGAATTAAATTTAAATCCAACCAACCTTTAATCACGTTTATATGGACAAAATAAAACTGCGGGGTTATATGTAATTAAAACGTAAAGAGTAAAGTACGAGTAGGTACCTATAACGAATCTAACCAAGTCATGTTTCACAACGAATAGGTATTCTAGAAACTCCTTGAGAGAATTTGCTTTACATCAATACGACTGAACACCGTCATTCGCACACACCCACTTCTCGACAGCAGTAGTATAGAGGATGGTGTAGTTAACTAATTAAGGATACTTTGAACGTAATGTTCTATTGTTCAAAAATATTGAAGTGCCCTGTACCTGTACCATTGAAGATGTAGTAGAAACGTTATAAGTTGAACGTTGAATCACATACATATGTAGGTACATGTAGGTACATATCTACAGAATTGCATTGTTCTGTAAGTGAACACATACACATCATGTCTATTTATGTGTATAGACACGGAGACAATCTTCTGGTGAATTAAAAAAAAATAATAATAATAGATTCCTTTATAGCTTACCTATTTTTAGTTGAATTTTGTTGTCTTGTAATGCAACATCGAAAATTATGTAATACCTGCAATACAGCACTTAATTATCTTCGACGATAGTAGTGGCATGCATGCGATACCTACCTATTTGTTGTAACCAATGTTGTGTAATATGAGGGGTACATGCAGTGTTCGCAGGGGCGGGCAGCCTGGCAAGAAAGGCAAGCTGCTGCGGCTGCAGGTGGAAGACGCTGTTCTCTCTCCCATGAAGCCCAAAAGCATCGACAAAGACAAGCCGAAGCACATCATCGGTGGATTAAGCGAAACAGAGTGAGAAACGTTCAACCTGCTGCTGCATGCTGTGCTGATGTTGTACCTACCTATGTACCTATGTATAATCCCTGCTGATCGAAAGTTATTTATAACATTATTTGCTATTTTTCTATTTCAAGGAGGAATACACCTACGCATACTTTTATTCTTGCATGCTAAACTAGAAATTACGGCAAAATGCAGACCATCCTGTTGTCCCAGCACGTCTACTAGTTTACAGGCTCAACTCAGCGAATAAAAACATCTTTTTTTTTTTTAATTTTAAGTGTATGAATAATAAAAAAATCATCAAGAAAGCTAATTATTTGACTAAACCGTTATTTTCGATCTATACTGATATTGAACATAGAAAATTCCTGATATACCTAACAGGTATAAACGTTTTCAAGTTCAGCAATACTATTTCAGATTCATGATACAACAACTTACGGTGGAGATTCGGAAGATGACTTTTTCAACATTTACCATCAAAGTGCTGCGGCCAACGCGCTTCTCTACGTCGGTTTAGGAACAACTGCAATCGGTTTCGTAGTTTTCTTCGTTGGATCTGGCGATAAAGGTTTTAAAACGTTAGAGTTACGCCTAATAGGCCCTACACTTATTGCTTGTGGCCTATTATGCTGTCTCGTTCGTGTGCTACTATGTGCTTGCCCGTCCACCTGTCTTCAGCAACGTCGGAGGAAGAAGAAAAGACTCAAAAAAAACACGTGTCCACATAAAAACAGGTAGGTAACTGCATTAATCAAGGTCCTACTTTATTTTTCATAGTTTGTCGTGAAGCCTGAAATTGCGTTTTCCGGATGTAACGGGAGCAAGGGTTGTTTCCCTCATCAGTATGTTACATGTTGGATGATAAATTGCAATCAATTTTTGTCATTGTGGATTTCATAAATGTCAAGCCGTTTTGTAGAAAATAGTAGGTAGGTACTCTATTGATGTAAATACAAAAAAGTGTACCTATCTACCTATCTACGTTGTATGTAGAACATATGCCAAGGTTTATTTAAGTTTGTAGTTTGTCCGAAAATTTTGTCGGAACCTACCTACAATGGTTGCTGATGTGGGGAGTTTCTTGAAACATGTTCGATCTTTGTTTTTTAACAAATTTGCAGAATCAAAGAATCCTAGTTATTTTACATTATATCTACATATAGATATCCGTCGGAGCAACGGGAAAAACTGAATACAGATTTTGTACCTGTCGATCCCACCCAATCACTAATCAGCAAACAGAAAAAGAGAGTGTCGATTGCTCCTCAAAAGTCTTTACCAAGTACCAGTACATCAGAACACCTGCAAAACGTCTCGAGCATCATTCAACAAGGCTCTGGAAATTCAGAAAATTCCAAATTACCACTAACCGCACAACCTTTTATTCCCATAATAACGGTGCCTGAATTCGCAGACTTCAACAACGACCAGCGATCTCCTAAACTCTCGCATGAAGATACATACATCGAGTTGGAGAACTTGGAATTTACTTACGACGATTTACAAAGCGTCTCTAGTAACGACGAGATTGAGTCGGAAGAAAGAGATAGGGCGGTGATGAAGTGTCGTGTTCTACAGACTCAAAAGAAAACTGAGTTAAATGAAGTTTTGAGTGATTTAGAATGCGATAATGGTGGCGGTGTTATTGAAGAAGAAAATGAAGAAACCTGTTTAACAGTTGTGGTAGAAAAAAATCAACAAGAAATTACTGACACGAAAAACTACAATGAAAATAAATCGCACAGTGGTATCGTACTGAGTCCTTTGCAATTGGGACAATAAATAATTGTTGTTTTTTGAAAAATGTTTCCGACTCAAATTTAAACACCACCACGGTGCAAAAGCAAAACAACATACAACTTTAAACGAAATATCTATTGGGCTTTTGTATGTCAAATAATGCGGAAAATTATAGTTTTGCTACAATGGGTATACCTAATACCTATGTAGATATCAAACGTTTCACTGTGGACTTGGACACTGTATAATTAATTATATAACTTATATAATTCACGACAATTACATGCATATTAAACAGGGAGAAGCAATTAAAAACAAACCAGATAATTTAAAAAATTTAATAGGTAGGTATTACGTACATCTTAAAATTACGGCCAGTGGGCCAGTTGTAATACATAATACACTTCATTCAACATATGTACTTACATACCTACCTACCTATGTATAAAGCTTAGACTAAAGGATCTTTGAACTTTAAGAGCTAACGCACACTGGGCCGCCAGTGGTGATAACATTTAAATACCAATCAGAAACTGGAGAAAACTTTGGCGGTGTTGTAGAACGTACTAAATAGCTCAAACCCCAACGCCAAAACTTGGATCAAAATTGTCCGAAGCACTTTTCGATAACTGAAGTGAACTTCAGTCCCTGAAGAAGATAACTTTGTTATCGAAAAGTGCTTCGGACAATTTTGATCCAAGTTTTGGCGTTGGGGTTTGAGCTATTTAGTACGTTCTATTTAAATACCAATCTATGAATCTGCAGTGCTCCATGTGTAGGTATACCTACCAAAAATTGACTCGTTTAGATTTCTGTCCCGAGGTTGACGATAACAATAATAATAATTACTAAACAAAATATATATGTAACTATAGATGATGCCAATATAGTTCCCGACTGTATGCCTGCCTTTATATAATAAAATAATAATAATAATAATAATAATACCTATTATTATTTAGCCTAAATTACATATAAGTATAGATACAAAATGACCTCGCAGCAATCCATCTAACGCTGTTTTATTACGTATACCTACGTAACCTACGTTACCTATGAGAGTGTTTAAATTTGAGCGGATGTCGTTAGAGAAATTTGTAAATGGAATTGATTAATGATTTAGAAAGTAAGTATAATACCACCACCGTAACTACACATACGCATACATGCAATACTGTGTACCATACCAGATCATGAAGTAGGTAATCAAGCAATCAATGAAAAATGCAGTAGGTAGGTATTTCAGAAACAAGTGCGCAACTTTGTAGAGTCAATTACAATTTATTAGAATACATATTTCCTACTTTCCGGCTAAAAATCAAAATTTTTTTCTTTTGAAAATCGAATGGTTTCGAACTGTACTCGATAGAAATACATAGATAATATCAACGATAAAATAAAAATACAACTTGAATGATTTTCACTTTTTGTTTCGTTCAATTAATAGTTTCTAGCCTGAGAACCCAATACCTATACCTATATAACTGGCGTAACACGTTATAAGACAAAAAATGTGAAAACCTACGTACTTTTATTATTGTTTTATACTTTTTATAATTGGTAGTAAAGTAAAAGTCAAGTTCTGTATTTATTAGGAAAAAGTAAGTACATACAGATAAATATAAAGGAAATAGGTATCTAACCACTAATGTACTAAAAATGTACTTCTATTTTATCTGATAAAAAATTGCTTTTATTTAGTTTTATTTCGTTGTAAGATTCCTAAAATTTTGTATGTATGTATGTATGTATGTACACTGTTATGGTATACAGAAAAAAATGCTGAAACAATCGTTAGTTTAGTAACAATTGCGTAACATTATTCTCCTCGAATACACCTATTGTTTAATATTTGTAATTGTATTTTACAATATTGTGCCTAATGTTATATTTTCCGTATACATAGGTACGTATTAGTACCTACCAGTGAAAATAAAAATAATTGAAATCGTTTCTAATTTACTTACAATTCTTCAAG
Organism: Agrilus cyanescens; assembly: GCA_947389935.1. Classification (NCBI taxonomy): domain Eukaryota; kingdom Metazoa; phylum Arthropoda; class Insecta; order Coleoptera; family Buprestidae; genus Agrilus; species Agrilus cyanescens. The sequence continues at coordinate 21,742,094 of OX376713.1, forward strand.
GTACCGTTCACAAAATACGTTCACAAATAAGGGGAAGGTAGTGGTATTGCTTAGCATGATGGGGTTGGGGGGGGGGGGGAGGGATCTAAGGAAATCTGACTTTCGCAGTTCATTGATTTTATTTTAATTTTTTTCTTAACATTCTTACAGTCCTTAAGTAATTTTAAAATATTCGTCTGTATGCTATTTTTAATCATAAGAAATCGCTTATAGCGGGTGTACTAGCTTCGTGCCGTAATAATACATACCTATATTTGTTAGGGATCGATGAAAGTGTGACTAAGAGTGCCGAAGGGGGTGGGAGGGATCAAAAAAGGTGAAATTCTGAGTGACGTATTTTATGGATGGCCCCTAAGCAATGTGATTCAAGTTTTTCTTTAATTAAAGTTTGTTATATACCTACCTAGAGAAAATATACTAAAAACTGGCAATATTCACTGAATTTCATTTTGTAATTTGTTTTTGTTCATATGATTTGAAGTTTACGTGAAAATTGCTTGTCAGCTTTTTCATAATCAATACTAAAAGGTGTATTATGCATATTATATATGAATAGTATTACAATTTATATGTAAAGAGTCTTATATAAAGTTCACAAACAAAAATTTCATTGTTTTAATTATGTTTAAACGTAACTTTATAAAAGACTTCAATAATAAAAAGATGTTAGAAAGTTATCAAGACATATCGTTTAAAATAAATGAGGAACTTGGAGAATTACTTTTATTCTCTTCAAACATCAGATTCTACCTATAACAGGCTAGAATATTGAGTTTGGCCATCATTTTCTAGAAATTGTATTAGGTGCCGCTGTTGCTATCTCTTGATCTCTGTTCATACCTTCGGTTCTTGCTATTAGGTAGGTAGGTACTTGTTCTTATATTCTATGTACTTGGATATTATAATATATAAAACATTGAAAGCGCCGTAAGTGTAGGTGATTGATAAGAGAGAGACAGAGACAGAAAATATTTTTCTAATAACTTGACTGAAATTAAAATTGGTTGTTAACATTAAACATGCCAACGTCTCTGTTTCCGGACATCAGCAGAATAATCAAAGTAAAGAAAAACGGACAGATGCATATACATTTATGTGCGAATCACATGTGCCAAAACATGTGCTTTCCAGATAATCTTGCCACGCGCGAACCTGTCTATGCTCTATGGATTAGCTACGGCTACGGTACTTTAGGCACTCTCATGTTCATACTGTTTCCAAAAGGTTCGGCTTGAATCGATATTATCCTAGATATTATTCGTCAGTAACATGTCAGTATGATTCAAAATTTGAATTACCGCCTTTCATGTTTACTACCTAACGTTATGGCGGTTGAGGTTCAAGGTCTCTAAGAGCAAACAATATGAGCAAGTGTCGACATGATCAGGTATGATTATTGTATATTTGACGTTTGTTTGTATGGCTGTCATTATCCCATAAAAATACAACAGTAATCCCTTTAATAAGTACTAAAATAGAACTAATACGTTTGAAAAGCTTATTTTTTCACCACTGTTAACAAATGCGTACAGTAAAACGTTCAATAGTCTATTATTTCAGTCGATTGATTGTTCCTTTTAATTTTTAATGTTTCGTTTCTGTTAATTATGGATGATTAAGTGCGATTTTTATATAATGACTTTTAGTATACATTCAAATAAATTAATTTAATTGATATCTTCAGAAAGGAGGTAATTATTTGTTAATTTAATAGGCCAATGAACAAAACTGATACATATCATTCAAGATGAGTAAACATATGTATTCGACTGCTAATTTAACAGATAAAGAACTGAAAGAACAAGGAAATCGTATGTTTAGCTTGAGGAAGTACGATGATGCTATAAATTGCTATACAAAGGCAATAGTAAGTAGTTAATTTGGAAAAGTAGTTATTTGTTTTATGTATATATATGTAGCATATAGGGCCCCTTTACACTTGGACATATTTGCCAAATTTCCAGATAAAAAATCCTGATGTTGCCCAATATTTTACTAATCGAGCACTATGTCATTTGAAATTGTTAAGGTGGGATCAAGCATGTACTGATTGTAGAAGAGCACTTGACATGGATAATAATCTAGTCAAAGGACATTTCTTTCTTGGCCAGGCTTTGGTTGAAATGGAGAATTACGATGAAGCAATTAAACATTTGCAAAGAGGTAAGTAGGTATGTACCTTTATTCATCTATGAATACCAATTGATGCACAACAGGCAGAGTTGAGTACATAATAAGATATATAAACAAAAATAATTTTCTTAAAAGTTCTAAAACAATTTAAACAGTCTAACAGAGTAAATATGTAATTAAAGAGGGACATATTCTTTTTGCAAGTTTCAGTTAAGTACTTTTCAATAGTTATATTTATCATAAATTCACTAATTAAGTTGTATTACTCATTTTAGCGTTTGATTTATCAAAAGAACAAAAACTAAATTTTGGTGATGACATAGCATCAGCACTACGAGCAGCTAGAAAAAAGCGCTTTGCTATTTTGGAAGAAAAACGAATAACTCAGGAAATAGAATTACAGACCTATCTCAATCGTTTGCTAGTTAAAGATAGAGACAATCAAATAACCAAATTAGTAAAAGAAGAATCAGATGAAGAGATCATTCAAGAACGAATAAAAGAAATTGAAGAACGATGTGTAAGTTGAAAAATTCTACTGTGAGAATCAATTTTATTAAGTTGTCAAAGACTATTGTACATACATCACACCGTTTGTCTCTTTAGCAGACATCAGATATCGAATTTTATCCGTTGGTTTAACGAATTTTTCGGACCATTCGTTCATTTTACCGTTATTTAGGGTCACTAGACATTCTTAATTCTGTCAGTCCCCCGCGAGCTTCCCTGCAAGTTAGATAAGCAGATTGTCAACAGTTTGCTCATTCAACTGACATAATGTAAAGACCTTTAAAAATTAAGTTTTTTTTAACTAAAACATTTATATTAAAGTTGCATTTTCATGTTTTTGGCTATTAGAAACAAACAGATGTAATCTGTAAAATGGTATCTCAACTATTAATTTTGGTCAAGTCTTGAGGCAAATTTGAAGTTTGCTAACAAAATAGTCGGAAAAAAATAACACAGATATGCATAATTATTTATATGAAAAGTTCCCCTCAGGAAAATTAGGTGTACATCCGTTTGATAAACGCCATTTTTTGATTTAATATGTACGAAATTTTAATTTTTTTTTGTTTGTTAATGTAATGTATAAAATTTATAGTTTCCTTTCGTGCATGACATAATATGTGTTTTTATTCATATTTAAGGAAGCCTATTCAAATGAAGTAAATATGCTCTTTGCGAAAGTTGATGATAGGAGGCGGGTAATAATTGACAGAATTACAAATACATATATCTTTATCACGTAAAAAAAATTTACAGAAAAGAGAAGTGCCTGATTTTCTATGCGGAAAAATAAGTTTTGAAATTCTTCAAGAACCAGTTATCACGCCAAGTGGTATAACATATGAAAAAAAAGACATTGAGGAACATTTACAGGTACCCATATTACTTATTGTGCCGAAATTTGTAGCTACGGATCGTAAGTTGTTTTTTAATTCCCTAGAGGGTGGGTCATTTTGATCCAGTTACTCGAGTTAAACTTACTCAAGATCAATTGATTCCTAATTTTGTTATGAAAGAAGTTGTTGATGCATTCATCCAGGAAAATGAATGGGCATTAGATTATTAAATTATATGATGATGACGATAATACTAACTACTGGACACCTATTCCTACATGTAAGCTCAGCCGATTTGTTTTTCCAGGTTTATTTTGCGCAATGTGTAATGTGTACAATTTAATTTTTAATTAAATGATTTAATTTCAACCGTGTTAAATTTTGGTGTTTCTATCTGTGAAATTAGCCAAGTTACAGAGAATATTTTTTTAAAAATTTAATTCTTTATAGAGGGGATGAATCAACCCCCGGACGAAATCTGCACATACACATGAATGAAATAAAAATTATTTTCGATAAGTGCAAAATTAATTACCATGAATGTATGTTTATGCAACCGAAATGCATCGGTCTGTATATAAAGTTGCATACGTCTATTTATAAAAAAATATCGAAGTTTATATATTAATTGTTAATTTATTTTTCACTTTTAAACGGCAAATACGTGCTGGTGATTATACTATATTCCAAATAATTGATTATTAAAAAGATAAGAATAATATTCGAAAATTTTTATCATAAATTTTAGTGTTATTATTATCGTTGTGACGTCATTTTCTTCCTAGGTAGTATCTCAATAACAACCAAAGGGAAAATTTAAAATTAGATTTCTATTTAAATAGTTAACCATAACAATGCAAGTTATTAGTTAATAGTCATGTTACAGGTGTTATTTGATTCTAAAGCAAAATAACGCGTCAAAAAATGATTTCTTTATTCAAAATTTCGAATACTTTCAATTTTGAGCGGTGGATGCGCCACAATTAAAAGTGACGTTTTGTGGGCGTTCCTACTTATCCGTGTTGAAAAAATGGCGCTTATGTTTACATTTCTACACGAAAAATTATTAAAAAGTGGTTTTTAAATTGAATTTGTTAAAATTACGTTACTCAAACGGCTCAATGAATTGATTTAATTAATTCTTCTGTGGTTTTATAATGATTTCCTGCGTTATTTTTTTTTGTAATAAACCTAGGAAACGGGTTGTGAAATATGTGCGAAAATGGTTTACCAAAGAAAGACTTTAAATGCTACAAAGCTTTTGGAAAAGTTAAATTAATTCAAGTGCTACCTGTTCTTACCAGTTCTTACTCTAATGTTGCAAGTTTTGTCTGCGATTCGCGCATATTCAATGTGGGGAGGTTTTTTAGTATTTTTATTAATTTAGGTTAGGTGATGTTGTTTTGGTCGCTTTGATACTTCTTTTACAGCGAAACGAGCACGTTCCACCCTTAAATAGTGCAGGGTATGACGAAGAGAAGTTTAAATTATTTATTCGAATAGTTGGAGCGTTCGATTTATTCGTTAAAGGGAGTAAATGTGCTTCAGAAGATTTGTAGTTACGGGACACTTGTTGTGAACATTAAAGGTAGGTCATCCTTTTTTGCTTTTGAATAAAGTGAAATGGTAAATATGTATTGTATTTTGGTAAATAACGGCCACAGTTTCGTGTAATAACATTAAACAATGAAAATGTTTACGTGAATAGAACTTAAAGACCAACAACATTGTTAAACAATACATCTATACGGAATGTTATTAATTCTATTATTCTTCTGTCCTGTAGTAGGTACCATAGATGTAGGTACTATACTACAATATTTGGTATGACGTCGTTATTTCTCGGTAAAATTAGCCAAGTTACAAAGAATATTTTTTTTAAAATGTAATTCTTAATAGAGGGGATGAATCAACCCCCGTGGGAAATCTGCACATAAGTTGGAGGCTACGGCCGCGGTCTTGCCTCGTACTTGCTTCGTACTTTTCCGTACGTAAATTTATCAACAAGAATTATTTTGTAGTTATGAATATAAATAAAATAACTCGGGTAGACATTTTTGTAGCTTTTCATTCTTATTAGGGCCTTTGCTAATGTTCCCGACAACATTAGAAAGAGATAACGACTTGCGAACGATTTTTTTTTTGTTTTTTTAATGAACTTAATCTTTAATTAAATTTTAGATAATTATGCCCACTAAATTTAGTAGATAATACATTACTCTTTCTTGTTTGGTATTTGGTGTGCATATTTTCCTCTGTAAACATTTTATAATTTTAAAAATAATTCCTTGGAATGTGTTCTGGCGACCGAAGTAGCTTTTATTGTCTGGCGATCCTTTCAATACATAAACTCCGCCTTGTTTTCTTTCCCGATCCGAGACGTGCTGCCACTTGCGGCAGCTTAGGAACTAATACGTTCATGAGCGGCTTTTTCACGAGCGAGTACCCTCCAGCGTGCCATCGTACGACGGGTACGTTCGAGGTCACGGCCGCGGTCTTGACGTCTTGCCTCGTGTTTGCTTCGTACTTTTCCGTGATCCGATCTCGAGCTATAACTAACTCGTTTTAATACTGAATATTTTTGATAATATTACGTGATAAAAGCGGAAAATCAAAATAAGGGGAAAAGTAAATTTATTAATTTCGAAAGATTCCTCAACTTTAAGAAATTAGTTTCGCGTCAGATGATCGTTTTCATTAAAAATATATTTTGTAAAAATTTATAAGTAAAAAAATAAATTACTGGGTACGTAGGTATTTTTACAACTTTTCAATGTTATTGGGATCTTTACTATTTTCCCTGACTATATTAGAGGGAGTTAACGACTTGTTAACGTTTTTTTTAAATCATTTAATTAATTTTTAGATAATTATACGAACTATAATTAGTAATATATTTCACAAAATGTAAAAATAATATTTTCTTTCATAACTAAAAAACACTAATACCTTAGTGTTAATTTTTAATTCCAAAAACTTAGGTTGGTATGCCTTATAAACACAATTTCGCAGTGGGATGGATACCAGTAATGTAAAAATTAGGGATTTAATACTTTATAACATCGGATTATTTGATATTTTTTAATGTAATGTCTGCATTTTTCCTCTGTTAACATTTTTAAAATTTCACAAATAATTCCTTGGAATGTGGCTGGTCACCCAAGTATATTTCATTGCCTGGCCATCTTTTTAATACCTAAACTCCGCCTTGTTTTCTTTCCCGACCCGAGAAGTGCTGCCACACGCGGCAGTTTAGGAACTAAAACGTTCATCAGCGGCTTTTTCACGAGCGAGTACCCTCCAGCGACCCATCGTTCGACGGGTACGTTCGAGGCCACGGCCGCGGTCTTGACGTCTTGCCTCGTGTTTGCTTCGTACATTTCCGCGGTTCATTCTGACTCACGACTTGTTTTGCTGTGCTCCTGATACAAGTATTCGTAATGCTTGGATATTTATTGATAATATTCACTTGAGAGCGAAAAATCAAAACCAGAGAAAAATAAATAAATTTATTATTATTTTGAATTTCCTTACTTTTAGAAACTATTACATTTAAAAAAAAAAACATTTATGGGTAAAAAAATTAAAAAAAAAAATTACTGGGGTAGGTAGGTATTTTTGCAACTTTTCATTGTTATTGAGGGCTTTACTATTTTTCCCGGCAATATTAGATGGAATTAACGACTTATGAACGATATTTTTCATGTACTTAATCTATATTTAAATTTTAGATAATTATGTCCACCAAAATTAGTATGTAATAGATTACTATTTGGTATTTGGTGTACATTTCTTTTATGTAAACATTTCATAATTAATAACAAAATTAATTCCTCGAAATTATAACCAGACCACCCAGGTAGCCTTCCTTGTCTCGCTGGCATTTCAATGTCTAAACTCCGCCTTGTTTTCTATGTTGACCCGAGACGTGCTGCCACCCGCGGCAGTTTAGGAACTAAAGCGTTCATCAGCGGCTTTTTCACAAGCGCGTACCCTCAAGCGTGCCATCGTTCGACGGGTGCGTTCGAGGCCACGGCCGCGGTCTTTACGTCTTGTCTCGTGTTTGCTTCGTACTTTTCCGTGATCCGATCTCGAGCTATAACTAACTCGTTTTAATACTGAATAAGTATTTTTGATAATAGGAGGATATTGAATTCTCGCTTATCTCTTGAAACATTTTTAATAGTCAAAAGGACGTAAAAAACACTTTGATTATATTACCTACGTGATAAGAGCGGAAAATCAAAATGAGAGATAAGTAAATTTATTATTTTGGATGATTCCTCAACTTTAAGAAATTAATTTCACATTAGGTGAGCGTTACTTCTTTAAAAAAGTATTTTGTAAAAATTTATAAGCAAAAAAATAAAATACTGTCGTAGGTATTTTTGCAACTTTTGATTGTTATTGGGAGCTTTACTATTTTCCCCGGCAATATTAGAGAGAATGAAGGACTTGTGAACGATTTTTTTAAATTAATTGATTAAATTTTGGATAATTTTACGAAGCAAAATTACTAATAAATTTCTCGAAATGTAGAAAAAATATTTTTTTTCATAACTACGAAACACGAATACATAATATAAAATTTGCATTTTATTTCAAAAAACATCTGGCGATCCCTTCAATACGTAAACTCCGCCTTGTTTTCGTTCCGGACCCGAGACGTGCTGCCACTCGCGGCAGCTTAAGAACTAAATCGTAAAACAGCGGCTTTTTCACGAGCTAGTACCCTTCAACGACCCATCGTTCGATGGGTTCGTTCGAGGTCACAGCCGCGGTTTTGCCTGGTATTTGGTTCGTACATTTCCGCGGTCCGATGTCGTTCCCGAGTTGGTCAGGTATTAGTTATTAGTTCATATTACATTTTTAAAACAGGGGGGTACATTCACAAATCTGTGCAATGCATTAGAATCTGGAAACATTACTTTATCCCCACTCCAACTGTATTGTATTTTGTTTTGTGTCAGAAATCAGAAACATATCAATTCTGTAGGAAATTTAAGTGTTTATACGCTCATGTTTCAATTTTGTTTGTCCGCCTCTGTTAGTTAGTAATTCTAGTATACGACAGCTGACGACAGTCACGACCTCACGACCCTAGACCAAGGTCACGACAGTGAAATCGAGTTCGCGTTGTAACGCGCATCGCGATGAAAAAGGTTCGTTTCGTTTTCTGTGAAGTGTAGGTTTCCTCAGTTATGAATATTGTTTTGGTTTAATTAAAGTTTTAAAACCAACGTTAACGTTTATTTCCAACACAATCACAAATCAACGAGTACCTATTAACAAATTCGAAGCGTTTCGTAATGTCTGCTGTCTGGAGTGTCTCCCAAGTTTTGTCAATTTCAGTTAAATTTTTCGTACCCAATATTTCATGAGGATTAACAAATACATGGTGAGTTGTTATATAAGAATATTTGATTTTACGGTAATACATTGATGATGGTGCCTGTAATTATAATGTTTGAGATTGCGTGTTTCTAGGGGTTGCATAGGTATTGTTGGTTAGATATCTATTTATTTAGGCGGGTATTTACTATGGCTAACAATTGTAAATACGTAATTTGCCGACAGACAGTTATTAGCCGGCCAATAACTATGACAATAATAGATATGTACCTAAGTGTATCTTTATTGTTGGAGTATGTTCTTATTCATGCAATTTTTAAAATAACTACCTACGGAGGTAGGTATTAGGTAGGTATGTAATGAGAGCGGAAAATCAAAATGAGAAAAAAATGAAATTTATTGATTACTCACTTTCAACTCTGATAATACATATAATAATTAAAAAAATTAGACCAGAATCGAAAAAATAATTATTCCGGATTTTTTGTAATGTAAGAGAGTTAATGATTTGCGAACGAATTATTTTTCTTCTGTTTAATGAATTTTATCGTTAAGTAGGAACGTAGGTAATTAAATTTTGCATAATTTGAGAATAAATAATTATGTGCAAAAATTAGTACATAATATAAAATTTACTTGTTTCCCCAAAATTAAAATATGGATGACCACAATATTATTGCAGCATTTTATAATCAAAAATAATAAATAATCCATTGGAATGTGGTCTGGCCAAGGTCTCGCGATTGTAAACTATGTCGTAAACTCTGTCTTGTTTACTTTTGTGACCCGAGACGTGCTGCCTCTCGCGGCAACTTAGGAACTAAAACGTTCATCAGCGGCTTTTTTACGAGCGAGTACCCTCCAGCAACCCATCGTATAACGGGTACGTTCGAGGCCACGACCGCGGTCTTGACGTCTTGCCTCGTATTTGCTTCGTACTTTTCCGTGGTCCGATCTCTCTGTCGAGTGGTTATTGTTTGTTTTTTATTTTTTGTTGTGTTTCTGACACTTAATGGTGTATTGTTGTGACGTCAAATGATAAACGAAATGAAAGACCGTTAATTATAAAACGTGTAGATTAATTCGTTGATTTACACCTACGCATTATTTCACTTATATTTGTCTATTGCTTATGTAAGTAAGTGTTTTTATTTTCTCTATAGATAACAATGTAAACAAATCGCCACTACAATATTCGTTATCTCTGTCTAATTTATCTCGTAATGCTCGATCACAATCTTGTTTGTCTCATGTTAAAAATGCTGAGACTGCATCCAACGAATTTAAAAAAAAGAAAAAACCTATTTGGATCTAGTCATTTATTAGATTGGTCATCGATAGGAATTTTGTAAAAGCAATTTAAAAATTTTCAAGGTTGATCGATACTATTGGCAGCCCGTTTAATCTAAAATTTTATTAGCAATCGATGGAGTTAGATTGCTGTAGAGAATTACAAAAATAGTAAAGAAAGACCCCGTTTCGACGATACGCAATTTTTCTCTAATGTTTTATGCTTTAATTATAGTTGATCAATTAAATTCTAGCGATTGCTATTATGTGTTTTGATTTTACTTTGGATGGGGCGGCAGCAGTATCGAATAACCTTGAATAGTTACAATTCCATAATCGTATGCAGACCAAAGAGGTTCGTTTAAGTTAGCCCCACTTGTTTGGAATTTTGATTTAATTTTTTATTTTTAATTAAATTTTTGTCGTTTGTCCTTTATTGTTCGATCGTAAAAATTGTTCTATCTTGGTATCTATCTTAAAATATAAAAGTTCTTTTGAGAGTTTCTCTCTTCATTGCATTATTTGAGGGCGGTCTGGCAACGCTGCATATTCAGTGTTTACGTCGTTTGTTTTATTTTTAACAAAGTAAATCATGATTACGTCGTTTTGTCCATACGAGAAGAAACCGTAGTATACAGGGTGTACCAAGGAAGTCCTTCGTTAAGAAGTAATAATCGGAATTTAATTTTAATAATTTGGCTTTCGTAGTAATTTAATATGAACTTTTTATCTAAAATATTTTCACTTCCGGTTTTACCGGAAATAGGCAGCAACTTTTTGATTTCAAATGGAATACCCTGTATTTTATCATACTATTAAAATTGTTAATTAATTTCAAGGTAAGTTTATTAACATGAACCTATTTAAATTTGGTTAAGTAATGAGCATTATTATTGACGCTATGACATTATTTTTGAAACCCTGTTTTTAAAAAAATAATTTAAGATGGTCGTTTATTTCCTAAACGGTGAAGTTTTCGGTTAGGTTCGTGTCATAAAACTTGCCTATAAAGTACATAATTAACAATTTTAATGGTATGATAAAATTCAGGGTGTTCTATTTAAAACAACAAATTTAGTGCCTATTTTCGGTATAACTGGAAGTGAAATTTACTTGAAAATATTTAAAAAGTTTATATCAAGGTACTACGAAAGTTAACTTTTCAAAATTAAATTTCGATTATTACTTCTTAATGCTCTAACGAAGCACTTCGATAGTACACCTGTTTATGTTAATTTTATGGATTATAATATTCGTACAAAAATACATATATCAACTCCACGCGGTGTTGTACGATCGCCGCAGACGACAATTAAGTTAACCCCACTTGTTTGGAATTTTCATTTTTTTTTTAACTTTTTAATTAAATATTTGTCTTTTGTTCTTTATTGTTCGATCAAAAAAATGTTTGTTCGCATTTGTTTATTAAACAAATTTTCATTGTTAAATGTATACCATCATCGAAATTTTTATTTTTTACCTCTTGAGCAGATGAATTGTTATTGATTTTAATTACTTAATTGTTCGATTGTCATTGACGGTTATTATTTCATAAGTAACGTTAATTTATTAATGATTCGTCAATATTTTTAATTGGCATTTAATTCCATATGTTGTATGGACTATTATTTACGAACATGCAACAATGGTAGTGGTAGGCGAAAATATTCGGTCGTTAGAATTGTTGAAAGGAGATTAGGTTACCGCTGGAAGTTTTAAGTGTTTTTAAAAGAGAAAATGAGACCAAAATTTGTAAGGAACCAAACCTCAAATGATAACGTCTAACGTTATCTTATACCGAATTTCGCGCGCACGCACGACAGCTGTTATTAAAAATATTGATGAACAATTAATAAATGAACGTTATTAATGAACTTACAATCTTCAATAATGATCGAACAATCAATAATTGGAAATAAATAAAAATCCATGTGTTCAAGAGGTTAAAAATAAAAATATGGATGATGGGAGGTTAACTTGAGAATGAAAAAATGTCTAATTAATTATAAATTAATAAGGCGAACAACTCATTTTTACGATCGAACAAAAAAGAACAAACGACCAATATCTAATTAAAACGGAAAAAAAATCAAAATTTAATACAAGTGGGACTTACTAACGAGCTGTTTTTCACCATGGAGATTACTTTAGTGATTTTTCGTTTGTAACGGTTTGAGCTACTGTTAGAATTTTGCCGTGGCTCACTTCAGCATGTTCTATCTGTCATTTTAATTGTTAGCATTTTTTATAAATTACAAAGAATTCTACCAGTATTCTTTCATTTGCTTTTAGTATAGGAGCCTTATTAGTTAGATTCTGTGCGAATGTAAGTTTATTTTGGTGTCGTGTTTGTTGGTTCACTGATTACGTCAATTTTGGTATTCTAGTATTTTCGAAACCAAGTGTTTCATATGATTCTCAGTGCGTTTTCTGCCTTGTTTATTTATTTACTATTATCGTTAATCCCCTCTTTCTACGTGTTAATCGATTAACAGTTACACATTGGAAATTATTCTGTTCCTAGTGCTTCAGTTATCGTTCTTGGGGAATTTATTCCTCGTCATCTTTCTATAGGAATAAAGTTGAGAATAAACGTCTCAATTAAAGATATTTTCAAAAATGAAAAACGTATAGTATTTCATGTCCTATTTATATAACACCTAGCGTAATTCTTATTTCTTATTCTTCATAATTAAACAAGGCAAACAAATAATTTATATTATCGAACAAAATAGAACAAACGACAAACATTTAATTAAAACTGAAAAAAATCAAAATTTAATACAAGTGGGGCTAACTAACGAGCTGTTTTTCACCATAGAGATTAATTTAGTGATTTTTGGTTTGTAACGGTTTGAGCTACTGTTAGGATTTTGCCTTGGCTAACTTCAGCATGTTCGATCTGTCATTTTAATTGTTAGCATTTTTTATTAATTACAAAGAATTCTACGAGTATTTTTTCATTTGCTTTTAGTATCGGAGCCTTGTTAGATTCTGTGTGAATGTAAGTTCATTTTGGTGTCGTGTTGGTTGGCTCACTGATTACGTCAATTTTAGTATTCAAATATTTTCGAAACCAACTGTTTCATATGATTCTCAGTGCGTTTTCTGCCTTGTTTATTTATTTGCTATTATCGTTAATAACCTCTTTCTACGGGTTAATCGATTAACAATTACACATTGGAAATTATTTATTCGGTTCCTAGTGCTTCAGTTATCGTTCTTGGGGAATTTATTCCTCGTCATCTTTCTATAGGAATAAAGTTGAGAATAAACGTCTCAATTAAAGATATTTTCAAAAATGAAAAACGTATAGTATTTCATGTCCTATTTATATAATACCTAGCGTAATTCTTATTTCTTATTCTTCATAATTAAACAAGGCAAACAAATAATTTATATTATCGAACAAAATAGAACAAACGACAAACATTTAATTAAAACGGAAAAAAATCGAAATTTAATATAAGTGGGGCTAACGAACTAGAGATTATTTTAGTGACTTTTCGTTTGTAACAGTTTGAGCTACTGTTATTATTATTATTCTGCCGCAGCTAACTTCAGCATGTTCGATCTGACATTTACTGTCATAGTATTTGTTAATTATTTTTACGAATTATAAACAAATGTGCGAGTACTTTTTCAGTTGCTTTAAGTATTTAATTAGAAACTTGTAATAAGTAACACCTGTCGTGATTATTCATTGTCTCATTTCAAAATGCAAAGCGTATTGTATTGAATCCTATTTATATAATAGCTGGTGTAGTTCTTATTTATTATCCTTAATTTTTGCAAGGTTAAATAATCTGATGAATAACTGTAAAATCATATGTAGAGGATTGTTTTGGCTTGTTTTTTTTTTTAAATCCTGTAGATAATGCTTTTTAATAACACTTTTAGTAAGTAAAACATATCGTAAGTTTATTTATTGCCTCATTTTATGTATTATTGCTCTACACCATTGTCAATTCATTCGTCTTGTTCTTTCTACAGGTCAAGTCGACTTCTGGAAGAGGCTGTTCCTTGTTTTCATCTTCTCCAAGCTTACCGTGGAATAAGTCATCTATGTATGCTTCGTTTGCTGTTCACCTTCTTCTCTTCGTTATATTTTCATTTATTTTTCAGGTATAATAGCGTTTATTTTATAAACTGTTATATTAAGATAAATTTTAGCTTAGAATTAAAAATTGTAAATCAACTTTCTCAATTAACTTTTATTTTTATCAAAATTGTTGATAACCTTAAAATTACCTCGTAATTCATTTTTGGTTGGGTGGCTGCAAGAGGATAGAGACCACACAGTAGAGTAAGGGTCAATTTATATCAATATAGCAGTTCATAATGTACTTTTGCTTCCGATAAATTTTTTTTTCTTCTATTATAACCATCTTTTGTCGTACTGTTCTTTCTTTTTTTTTTTTCTTTTACTTCATGAAATACTGTGTTTATAAATGTTAAACGTTGTATTTGTTATTTACCAGTTTATTGTAGTTTATGTTTAACAATAATTCAATATTAAATATTTAAATTACCATTTCATTGTATATATAAATATTAAATAAAATATCTTGCTGCATACATTGCGTTTTACTGAAAAATTATAAGTTTTGTATAAGAGCATAAGATTGGTAAAAAGCTTATAAAAATTTTTAAAAGTAATTTAAAATTTGTACCAGGAGAGCATAAGTTGGTTAGGAAATATATCAAATTATTTGTTACCTCCAATTTTTTGAAAATTTAAAAATTTCGGGTCTTTGTACCAGGAGAGCATAAGTTGCTGAGGAAATATATCAAATTATTTGTTACCTCGAATTTTTTGAAAATTTAAAAATTTCGGGTCTTTGTACCAGGAGAGCATAAGTTGCTGAGGAAATATATCAAATTATTTGTTACCTCGAATTTTTTGAAAATTTAAAAATTTCGGGTCTTTGTACCAGGAGAGCATAAGTTGCTGAGGAAATATATCAAATTATTTGTTACCTCGAATTTTTTGAAAATTTAAAAATTTCGGGTCTTTGTACCAGGAGAGCATAAGTTGCTTAGGAAATATATCACATTATTTGTTACCTCGAATTTTTTGAAAATTTAAAAATTTCGGGTCTGTACCAGGAGAGCATAAGTTGCTTAGGAAATATATCAAATTATTTGTTACCTCGAAATTTTTGAAAATTTAAAAATTTCGGGTTTTTGTACCAGGAAAGCAAAAGTTAATGAAGCTGTTCGAATTTAAGACTTTTATTTGGATTCTAATTTATACTTTAAAAAAATAAAACGATTTTTATTATTAATACACAGATTTATTAATAATGTTTAAGAAAACACTTACACATTTTTCTTATTTTATTAATTACATAAATATTTAAATTTACAATAAATACATTTTATTTAATACAATTCGTATAAATTACTGCAACTATAAAATAAAGTTTAATTATTAACAATAAATTGTATAACTGTACGAATTTATTCAATACATTATATATCCTATTTGGCACCCACATCTCCCCTTAAAACCCCAATTGATAATAACCTACTTCTATTATACCTAAAGAGTAAATTCTTAATTTATTTGTAATATTTTTTCCTGGTTAATTTCGAATGTTACAATCTCCCGATTTTAACATGGATAAATATCGCTATCTCTATTATAAGGCCTCCACGCCTCCCTTTATAATTAAAATTAATTTGGACAGTTATAATTTATCCTAATTAATTTAGTTAATATTAATACAACAGTTCATAAAAACAATGTATCTACAAGAGAAATGACATGACAAACCTGATGTGAAGTGAAGAAGATGAGCAGCAAATGAAGTCTATGTAGATGACTCGTTCAATGGGAAGACTGGCGAAGATGAAGATGACGAACAGATAGGTAGTCTCCAAGAAGAACGATACCACTGCCAGACATACTCCATCGTATTTAAAAGGACTCCAAATGTCGACCTACAGAAAGAACAAGTCGAATAAATTGACAACGTTGTAAAGCTATAGTATTATGAAATGAGACAATAAATAAACTTACATGTCTTACTTATTACAAGTTTCTAATTTATTCATAAATACTAAGAGAAACTCAAAAAGTACTCGTACAACTGTTTATAATTCGTTAAAATAATTAACAAATACTATGACAGTAAATGTCAGATCGAACATGCTGAAGTTAGCTGCGGCATAATAATAATAATAACAGTAGCTCAAACTGTTACAAACGAAAAGTCACTAAAATAATCTCTAGTTCGTTAGCCCCACTTATATTAAATTTTGATTTTTTTCCGTTTTAATTAAATGTTTGTCGTTTGTTCTATTTTGTTCGATAATATAAATTATTTGTTTGCCTTGTTTAATTATGAAGAATAAGAAATAAGAATTACGCTAGGTATTATATAAATAGGACATGAAATACTATACGTTTTTCATTTTTGAAAATATCTTTAATTGAGACGTTTATTCTCAACTTTATTCCTATAGAAAGATGACGAGGAATAAATTCCCCAAGAACGATAACTGAAGCACTAGGAACCGAATAAATAATTTCCAATGTGTAATTGTTAATCGATTAACCCGTAGAAAGAGGTTATTAACGATAATAGCAAATAAATAAACAAGGCAGAAAACGCACTGAGAATCATATGAAACAGTTGGTTTCGAAAATATTTGAATACTAAAATTGACGTAATCAGTGAGCCAACCAACACGACACCAAAATGAACTTACATTCACACAGAATCTAACAAGGCTCCGATACTAAAAGCAAATGAAAAAATACTCGTAGAATTCTTTGTAATTAATAAAAAATGCTAACAATTAAAATGACAGATCGAACATGCTGAAGTTAGCCAAGGCAAAATCCTAACAGTAGCTCAAACCGTTACAAACCAAAAATCACTAAATTAATCTCTATGGTGAAAAACAGCTCGTTAGTTAGCCCCACTTGTATTAAATTTTGATTTTTTTCAGTTTTAATTAAATGTTTGTCGTTTGTTCTATTTTGTTCGATAATATAAATTATTTGTTTGCCTTGTTTAATTATGAAGAATAAGAAATAAGAATTACGCTAGGTGTTATATAAATAGGACATGAAATACTATACGTTTTTCATTTTTGAAAATATCTTTAATTGAGACGTTTATTCTCAACTTTATTCCTATAGAAAGATGACGAGGAATAAATTCCCCAAGAACGATAACTGAAGCACTAGGAACAGAATAATTTCCAATGTGTAACTGTTAATCGATTAACACGTAGAAAGAGGGGATTAACGATAATAGTAAATAAATAAACAAGGCAGAAAACGCACTGAGAATCATATGAAACACTTGGTTTCGAAAATACTAGAATACCAAAATTGACGTAATCAGTGAACCAACAAACACGACACCAAAATAAACTTACATTCGCACAGAATCTAACTAATAAGGCTCCTATACTAAAAGCAAATGAAAGAATACTGGTAGAATTCTTTGTAATTTATAAAAAATGCTAACAATTAAAATGACAGATAGAACATGCTGAAGTTAGCTACGGCAGAATCATAATAGTAGCTCAAACCCTTACAATAAAAAGTCACTAAATCTCTATGGTGAAAAACAGCTCCTTAGTTAGCCCCACTTGTATTAAATTTTCATTTTTTTTTCCGTTTTAATTAGATGTTGGTCGTTTGTTCTTTTTTATTCGATTGTAATAATTATTTGTTAGCCTTGCTTGTTTATAATTAATTAGACATTTCTTCATTCTCAAGTTAACCTCCCATCATCTATATTTTTACCTTTAACCTCTTGAACACATGGATTTTTATTTACTTTTATTAATTATTGATTGTTCGATCATTGTTGAAGATTGTGGGTTCATTAATAACGTTCATTTAATAATTGTTCGTCAATATTTTTAATAACAGCTGTGCGTGCGGGCGCAATTCGATATTATAACATAACGTTTAAGTAACATTCAGTTAGAAGGTTATTAGTTGAGATTTGGTTCCTTACAAATTTTGGTCTCATTTTCTCTTTTAAAAACACTTAAACATCCACCTGTAATCTAATCTCTTTTCAATAACTGAATATTTCCGCCTACCACTACCACTGTTGCGTGTTCGTATATGATAGTCGTATGGAATTAAATGCCAATTAAAAATATTGACGAAAAATTAATAAATTAACGTTACTTATGAAATAATAACCGTCAATGATAATCGAACAATGAAGTAATCAAAATCAATAAAAAATCATCTGCTCAGGAGGTAAAAAAAAAAATGGTGGCTTAATCTAACAATGAAAATTTCAAAAAAAATTGAAAAATTTTAGGAAAAATTGTGCGATATTTTGCTAAAACCAACTCTATACAATACCAATTGGTCCGTAATCGACGACCAATTGTAAATTGAAACGATATTTTCGTCGAAAATATCGAATGTTTTCTAAGTATTGCGCACAATTTTGGAAAATTTGGTGGCACACAACTATATTTTACTACACAGACACCAAGAGGTGCGAATTAGCGCGATACTTTAGAAAAAAATTCGATTTTTTTTTCCAAAATTATCCAAATACCCCCCCCTTCTTACAAAATTTCAAAAGAAATTGAAAATTTTTAGGAAAACTTGTGCGATATTTTGCTAAAACCAACTCTATACAATACCAATTAGTCCGTAATTGACGACCAATTGTGAATTGAAACGATATTTTCGTCGAAAATATCGAATGTTTCCTAAGTATTGCGCACAATTTTGGAAAATTTGGTGGCACACAACTATAATTTACTACTCAGACACCAAGAGGTGCGAATTAGCGCGATACTTTAGAAAAAAATTCGATTTTTTTTTCCAAAATTATCCAAATACCCCCCCCTTCTTACAAAATTTCAAAAAAAATTGAAAATTTTTAGGAAAAATTGTGCGATGTTTTGCTAAAACCAACTCTATACAATACCAATTAGTCCGTAATCGACGACCAATTGTGAATTGAAACGATATTTTCGTCGAAAATATCGAATGTTTCCTAAGTACTGCGCACAATTTTGGAAAATTTGGTGGCACACAACTATAATTTACTACACAGACACCAAGAGGTGCGAATTAGCGCGATACTTTAGAAAAAAATTTGATTTTTTTTTTCCACAATTATCCAAATACCCACCCCTTCTTACAAAATTTCAAAAAAAATTGAAAATTTTTAGGAAAAATTGTGCGATGTTTTGCTAAAACCAACTCTATACAATACCAATTAGTCCGTAATCGACGACCAATTGTGAATTGAAACGATATTTTCGTCGAAAATATCGAATGTTTCCTAAGTACTGCGCACAATTTTGGAAAATTTGGTGGCACACAACTATAATTTACTACACAGACACCAAGAGGTGCGAATTAGCGCGATACTTTAGAAAAAAATTTGATTTTTTTTTTCCACAATTATCCAAATACCCACCCCTTCTTACAAAATTTCAAAAAAAATTGAAAATTTTTAGGAAAAATTGTGCGATGTTTTGCTAAAACCAACTCTATACAATACCAATTAGTCCGTAATCGACGACCAATTGTGAATTGAAACGATATTTTCGTCGAAAATATCGAATGTTTCCTAAGTATTGCGCACAATTTTGGAAAATTTGGTGGCACACAACTATAATTTACTACACAGACACCAAGAGGTGCGAATTAGCGCGATACTTTAGAAAAAAATTTGATTTTTTTTTTCCACAATTATCCAAATACCCACCCCTTCTTACAAAATTTCAAAAAAAATTGAAAATTTTTAGGAAAAATTGTGCGATGTTTTGCTAAAACCAACTCTATACAATACCAATTAGTCCGTAATCGACGACCAATTGTGAATTGAAACGATATTTTCGTCGAAAATATCGAATGTTTCCTAAGTACTGCGCACAATTTTGGAAAATTTGGTGGCACACAACTATAATTTACTACACAGACACCAAGAGGTGCGAATTAGCGCGATACTTTAGAAAAAAATTTGATTTTTTTTTTCCACAATTATCCAAATACCCACCCCTTCTTACAAAATTTCAAAAAAAATTGAAAATTTTTAGGAAAAATTGTGCGATGTTTTGCTAAAACCAACTCTATACAATACCAATTAGTCCGTAATCGACGACCAATTGTGAATTGAAACGATATTTTCGTCGAAAATATCGAATGTTTCCTAAGTACTGCGCACAATTTTGGAAAATTTGGTGGCACACAACTATAATTTACTACACAGACACCAAGAGGTGCGAATTAGCGCGATACTTTAGAAAAAAATTTGATTTTTTTTTTCCACAATTATCCAAATACCCACCCCTTCTTACAAAATTTCAAAAAAAATTGAAAATTTTTAGGAAAAATTGTGCGATGTTTTGCTAAAACCAACTCTATACAATACCAATTAGTCCGTAATCGACGACCAATTGTGAATTGAAACGATATTTTCGTCGAAAATATCGAATGTTTCCTAAGTACTGCGCACAATTTTGGAAAATTTGGTGGCACACAACTATAATTTACTACACAGACACCAAGAGGTGCGAATTAGCGCGATACTTTAGAAAAAAATTCGATTTTTTTTCCAAAATTATCCAAATACCCCCCCCTTCTTACAAAATTTCAAAAGAAATTGAAAATTTTTAGGAAAAATTGTGCGATGTTTTGCTAAAACCAACTCTATACAATACCAATTAGTCCGTAATCGACGACCAATTGTGAATTGAAACGATATTTTCGTCGAAAATATCGAATGTTTCCTAAGTATTGCGCACAATTTTGGAAAATTTGGTGGCACACAACTATAATTTACTACACAGACACCAAGAGGTGCGAATTAGCGCGATACTTTAGAAAAAAATTTGATTTTTTTTTCCAAAATTATCCAAATACCCCCCCCTTCTTACAAAATTTCAAAAGAAATTGAAAATTTTTAGGAAAACTTGTGCGATATTTTGCTAAAACCAACTCTATACAATACCAATTAGTCCGTAATTGACGACCAATTGTGAATTGAAACGATATTTTCGTCGAAAATATCGAATGTTTCCTAAGTATTGCGCACAATTTTGGAAAATTTGGTGGCACACAACTATAATTTACTACACAGACACCAAGAGGTGCGAATTAGCGCGATACTTTAGAAAAAAATTTGATTTTTTTTTCCACAATTATCCAAATACCCACCCCTTCTTACAAAATTTCAAAAAAAATTGAAAATTTTTAGGAAAAATTGTGCGATATTTTGCTAAAACCAACTCGATACAATACCAATTAGTCCGTAATCGACGACCAATTGTGAATTGAAACGATATTTTCGTCGAAAATATCGAATGTTTCCTAAGTATTGCGCACAATTTTGGAAAATTTGGTGGCACACAACTATAATTTACTACACAGACACCAAGAGGTGCGAATTAGCGCGATACTTTAGAAAAAAATTTGATTTTTTTTTCCAAAATTATCCAAATACCCCCCCCTTCTTACAAAATTTCAAAAGAAATTGAAAATTTTTCGGAAAAATTGTGCGATGTTTTGCTAAAACCAACTCTATACAATACCAATTAGTCCGTAATTGACGACCAATTGTGAATTGAAACGATATTTTCGTCGAAAATATCGAATGTTTCCTAAGTATTGCGCACAATTTTGGAAAATTTGGTGGCACACAACTATAATTTACTACTCAGACACCAAGAGGTGCGAATTAGCGCGATACTTTAGAAAAAAATTTGATTTTTTTTTTCCACAATTATCCAAATACCCACCCCTTCTTACAAAATTTCAAAAAAAATTGAAAATTTTTAGGAAAAATTGTGCGATGTTTTGCTAAAACCAACTCTATACAATACCAATTAGTCCGTAATCGACGACCAATTGTGAATTGAAACGATATTTTCGTCGAAAATATCGAATGTTTCCTAAGTACTGCGCACAATTTTGGAAAATTTGGTGGCACACAACTATAATTTACTACACAGACACCAAGAGGTGCGAATTAGCGCGATACTTTAGAAAAAAATTTGATTTTTTTTTTCCACAATTATCCAAATACCCACCCCTTCTTACAAAATTTCAAAAAAAATTGAAAATTTTTAGGAAAAATTGTGCGATGTTTTGCTAAAACCAACTCTATACAATACCAATTAGTCCGTAATCGACGACCAATTGTGAATTGAAACGATATTTTCGTCGAAAATATCGAATGTTTCCTAAGTATTGCGCACAATTTTGGAAAATTTGGTGGCACACAACTATAATTTACTACACAGACACCAAGAGGTGCGAATTAGCGCGATACTTTAGAAAAAAATTCGATTTTTTTTCCAAAATTATCCAAATACCCCCCCCTTCTTACAAAATTTCAAAAGAAATTGAAAATTTTTCGGAAAAATTGTGCGATGTTTTGCTAAAACCAACTCGATACAATACCAATTAGTCCGTAATCGACGACCAATTGTGAATTGAAACGATATTTTCGTCGAAAATATCGAATGTTTCCTAAGTATTGCGCACAATTTTGGAAAATTTGGTGGCACACAACTATAATTTACTACACAGACACCAAGAGGTGCGAATTAGCGCGATACTTTAGAAAAAAATTTGATTTTTTTTTCCAAAATTATCCAAATACCCCCCCCTTCTTACAAAATTTCAAAAGAAATTGAAAATTTTTAGGAAAACTTGTGCGATATTTTGCTAAAACCAACTCTATACAATACCAATTAGTCCGTAATTGACGACCAATTGTGAATTGAAACGATATTTTCGTCGAAAATATCGAATGTTTCCTAAGTATTGCGCACAATTTTGGAAAATTTGGTGGCACACAACTATAATTTACTACACAGACACCAAGAGGTGCGAATTAGCGCGATACTTTAGAAAAAAATTTGATTTTTTTTTCCACAATTATCCAAATACCCACCCCTTCTTACAAAATTTCAAAAAAAATTGAAAATTTTTAGGAAAAATTGTGCGATATTTTGCCAAAACCAACTCTATACAATGCCAATTAGTCCGTAATCGACGACCAATTGTGAATTGAAGCGATATTTTCGTCGAAAATATCGAATGTTTCCTAAGTTTTGCGCACAATTTTGGAAAATTTGGTGGCACACAACTATAATTTACTACACAGACACCAAGAGGTGCGAATTAGCGCGATACTTTAGAAAAAAATTCGATTTTTTTTCCAAAATTATCCAAATACCCCCCCCTTCTTACAAAATTTCAAAAGAAATTGAAAATTTTTAGGAAAAATTGTGCGATGTTTTGCTAAAACCAACTCTATACAATACCAATTAGTCCGTAATCGACGACCAATTGTGAATTGAAACGATATTTTCGTCGAAAATATCGAATGTTTCCTAAGTACTGCGCACAATTTTGGAAAATTTGGTGGCACACAACTATAATTTACTACACAGACACCAAGAGGTGCGAATTAGCGCGATACTTTAGAAAAAAATTCGATTTTTTTTTCCACAATTATCCAAATACCCACCCCTTCTTACAAAATTTCAAAAAAAATTGAAAATTTTTAGGAAAAATTGTGCGATGTTTTGCTAAAACCAACTCTATACAATACCAATTAGTCCGTAATCGACGACCAATTGTGAATTGAAACGATATTTTCGTCGAAAATATCGAATGTTTCCTAAGTATTGCGCACAATTTTGGAAAATTTGGTGGCACACAACTATAATTTACTACACAGACACCAAGAGGTGCGAATTAGCGCGATACTTTAGAAAAAAATTCGATTTTTTTTTCCAAAATTATCCAAATACCCCCCCCTTCTTACAAAATTTCAAAAGAAATTGAAAATTTTTCGGAAAAATTGTGCGATGTTTTGCTAAAACCAACTCGATACAATACCAATTAGTCCGTAATCGACGACCAATTGTGAATTGAAACGATATTTTCGTCGAAAATATCGAATGTTTCCTAAGTACTGCGCACAATTTTGGAAAATTTGGTGGCACACAACTATAATTTACTACACAGACACCAAGAGGTGCGAATTAGCGCGATACTTTAGAAAAAAATTCGATTTTTTTTTCCAAAATTATCCAAATACCCCCCCCTTCTTACAAAATTTCAAAAGAAATTGAAAATTTTTCGGAAAAATTGTGCGATGTTTTGCTAAAACCAACTCGATACAATACCAATTAGTCCGTAATCGACGACCAATTGTGAATTGAAACGATATTTTCGTCGAAAATATCGAATGTTTCCTAAGTACTGCGCACAATTTTGGAAAATTTGGTGGCACACAACTATAATTTACTACACAGACACCAAGAGGTGCGAATTAGCGCGATACTTTAGAAAAAAATTCGATTTTTTTTTCCAAAATTATCCAAATACCCCCCCCTTCTTACAAAATTTCAAAAGAAATTGAAAATTTTTCGGAAAAATTGTGCGATGTTTTGCTAAAACCAACTCGATACAATACCAATTAGTCCGTAATCGACGACCAATTGTGAATTGAAACGATATTTTCGTCGAAAATATCGAATGTTTCCTAAGTACTGCGCACAATTTTGGAAAATTTGGTGGCACACAACTATAATTTACTACACAGACACCAAGAGGTGCGAATTAGCGCGATACTTTAGAAAAAAATTCGATTTTTTTTTCCAAAATTATCCAAATACCCCCCCCTTCTTACAAAATTTCAAAAGAAATTGAAAATTTTTCGGAAAAATTGTGCGATGTTTTGCTAAAACCAACTCGATACAATACCAATTAGTCCGTAATCGACGACCAATTGTGAATTGAAACGATATTTTCGTCGAAAATATCGAATGTTTCCTAAGTACTGCGCACAATTTTGGAAAATTTGGTGGCACACAACTATAATTTACTACACAGACACCAAGAGGTGCGAATTAGCGCGATACTTAGGAAAAAAATTCGATTTTTTTTTCCAAAATTATCCAAATACCCCCCCCTTCTTACAAAATTTCAAAAGAAATTGAAAATTTTTAGGAAAAATTGTGCGATGTTTTGCTAAAACCAACTCTATACAATACCAATTAGTCCGTAATCGACGACCAATTGTGAATTGAAACGATATTTTCGTCGAAAATATCGAATGTTTCCTAAGTACTGCGCACAATTTTGGAAAATTTGGTGGCACACAACTATAATTTACTACACAGACACCAACTCGATACAATACCAATTAGTCCGTAATCGACGACCAATTGTGAATTGAAACGATATTTTCGTCGAAAATATCGAATGTTTCCTAAGTATTGCGCACAATTTTGGAAAATTTGGTGGCACACAACTATAATTTACTACACAGACACCAAGAGGTGCGAATTAGCGCGATACTTTAGAAAAAAATTTGATTTTTTTTCCAAAATTATCCAAATACCCCCCCCTTCTTACAAAATTTCAAAAGAAATTGAAAATTTTTAGGAAAACTTGTGCGATATTTTGCTAAAACCAACTCGATACAATACCAATTAGTCCGTAATCGACGACCAATTGTGAATTGAAACGATATTTTCGTCGAAAATATCGAATGTTTCCTAAGTATTGCGCACAATTTTGGAAAATTTGGTGGCACACAACTATAATTTACTACACAGACACCAAGAGGTGCGAATTAGCGCGATACTTTAGAAAAAAATTCGATTTTTTTTTCCAAAATTATCCAAATACCCCCCCCTTCTTACAAAATTTCAAAAGAAATTGAAAATTTTTCGGAAAAATTGTGCGATGTTTTGCTAAAACCAACTCGATACAATACCAATTAGTCCGTAATCGACGACCAATTGTGAATTGAAACGATATTTTCGTCGAAAATATCGAATGTTTCCTAAGTACTGCGCACAATTTTGGAAAATTTGGTGGCACACAACTATAATTTACTACACAGACACCAAGAGGTGCGAATTAGCGCGATACTTTAGAAAAAAATTCGATTTTTTTTTCCAAAATTATCCAAATACCCCCCCCTTCTTACAAAATTTCAAAAGAAATTGAAAATTTTTCGGAAAAATTGTGCGATGTTTTGCTAAAACCAACTCGATACAATACCAATTAGTCCGTAATCGACGACCAATTGTGAATTGAAACGATATTTTCGTCGAAAATATCGAATGTTTCCTAAGTACTGCGCACAATTTTGGAAAATTTGGTGGCACACAACTATAATTTACTACACAGACACCAAGAGGTGCGAATTAGCGCGATACTTTAG
Organism: Agrilus cyanescens; assembly: GCA_947389935.1. Lineage (NCBI taxonomy): Eukaryota > Metazoa > Arthropoda > Insecta > Coleoptera > Buprestidae > Agrilus > Agrilus cyanescens. The sequence goes on from OX376713.1 coordinate 21,768,417, forward strand.
AAAAAAATTCGATTTTTTTTTCCAAAATTATCCAAATACCCCCCCCTTCTTACAAAATTTCAAAAGAAATTGAAAATTTTTCGGAAAAATTGTGCGATGTTTTGCTAAAACCAACTCGATACAATACCAATTAGTCCGTAATCGACGACCAATTGTGAATTGAAACGATATTTTCGTCGAAAATATCGAATGTTTCCTAAGTACTGCGCACAATTTTGGAAAATTTGGTGGCACACAACTATAATTTACTACACAGACACCAAGAGGTGCGAATTAGCGCGATACTTTAGAAAAAAATTCGATTTTTTTTTCCAAAATTATCCAAATACCCCCCCCTTCTTACAAAATTTCAAAAGAAATTGAAAATTTTTCGGAAAAATTGTGCGATGTTTTGCTAAAACCAACTCGATACAATACCAATTAGTCCGTAATCGACGACCAATTGTGAATTGAAACGATATTTTCGTCGAAAATATCGAATGTTTCCTAAGTACTGCGCACAATTTTGGAAAATTTGGTGGCACACAACTATAATTTACTACACAGACACCAAGAGGTGCGAATTAGCGCGATACTTAGGAAAAAAATTCGATTTTTTTTTCCAAAATTATCCAAATACCCCCCCCTTCTTACAAAATTTCAAAAGAAATTGAAAATTTTTAGGAAAAATTGTGCGATGTTTTGCTAAAACCAACTCTATACAATACCAATTAGTCCGTAATCGACGACCAATTGTGAATTGAAACGATATTTTCGTCGAAAATATCGAATGTTTCCTAAGTACTGCGCACAATTTTGGAAAATTTGGTGGCACACAACTATAATTTACTACACAGACACCAACTCGATACAATACCAATTAGTCCGTAATCGACGACCAATTGTGAATTGAAACGATATTTTCGTCGAAAATATCGAATGTTTCCTAAGTATTGCGCACAATTTTGGAAAATTTGGTGGCACACAACTATAATTTACTACACAGACACCAAGAGGTGCGAATTAGCGCGATACTTTAGAAAAAAATTTGATTTTTTTTCCAAAATTATCCAAATACCCCCCCCTTCTTACAAAATTTCAAAAGAAATTGAAAATTTTTAGGAAAACTTGTGCGATATTTTGCTAAAACCAACTCGATACAATACCAATTAGTCCGTAATCGACGACCAATTGTGAATTGAAACGATATTTTCGTCGAAAATATCGAATGTTTCCTAAGTATTGCGCACAATTTTGGAAAATTTGGTGGCACACAACTATAATTTACTACACAGACACCAACTCGATACAATACCAATTAGTCCGTAATCGACGACCAATTGTGAATTGAAACGATATTTTCGTCGAAAATATCGAATGTTTCCTAAGTATTGCGCACAATTTTGGAAAATTTGGTGGCACACAACAATAATTTACTACACAGACACCAACTCGATACAATACCAATTAGTCCGTAATCGACGACCAATTGTGAATTGAAACGATATTTTCGTCGAAAATATCGAATGTTTCCTAAGTATTGCGCACAATTTTGGAAAATTTGGTGGCACACAACTATAATTTACTACACAGACACCAAGAGGTGCGAATTAGCGCGATACTTTAGAAAAAAATTTGATTTTTTTTTTCCACAATTATCCAAATACCCCCCCCTTCTTACAAAATTTCAAAAGAAATTGAAAATTTTTCGGAAAAATTGTGCGATGTTTTGCTAAAACCAACTCGATACAATACCAATTAGTCCGTAATCGACGACCAATTGTGAATTGAAACGATATTTTCGTCGAAAATATCGAATGTTTCCTAAGTACTGCGCACAATTTTGGAAAATTTGGTGGCACACAACTATAATTTACTACACAGACACCAACTCGATACAATACCAATTAGTCCGTAATCGACGACCAATTGTGAATTGAAACGATATTTTCGTCGAAAATATCGAATGTTTCCTAAGTATTGCGCACAATTTTGGAAAATTTGGTGGCACACAACTATAATTTACTACACAGACACCAAGAGGTGCGAATTAGCGCGATACTTTAGAAAAAAATTTGATTTTTTTTCCAAAATTATCCAAATACCCCCCCCTTCTTACAAAATTTCAAAAGAAATTGAAAATTTTTAGGAAAACTTGTGCGATATTTTGCTAAAACCAACTCGATACAATACCAATTAGTCCGTAATCGACGACCAATTGTGAATTGAAACGATATTTTCGTCGAAAATATCGAATGTTTCCTAAGTATTGCGCACAATTTTGGAAAATTTGGTGGCACACAACTATAATTTACTACACAGACACCAACTCGATACAATACCAATTAGTCCGTAATCGACGACCAATTGTGAATTGAAACGATATTTTCGTCGAAAATATCGAATGTTTCCTAAGTATTGCGCACAATTTTGGAAAATTTGGTGGCACACAACTATAATTTACTACACAGACACCAAGAGGTGCGAATTAGCGCGATACTTTAGAAAAAAATTCGATTTTTTTTTCCAAAATTATCCAAATACCCCCCCCTTCTTACAAAATTTCAAAAGAAATTGAAAATTTTTCGGAAAAATTGTGCGATGTTTTGCTAAAACCAACTCGATACAATACCAATTAGTCCGTAATCGACGACCAATTGTGAATTGAAACGATATTTTCGTCGAAAATATCGAATGTTTCCTAAGTACTGCGCACAATTTTGGAAAATTTGGTGGCACACAACTATAATTTACTACACAGACACCAACTCGATACAATACCAATTAGTCCGTAATCGACGACCAATTGTGAATTGAAACGATATTTTCGTCGAAAATATCGAATGTTTCCTAAGTATTGCGCACAATTTTGGAAAATTTGGTGGCACACAACTATAATTTACTACACAGACACCAACTCGATACAATACCAATTAGTCCGTAATCGACGACCAATTGTGAATTGAAACGATATTTTCGTCGAAAATATCGAATGTTTCCTAAGTATTGCGCACAATTTTGGAAAATTTGGTGGCACACAACTATAATTTACTACACAGACACCAAGAGGTGCGAATTAGCGCGATACTTTAGAAAAAAATTTGATTTTTTTTTCCAAAATTATCCAAATACCCCCCCTTCTTACAAAATTTCAAAAGAAATTGAAAATTTTTAGGAAAAATTGTGCGATATTTTGCTAAAACCAACTCTATACAATACCAATTAGTCCGTAATCGACGACCAATTGTGAATTGAAACGATATTTTCGTCGAAAATATCGAATGTTTCCTAAGTATTGCGCACAATTTTGGAAAATTTGGTGGCACACAACTATAATTTACTACACAGACACCAAGAGGTGCGAATTAGCGCGATACTTTAGAAAAAAATTCGATTTTTTTTCCAAAATTATCCAAATACCCCCCCCTTCTTACAAAATTTCAAAAGAAATTGAAAATTTTTAGGAAAAATTGTGCGATGTTTTGCTAAAACCAACTCTATACAATACCAATTAGTCCGTAATCGACGACCAATTGTGAATTGAAACGATATTTTCGTCGAAAATATCGAATGTTTCCTAAGTATTGCGCACAATTTTGGAAAATTTGGTGGCACACAACTATAATTTACTACACAGACACCAAGAGGTGCGAATTAGCGCGATACTTTAGAAAAAAATTCGATTTTTTTTCCAAAATTATCCAAATACCCCCCCCTTCTTACAAAATTTCAAAAGAAATTGAAAATTTTTAGGAAAAATTGTGCGATGTTTTGCTAAAACCAACTCTATACAATACCAATTAGTCCGTAATCGACGACCAATTGTGAATTGAAACGATATTTTCGTCGAAAATATCGAATGTTTCCTAAGTACTGCGCACAATTTTGGAAAATTTGGTGGCACACAACTATAATTTACTACACAGACACCAAGAGGTGCGAATTAGCGCGATACTTTAGAAAAAAATTCGATTTTTTTTTCCAAAATTATCCAAATACCCCCCCCTTCTTACAAAATTTCAAAAGAAATTGAAAATTTTTCGGAAAAATTGTGCGATGTTTTGCTAAAACCAACTCGATACAATACCAATTAGTCCGTAATCGACGACCAATTGTGAATTGAAACGATATTTTCGTCGAAAATATCGAATGTTTCCTAAGTACTGCGCACAATTTTGGAAAATTTGGTGGCACACAACTATAATTTACTACACAGACACCAACTCGATACAATACCAATTAGTCCGTAATCGACGACCAATTGTGAATTGAAACGATATTTTCGTCGAAAATATCGAATGTTTCCTAAGTATTGCGCACAATTTTGGAAAATTTGGTGGCACACAACTATAATTTACTACACAGACACCAAGAGGTGCGAATTAGCGCGATACTTTAGAAAAAAATTTGATTTTTTTTTCCAAAATTATCCAAATACCCCCCCTTCTTACAAAATTTCAAAAGAAATTGAAAATTTTTAGGAAAAATTGTGCGATATTTTGCTAAAACCAACTCTATACAATACCAATTAGTCCGTAATCGACGACCAATTGTGAATTGAAACGATATTTTCGTCGAAAATATCGAATGTTTCCTAAGTATTGCGCACAATTTTGGAAAATTTGGTGGCACACAACTATAATTTACTACACAGACACCAAGAGGTGCGAATTAGCGCGATACTTTAGAAAAAAATTCGATTTTTTTTCCAAAATTATCCAAATACCCCCCCCTTCTTACAAAATTTCAAAAGAAATTGAAAATTTTTAGGAAAAATTGTGCGATGTTTTGCTAAAACCAACTCTATACAATACCAATTAGTCCGTAATCGACGACCAATTGTGAATTGAAACGATATTTTCGTCGAAAATATCGAATGTTTCCTAAGTATTGCGCACAATTTTGGAAAATTTGGTGGCACACAACTATAATTTACTACACAGACACCAAGAGGTGCGAATTAGCGCGATACTTTAGAAAAAAATTCGATTTTTTTTCCAAAATTATCCAAATACCCCCCCCTTCTTACAAAATTTCAAAAGAAATTGAAAATTTTTAGGAAAAATTGTGCGATGTTTTGCTAAAACCAACTCTATACAATACCAATTAGTCCGTAATCGACGACCAATTGTGAATTGAAACGATATTTTCGTCGAAAATATCGAATGTTTCCTAAGTACTGCGCACAATTTTGGAAAATTTGGTGGCACACAACTATAATTTACTACACAGACACCAAGAGGTGCGAATTAGCGCGATACTTTAGAAAAAAATTCGATTTTTTTTCCAAAATTATCCAAATACCCCCCCCTTCTTACAAAATTTCAAAAGAAATTGAAAATTTTTAGGAAAAATTGTGCGATGTTTTGCTAAAACCAACTCTATACAATACCAATTAGTCCGTAATCGACGACCAATTGTGAATTGAAACGATATTTTCGTCGAAAATATCGAATGTTTCCTAAGTATTGCGCACAATTTTGGAAAATTTGGTGGCACACAACTATAATTTACTACACAGACACCAAGAGGTGCGAATTAGCGCGATACTTTAGAAAAAAATTCGATTTTTTTTTCCAAAATTATCCAAAATTTATTACAAAATTTCAAAAAAAATTGAAAATTTTTAGGAAAAATTGTGCGATATTTTGCTAAAACCAACCAAAAATTGCTTTGACAAAATTCCTGTCAATTAACAAACAAGTACTTTTTTTTTCCAAATTCACTAGAAGATGGAATAATGTCAGCATTTTTAACATGAGAGAAACAAGATTGTGATCGAGCATTACAGGATAAATTAGACAGAGATAACGAATATTGTAGGGGCGATTTGTTTACATTGCTATTTATAGAGAAAATAAAAACACTTACATAAGCAACAAACCAATATAAACGAAATAATACATAGATGTATGTCAACGAATTAACTCATACGTTATCATTAGCGGTCGTTTATCATCTGACGAGACAACAATACATCATTAAATAACGAAGTGTCAGAAACAGCAAAACAAGAAAAAACAAACCACTGCATCTACTCGAGAAGTCAGATCGAACAGCGGAAAAGTACGAAGCAAGTACGAGGCAAGATATCAGACCGCGGCCGTGGCCTCGAACGTACCCGTCGAACGATGGCACGCTTGAGGGTGTTCGCTCGTGAAAAAGCCGCTGATGAACGTTTTAGTTTCTAAGTCGCCGCGGGTGGCAGCACATCTCGGATCGAGAAGAAAACAAGGCGGAGTTTACGTATTGAAAGGATCGCGAGACCTTGGCCAGACCACATTTCAAGGCATTATTTATTATTTTTGATTATAAAATGCTGAAATAATATTGTGGCCATGCATATCTTAATTTTGGGAAACAAGTAAATTTTATATTACTAAATTCATTAAACAAAAGAAAAATAATTCGTTCGCAAATCATTCTCTCTTACATTACAAAAAATCCGGAATAATTATTTTTTCGATTCTGGTCTAATTTTTTTAATCATTATATGTATTATCAGAGTTGAGTGAGGAATCACTAAATTTCATTTTTTTCTCATTTTGATTTTTCGCTCTCATTACATACCTAATACCTACCTCGGTAGGTAGTTATTTTAAAAATTGCATGAATAAGAACATATTCCAACAATAAAAATACACTTAGGTACATATCTATTATTGTCACAGTTATTGGCCGGCTAATAACTGTCTGTCGGCAAATTACGTATTTACAATTGTTAGCCATAGTAAATACCCGCCTAAATAAATAGATATCTAACCAACAATACCTATGCAACCCCTAGAAACACGCAATCTCAAACATTATAATTACAGGCACCATCATCAATGTATTACCGTAAAATCAAATATTCTTGTATAACAACTCACCATGTATTTGTTAATCCTCATGAAATATTGGGTACGAAAAATTTAACTGAAATTGACAAAACTTGGGAGGCGCTCCAGACAGCAGACACTACGAAACGCTTCGAATTTGTTAATAGGTACTCGTTGATTTGTGATTGTGTTGGAAATAAACGTTAACGTTGGTTTTAAAACTTTAATTAAACCAAAACAATATTTATAACTGAGGATACCTACACTTCACAGAAAACGAAACGAACCTTTTTCATCGCGACGCGCGTTACATCGCGAACTCGATTTCAATGTCGTGACGGTCGTCATTGTCGTCAGCTGTCGTATTCTAGAATTACTAACTAACAGAGGCGGACAAACAAAATTGAAACATGAGCGTATAAACATTTAAATATCCTACAGAATTGATATGCTTCTGACACTAAACAAAATACAATACAATGCAGTTGGAGTGAGGATAAAGTAATGTTTTCAGATTCTAATTCATGGCACAGATTTGTGAATACGGGCTCACAGTATTTAAAAATGTTATATGAAAATACTACGGAAAATAACTAATACCTGACCAACTCGGGAACGACATCGGTCCGCGGAAATGTACGAACCAAATACCAGGCAAAACCGCGGCTATGACCTCGAACGAACCCATTGAACGATGGGTCGTTGAAGGGTACTAGCTCGTGAAAAAGCCGCTGTTTTACGATTTAGTTCCTAAGCTGCCGCGAGTGGCAGCACGTCTCGGGTCAGGAACGAAAACAAGGCGGAGTTTACGTATTGAAGGGATCACCAGATGTTTTTTGAAATAAAACGCAAATTTTACACTATGTATTCGTGTTTCGTAGTTATGAAAGAAAATATTTTTTCTACATTTCGAGAAATCTATTAGTAATTTTGCTTCGTATAATTATCCAAAATTTGATCAATTAATTTAAAAAAATCGTTCACAAGTCCTTCATTCTCTCTAATATTGCCGGGGAAAATAGTAAAGCTCCCAATAACAATCAAAAGTTGCAAAAATACCTACGACAGTATTTTATTTTTTTGCTTATAAATTTTTACAAAATACTTTTTTAAAGAAGTAACGCTCACCTAATGTGAAATCAATTTCTTAAAGTTGAGGAATCATCCAAAATAATAAATTTACTTATCTCTCATTTTGATTTTCCGCTCTTATCACGTAGGTATAATATAATCAAAGTATTTTTTACGTCTTTTTGACTATTAAAAATGTTTCAAGAGATAAGCGAGAATTCAATATCCTCCTATTATCAAAAATACTTATTCAGTATTAAAACGAGTTAGTTATAGCTCGAGATCGGATCACGGAAAAGTACGAAGCAAACACGAGACAAGACGTCAAGACCGCGGTCGTGGCCTCGAACGTACCCGTTATACGATGGGTTGCTGGAGGGTACTCGCTCGTAAAAAAGCCGCTGATGAACGTTTTAGTTCCTAAGTTGCCGCGAGTGGCAGCACGTCTCGGGTCACAAAAGTAAACAAGACAGAGTTTACGACATAGTTTACAATCGCGAGACCTTGGCCAGACCACATTCCAATGGATTATTTATTATTTTTGATTATAAAATGCTGCAATAATATTGTGGTCATCCATATTTTAATTTTGGGAAACAAGTAAATTTTGTATTACTAATTTTTGTGCACATAATTAATCCTCAATTATGCAAAATTTAATTATGTACCAACTAAACGATAAAATTCATTAAACAGAAGAAAAATAATTCGTTCGCAAATCATTAACTCTCTTACATTACAAAAAATCCGGAATAATTATTTTTTCGATTCTGGTCTAATTTTGTTAATCATTATATGTATTATCAAAGTTGAAAATGAGTAATCAATAATTCATAAATTTCATTTTTTTTCTCATTTTGATTTTCCGCTCTCATTACATACCTAATACCTACCTCCGTAGGTAGTTATTTTAAAAATTGTATGAATAAGAACATACTCCAACAATAAAGATACACTTAGGTATATTTCTATTATTGTCACAGTTGTTGGCCGGCTAATAACTGTCTCTGTCGGCAAATTACGTATTTACAATTGTTAGCCATAGTAAATACCCGCCTAAATAAATAGATATCTAACCAACAATACCTATGCAACCCCTAGAAACACGCAATCTCAAACATTATAATTACAGGCACCATCATCAATGTATTACCGTAAAATCAAATATTCTTATATAACAACTCACCATGTATTTGTTAATCCTCATGAAATATTGGGTACGAAAAATTTAACTGAAATTGACAAAACTTGGGAGACACTCCAGACAGCAGACATTACGAAACGCTTCGAATTTGTTAATAGGTACTCGTTGATTTGTGATTGTGTTGGAAATAAACGTTAACGTTGGTTTTAAAACTTTAATTAAACCAAAACGATATTTATAACTGAGGATACCTACACTTCACAGAAAACGAAACGAACCTTTTTCATCGCGATGCGCGTTACAACGCGAACTCGATTTCACTGTCGTGACCTTGGTCTAGGGTCGTGACTGTCGTCAGCTGTCGTATACTAGAATTACTAACTAACAGAGGCGGACAAACAAAATTGAAACATGAGCGTATAAACACTTAAATTTCCTACAGAATTGATATGTTTCTGATTTCTGACACAAAACAAAATACAATACAGTTGGAGTGGGGATAAAGTAATGTTTCCAGATTCTAATGCATTGCACAGATTTGTGAATGTACCCCCCTGTTTTAAAAATGTAATATGAACTAATAACTAATACCTGACCAACTCGGGAACGACATCGGTCCGCGGAAATGTACGAACCAAATACCAGGCAAAACCGCGGCTATGACCTCGAACGAACCCATCGAACGATGGGTCGTTGAAGGGTACTAGCTCGTGAAAAAGCCGCTGTTTTACGATTTAGTTCCTAAGCTGCCGCGAGTGGCAGCACGTCTCGGGTCAGGAACGAAAACAAGGCGGAGTTTACGTATTGAAGGGATCGCCATATGTTTTTTGAAATAAAATGCAAATTTTACACTATGTATTCGTGTTTCGTAGTTATGAAAGAAAATATTTTTTCTACATTTCGAGAAATCTATTAGTAATTTTGCTTCGTATAATTATCCAAAATTTAATCAATTAATTTAAAAAAATCGTTCACAAGTCCTTCATTCTCTCTAATATTGCCGGGGAAAATAGTAAAGCTCCCAATAACAATCAAAAGTTGCAAAAATACCTACGACAGTATTTTATTTTTTTGCTTATAAATTTTTACAAAATACTTTTTTAAAGAAGTAACGCTCACCTAATGTGAAATTAATTTCTTAAAGTTGAGGAATCATCCAAAATAATAAATTTACTTATCTCTCATTTTGATTTTCCGCTCTTATCACGTAGGTATAATATAATCAAAGTATTTTTTACGTCTTTTTGACTATTAAAAATGTTTCAAGAGATAAGCGAGAATTCAATATCCTCCTATTATCAAAAATACTTATTCAGTATTAAAACGAGTTAGTTATAGCTCGAGATCGGATCACGGAAAAGTACGAAGCAAACACGAGACAAGACGTCAAGACCGCGGCCGTGGCCTCGAACGCACCCGTCGAACGATGGCACGCTTGAGGGTACGCGCTTGTGAAAAAGCCGCTGATGAACGCTTTAGTTCCTAAACTGCCGCGGGTGGCAGCATGTCTCGGGTGAGGAAAGAAAACAAGGCGGAGTTTAGACATTGAAATGCCAGCGAGACAAGGAAGGCTACCCGGGTGGTCTGGCTATAATTTCAAGGAATTAATTTTGTTATTAATTATGAAATGTTCACATAAAAGAAATGTATACCAAATAACAAAGAGTAATCTATTACATACTAATTTTGGTGGACATAATTATCTAAAATTTAAATATAGATTAAGTACATGAAAAATATCGTTCATAAGTCGTTAATTCCATCTAATTTTGCCGGGAAAAATAGTAAAGCCCTCAATAACAATGAATAGTTGCAAAAATACCTACCTACCCCAGTAATTTTTTTTTTTAATTTTTTTACCCATAAATGTTTTTTTTTTTTAAATGTAATAATTTCTAAAAGTAAGGAAATTCAAAATAATAATAAATTTATTTATGTTTCTCTGGTTTTAATTTTTCGCTCTCATCAAGTGAATATTATCAATAAATATCCAAGCATTACGAATACTTGTATCAGGAGCACAGCAAAACAAGTCGTGAGTCAGAATGAACCGCGGAAATGTACGAAGCAAACACGAGGCAAGACGTCAAGACCGCGGCCGTGGCCTCGAACGTACCCGTCGAACGATGGCACGCTTGAGGGTGTTCGCTCGTGAAAAAGCCGCTGATGAACGTTTTAGTTTCTAAGTCGCCGCGGGTGGCAGCACATCTCGGATCGAGAAGAAAACAAGGCGGAGTTTACGTATTGAAAGGATCGCGAGACCTTGGCCAGACCACATTTCAAGGCATTATTTATTATTTTTGATTATAAAATGCTGAAATAATATTGTGGCCATGCATATCTTAATTTTGGGAAACAAGTAAATTTTATATTACTAATTTTTGTGCACATAATTAATCCTCAATTACTTATGCAAAATTTAATTAGGTAGGTATGTACCTACTTCACGATAAAATTCATTAAACAGAAGAAAAATAATTCGTTCGCAAATCATTAACTCTCTTACATTACAAAAAATCCGGAATAATTATTTTTTCGATTCTGGTCTAATTTTTTTAATCATTATACCTATATATTATCAAAGTTGAAAATGAGTAATCAATAAATTTCATTTTTTTCTCATTTTGATTTTCCGCTCTCATAACATACCTAATACCTACCTCGGTAGGTAGTTATTTTAAAAATTGCATGAATAAGAACATACTCCAACAATAAAGATACACTTAGGTATATATCTATTATTGTCACAGTTATTGGCCGGCTAATAACTGTCTGTCGGCAAATTACGTATTTACAATTGTTAGCCATAGTAAATACCCGCCTAAATAAATAGATATCTAACCAACAATACCTATGCAACCCCTAGAAACACGCAATCTCAAACATTATAATTACAGGCACCATCATCAATGTATTACCGTAAAATCAAATATTCTTGTATAACAACTCACCATGTATTTGTTAATCCTCATGAAATATTGGGTACGAAAAATTTAACTGAAATTGACAAAACTTGGGAGGCGCTCCAGACAGCAGACATTACGAAACGCTTCGAATTTGTTAATAGGTACTCGTTGATTTTTGATTGTGTTGGAAATAAACGTTAACGTTGGTTTTAAAACTTTAATTAAACCAAAACAATATTCATAACTGAGAAAAACCTACACTTCACAGAAAACGAAACGAACCTTTTTCATCGCGACGCGCTTTACATGGCGAACTCGATTTCACCGATTTCACTGTCGTGACGGTCGTCATTGTCGTCAGCTGTCGTATTCTAGAATTACTAACTAACAGAGGCGGACAAACAAAATTGAAACATGAGCGTATAAACACTTAAATATCCTACAGAATTGATATGCTTCTGACACTAAACAAAATACAATACAATGCAGTTGGAGTGAGGATAAAGTAATGTTTTCAGATTCTAATTCATGGCACAGATTTGTGAATATGGGCTCACAGTCTTAAAAATGTAATATGAAAATAGTATGGCCAATAAGCAGTCCCTGGCCAATTCGGGAGCGACATCGGACCGCGGAAATGTACGAAGCAAGTGCGATGTAAGATCGCGGCCGTTGTCTAGAATGTACCTGTCGAACGTGCCACGCTGAGGGGATTCGCACCATTCGCACGTGAAAAAGCCGCTGATGAACGATTTAAGTCGTAGATTTAGTTCATCAACTGCCACGAGTGACAGTTCGTTTCGGATAAGAAAGGGACACAAGACGAAATTTGGGTTAATGACCGTGAGAATAAAATGCTGAAATAATATTGTGGTCATGCATATCCAAGTTTTTGGAAATAAAAAGTATAATCTACAGTAGATATTGTACCGACCATGTTTTTTTTTTAAGTGAAATTTATGATGTGGTGCAACCGATAAAGAAATGGTAGCGGCGGCGAGTTTCCCTGAAAGGATTGAAATGTGTTGTGCAAATTCGGTTTTCCCTTCAAAGGTATGAGCTTACGTGGCAATCGTCGAGTCGTCGGTCATTACCCTCAAAAAAGGCGTGTTCACGCGCGTATGTTGTGATGTACGATATCTTTACCTAGTAGGTAGTAGTGTTAATAACCTACGGTATGTGGGAATCGCGTTTAGACATTACCTATATAATGTTATTCGTTGTCAAAAAAAATGTACGGATTTGGAACTTTTATTTTAGTTTCCTTTTGTAAGTTTTTATTGTATTGAAAATTGAGGTTAATAAACACGTAAAATTTACCTATATATTTAACGTTTTAATATTGCTATAAAAATATATCTTTAAGATAATTGAAATAGGTACCTAAAACAGATAACAGTTGCTCCAAGGATGACTGTATCGCCAGTGTAAACAAGGACAAGCAATCAACAACAAATGCATGTAATTTTTTTTTTAACTTAATCGTCGCCTGTCACACCATCGATGAATTTTTTTATTTCAATCGCGCGTGGTTACATACTTCAACTCATTTTTTTTTTTTTTACAACTTTCTACAAAATATTCTTTTAAAGGTGCATTTAATGTAAAGCTAATTTCCGAAAGTTAAGTATAAGTAATTAACATTCATAATAAAAAAAATAAATAATATTGGTAGTAAACAAAAAACAAACTTGTAACTTTCACAACTTTATTGGTTACAAGTGTGTTTTTTGTTTACTACCAATAAGTTAGTATCCATTCAATCAATACAAATAAATAAATAATAATTAATAATTATTAATTTTCTCTCATTTTATTTTTCGCTCTATCACGTACCTAAAATAATATCAACAAATATCCACCATTACGTTTACTTGTATCAGGAGCACAGCAAAACAAGTCGTGAGCCAGAATGAACCGCGGAAAAGTACGAAGCAAACACGAGACAAGACGTCAAGACCGCGGCCGTGGCCTTGAATGTACCCGTCGAACGATGGCACGCTGGAGGGTACTCGCTCGTGAAAAAGCCGCTGATGAAAGTTTTAGTTCCTAAATTGCCGCGAGTGGCAGCACGTCTCGGATCGGGAACCAAAACAAGGCGGAGTTTATGGTATTGACAGGATCGCGAGACCACGCGAGACATTAAAAGCTACTTGGGTGGCCTGGCTATATTCCAAGGAATTATTTGTAAAATTCTAAAATGTTAACAGAGGAAATATGCAGACATTACAGTAAAAAATATCAAATAATCGGATGTTATAAAGTAGTAAATCCCTAATTACCTACACATTTCTACATTGTAGGTATTCATTCCACTGTTTAATTGTGGTTATGACGCATACCGGCATACCTATGGAAGTTTTGGGAAATAAAAATTAACACTGAGGCATTCGTGTTTCGTAGTTATGAAAGAAAATATTATTTCTACATTTTGAGAAATTTCTTACTAATTTTGGTTCGAATAATTACCTACAACAGTAATTTATTTTTTTGCTCACCTATAAATTTTTAGAAAATATTTTTTTTATGAAATAACGATCATCTAACGTGAAATTAATTTCTTAAAGTTAAGGAATCATTCGAAATTAATAAATTTACTTTTCTCTCATTTTGATTTTCCGCTCTGCTCTTATCACGTAATAAGTATTATTAAAAATATTCAGCATTTAAACTTAAAACGAGTTAGTTATAGCTCGAGATCGGATCACGGAAAAGTACGAAGCAAACACGAGGCAAGACGTCAAGACCGCGGCCGTGGCCTTGAAGGTACCCGTCATACTACGGGCCGCTTGAGGGTACGCGCTCGAGAAAAAGCCGCTGATGAACGTTTTAGTACCTAAACTGCCGCGAGTGGCAGCACTTCTCGGGACGGGAAAGAAAACAAGGCGGAGTTTAGACATTGAAATGCCCGTGAGACAAGGCAAGCTACTTCGGTCGCTACATTCAAGGATTTAGGTATTTTTAATTACAAAATGCTGAAATAATATTGCCGTTATGCATTTCTAAGTTTATGGAAACAAGAAAAAAAAAATTAAAATTTACAGTAGGTTGGTATTCATGTTTTTTAGTTATAAAGGAAAATTTTTGTCCTATATTTTGAGCAATCCAATACTAATTTTGGTGTGGTGAGCATATTTATATAAAATTTGTTTAACGATAAAGTTCATTAGAATACCAGAATAAAAGTTGTTAAAAGGTAAATAATGATAAGCACTCAATAACTTACAGGTTTGTAATTTTTTTTTAAATTGATCGTCATCTGTCACAATATCAAAGAAGTTTTAATTAATCGCGCGTAAAGATTGCCAGCACACATTTTTATTTTAAATATATTTTAATGAGATAACATGTATTTAATGTAATGCTAATTTCCGAAAGTTAAGAATCATTCATACTTAATAAATTTAATTTTCCGCTCTATCATCACGTACATAATAATTAAATGTCAATAAATATTCACCATTACGTCGTCTAATTGTATCAGGAGCACATCAAAACAAGTCGTGAGCCAGAATGAACCGCGGAAATGTACGAAGAAAATACGATACAATACTGCGGCTGTGACCTCGAACGTACCCGTCGAACGATGGCTAGCTTGAGGGTTCGCACTCGTGAAAAAGCCGCTGATGAACGCTTTAGTTCCTAAGCTGCCGCGAGTGGCAGCACGTCTCGGGTCGGGAAACAAAACAAGGCGGAGTTTACGTATTGACTTTGATCGCGAGGCAAGGAAAGCTACTTGAGTGATCAACCATACTCCATGAAATTATTTGTGAAATTATAAAATGTTTAAAGAGGAAAAATGCCGACATTATTTTAAAAAATACCTCATAATCGGATGTTACAAACTAGTAAATGAATACCTAGACCTACACATTTCTACATTGAAGGTTCCTATTCCATTGTGGGTTATGAAAAGTTTTTGGAAATAAAAAGCAAATTTTACAGTAGATATTCGTGCTTCGTAGTTATGAAACAAAATATTTTTTCTACATTTTGAGAAATCTATTACTAATTTTAGTTCGTATAATTATCTAAAATTTAATTAATTACTTTAAAAGTATCGTTGACAAGTCGTTAACTCCCTCTAATGTTGCTGGGAAAAATAGTAAAGCTTCCAATAACAATGGAAAGTTTTTTTTAACAAAATATTTTTTTGAATGAAATAACGATCATCTAACGTGAAATTAATTTCTTAAAATTGAGGAATCATCCGAAATTAATAAATTTACTTTTCTCTCATTTTGATTTTCCGCTCTGCTCTTAACACGTAACAATATCAAAAATATTCAGCATTAAAACGAGTTAGTTAAAGCTCGAGATCGGGCCACGGAAAAGTACGAAGCAAGACCCCGCCGTGGCCTTGAACGTACCGTCGAATGATGGCACGCTTGAGGGTACGCGCTCGTGAAAAAGCCGCTGATTTACGTTTTAGTTCCCGCATTGCCGCAAGTGGCAGCACGTCTCGGGTCGAGAAAGAAAACAAGGCGGAGTTTAGGTATTGAATAAATCACGGGATCTCAAGAACCATAAATTAGGTACATAATATGCTTTAACTTTTAGAGGTAGTCGTGATTTGATATAAAAAACACTAATTACCATGAAACAAGACAATAAAATCTATTTTGATGTTTCATAAACAATGACTCACATATCTGAATATAGCTACTTAACTTTTACAGTATTACAAACTATGAGAAATAAAACGGAAAATTAGGAAGTGTTCATTAGCTGTGATACGTAAATGAAACTGAAAATATTAAAAGCACAAAAGTGTAATTAGAATAAAAAACACTGATGTAAGAATGTTTAAATATGGCTAATTGTTATTAAACAAAACATTCAGTTTAGTGCTTGTCGTTGATTGAGTATAAATAACTGTTTGATTTAATTAATTCTTCTGTGGTTTTATAACGATTTCCTGCGTTATTTTTTTTTGTAATAAACTGTAATAAACCTAGGAAACGGGTTGTGAAATATGTGCGAAAATGGTTTACCAAAGAAAGACTTTAAATGCTACAAAGCTTTTGGAAAAGTTAAATAATTCAAGTGCTTCCTGTTCTTACTCTAAACTTGCAAGTTTTGTCTGCGATTCGCGCATATTCAATCTGGGGAGGTTTTTTATTTTTATTAATTTAGGTTAGGTGATGTTGTTTTGGTCGCTTTGATACTCCTTTTACAGCGAAACGAGCACGTTCCACCCCTAAATAGTGCAGGGTATGACGAAGAAAAGTTTAAATTATATATTCGAATAGTTGGAGCGTTCGATTTATTCGTTAAAGGGAGTAAATGTGATTCAGAAGATTTGTAGTTACGGGACACTTGTTGTGAACATTAAAGGTCATCCTTTTTTGCTTTTGAATAAAGTGAAATGGTAAATATGTATTGTATTTTGGTAAATAACGGCCACAGTTTCGTGTAATAACATTAAACAATGAAAATGTTTACGTGAATAGAACTTAAAGACCAACAACATTGTTAAACAATACATCTATACGGAATGTTATTAATTCTATTATTCTTCTGTCCTGTAGTAGGTACTATACTACAATATTTGGTATGACGTCGTTATTTCTCGGTAAAATTAGCCAAGTTACAAAGAATATTTTTTTTAAAATGTAATTCTTAATAGAGGGGATGAATCAACCCCCGGAGGAAATCTGCACATACAGATGACGTTGACATTAATGGGAGACAACCATATTAAATTTTGGTGTTTCTCTCTTTAAAATTGGCCAAGTTACAGAGAATATTTTTTTTAAAATGTAATTCTTAATAGAGGGGATGAATCAACCCCTGGAGGAAATCTGCACATACAGATGACGTTGACATTAATGGGAGACAACCATATTAAATTTTGGTGTTTCTCTCTTTAAAATTGGCCAAGTTACAGAGAATATTTTTTTTAAAATGTAATTCTTAATAGAGGGGATGAATTAACCCCCGGAGGAAATCTGCACATACAGATGACGTCCACATCAATGGGAGACAACCCTATTAAATTTTGGTGTTTCTATCTGTAAAGTTAGCCAAGTTACAGAGAATATTTTTTTAAAAAATTAATTCTTTATTTATGGTTTTTTATGTTTATGTATTAGAAGTCTATGTCTATGAATAGTCTTGAGTCCATAGATGATTATAGAATGATATAGGTGGTAAACTTCGGTTGCTACCAGTGGCGCCATCCTACGTCTAATAGCCACGTTAATCGTAATTCGGCTATTACACAAGGCGGTAAAATAACAAATGACACGAGACGAGACGATAAAAGTGCATCAAAAAGTAAAGAAATGAATTGGAACTTGTTACAGCAATGACGTGACTATATATAGGTATTTACCTTGATGCGCTTCGTTTATAGCATTCATAGCCAGCCCCCTTCGAACGATGTCTTCCATGTCTATGAGGTTTATTTGTTTGTTTTAGTGCTTCCTTTTGAATTCCCATTTTTATTTTACAATTTAAAATTTTTTAATATTTTTTTGGCATGTCAACAAACATCCGAACCCTACATTTAATTGTTAATGTATACGTATGGTTATTTGTGATTATGTATTAGAAGTTTATGTCTATGAAAATTCTTGAGTCCATAGATGATTATAGAAAGATATAGATGGTAAACTTCGGCCCCTACCGGTGGCGCCATCCGACGTCTAATAGCCGAATTAATCTTGAAGTTTCCCTTCGCGTTTTCAGCTCTAGTTAAGCCATCAAGCCGTAGATGGCGCCAGTAGTATCCAATTTTTGAATTTAAGTTAAAATTCCAAAAATTAAGCAATAAAACACCATTAACAATAAGGAATAATGTATTTGATAATTATATAATACAAAGTCTCTTACAATTTACACAATACATGTTGTTTATTGCCTACTATTGGGTAACATAAGCTATGCATACAACGTCGATCATCGCCTTATACCTACTACTCATTAAAATTAGCTTATATAAGCGTATTATGAATAAAAATGAGCTTATAACGTCGAGTATTTGCTCAATATTAAGTAAAATTAAGGGTAAACAAAATCGTTCGAACCAGCGGTTTTCTCAGTCTTCTCCGGCGTAGACCTGAAACACATACGGTGGCAATTGATTAGATTGATTAATAACAGGTTTCATTTCTACATATAAATATCTATCTAATATATTAATTACCTTTTAAACGTGCTTCTGAAGAAAACGATCGGCAAAGGAAGACGACGAATAAGAATACCATTTTAGACGACTTGTTTCATTATACGTACATATAACTTCGATAGGATCTCTTCGATGAGTCAAACTAAACAAAAACACACAGAAAGGACGAATTAACAAGGCGGTAAAATAACAAATGACACGAGACGAGACGATAAAAGCGCATCAAAAAGTAAAGAAATGAATTGGAACTTGTTACAGCAATGACGTGACCATATATAGGTATTTACCTTGATGCGCTTCGTTTATAGCATTCATAGCCAGCCCCCTTCGAACGATGTCTTCCATGTCTATGAGGTTTATTTGTTTGTTTTAGTGCTTCCTTTTGAATTCCCATTTTTATTTTACAATTTAAAATTTTTTAATATTTTTTTGACATGTCAACAAACATCCGAACCCTACATTTAATTGTTTATGTATACGTATGGTTATTTATGATTATGTATTAGAAGTTTATGTCTATGAAAATTCTTGAGTCCATAGATGATTATAGAATGATATAGATGGTAAACTTCGGCCGCTACCGGTGGCGCCATCCGACGTCTAATAGCCGAATTAATCTTGAAGTTTCCCTTCGCGTTTTCAGCTCTAGTTAAGCCATCAAGCCGTAGATGGCGCCAGTAGTACCCAATTTTTGAATTTAAGTTAAAATTCCAAAAATTAAGCAATAAAACACCATTAACAATAAGGAATAATGTATTTGATAATTATATAATACAAAGTCTCTTACAATTTACACAATACATGTTGTTTATTGCCTACCATTGGGTAACATAAGCTATGCATACAACGTCGATCATTGCCTTATACCTACTACTCATTAAAATTAGCTTATATAAGCGTATTATGAATAAAAATGAGCTTATAACGTCGAGTATTTGCTCAATATTAAGTAATATTAAGGGTAAACAAAATCGTTCGAACCAGCGGTCTTCTCAGTCGTCTGCAGCGTAGACCTGAAACACACACGGTGGCAATTGATTAGATTGATTAATAACAGGTTTCATTTCTACATATAAATATCTATCCAATATATTGATTACCTTTTAAACGTGCTTCTGAAGAAAACGATCGGCAAAGGAAGACGACGAATAAGAATACCATTTTAGACGACTTGTTTCATTATACGTACATATAACTTCGATAGGATCTCTTCGATGAGTCAAACTAAACAAAAACACACAGAAAGGACGAATTAACAAGGCGGTAAAATAACAAATGACACGAGACGAGACGATAAAAGTGCATCAAAAAGTAAAGAAATGAATTGGAACTTGTTACAGCAATGACGTGACTATATATAGGTATTTACCTTGATGCGCTTCGTTTATAGCATTCATAGCCAGCCCCCTTCGAACGATGTCTTCCATGTCTATGAGGTTTATTTGTTTGTTTTAGTGCTTCCTTTTGAATTCCCATTTTTATTTTACAATTTAAAATTTTTTAATATTTTTTTGACAAGTCAACAAACATCCGAACCCTACATTTAATTGTTTATGTATACGTATGGTTATTTATGATTATGTATTAGAAGTTTATGTCTATGAAAATTCTTGAGTCCATAGATGATTATAGAATGATATAGATGGTAAACTTCGGCCCCTACCGGTGGCGCCATCCGACGTCTAATAGCCGAATTAATCTTGAAGTTTCCCTTCGCGTTTTCAGCTCTAGTTAAGCCATCAAGCCGTAGATGGCGCCAGTAGTATCCAATTTTTGAATTTAAGTTAAAATTCCAAAAATTAAGCAATAAAACACCATTAACAATAAGGAATAATGTATTTGATAATTATATAATACAAAGTCTCTTACAATTTACACAATACATGTTGTTTATTGCCTACTATTGGGTAACATAAGCTATGCATACAACGTCCATCATCGCCTTATACCTACTACTCATTAAAATTAGCTTATATAAGCGTATTATGAATAAAAATGAGCTTATAACGTCGAGTATTTGCTCAATATTAAGTAAAATTAAGGGTAAACAAAATCGTTCGAACCAGCGGTTTTCTCAGTCTTCTCCGGCGTAGACCTGAACACACATACGGTGGCAATTGATTAGATTGATTAATAACAGGTTTCATTTCTACATATAAATATCTATCCAATATATTGATTACCTTTTAAACGTGCTTCTGAAGAAAACGATCGGCAAAGGAAGACGACGAATAAGAATACCATTTTAGACGACTTGTTTCATTATACGTACATATAACTTCGATAGGATCTCGTCGATGAGTCAAACTAAACAAAAACACACAGAAAGGACGAATTAACAAGGCGGTAAAATAACAAATGACACGAGACGAGACGATAAAAGTGCATCAAAAAGTAAAGAAATGAATTGGAAATTGTTACAGCAATGACGTGACTATAAATAGGTATTTACCTTGATGCGCTTCGTTTATAGCATTCATAGCCAGCCCCCTTCGAACGGTGTCTTCCATGTCTATGAGGTTTATTTGTTTGTTTTAGTGCTTCCTTTTGAATTCACATTTTTATTTTACAATTTAAAATTTTTTAATATTTTTTTGACATGTCAACAAACATCCGAACCCTACATTTAATTGTTTATGTATACGTATGGTTATTTATGATTATGTATTAGAAGTTTATGTCTATGAAAATTCTTGAGTCCATAGATGATTATAGAATGATATAGATGGTAAACTTCGGCCGCTACCGGTGGCGCCATCCGACGTCTAATAGCCGAACTAATCTTGAAGTTTCCCTTCGCGTTTTCAGTCTAGTTAAGCCATCAAGCCGTAGATGGCGCCAGTAGTATCCAATTTTTGAATTTAAGTTAAAATTCCAAAAATTAAGCAATAAAACACCATTAACAATAAGGAATAATGTATTTGATAATTATATAATACAAAGTCTCTTACAATTTACACAATACATGTTGTTTATTGCCTACTATTGGGTAACATAAGCTATGCATACAACGTCGATCATTGCCTTATACCTACTACTCATTAAAATTAGCTTATATAAGCGTATTATGAATAAAAATGAGCTTATAACGTCGAGTATTTGCTCAATATTAAGTAATATTAAGGGTAAACAAAATCGTTCGAACCAGCGGTTTTTTCAGTCTTCTCCGGCGTAGACCTCAAACACACACGGTGGCAATTGATTAGATTGATTAATAACAGGTTTCATTTCTACATATAAATATCTATCCAATATATTAATTACCTTTTAAACGTGCTTCTGAAGAAAACGATCGGCAAAGGAAGACGACGAATAAGAATACCATTTTCGACGACTTGTTTCATTAAACGTACATATAACTTCGATAGGATCTCTAAGTTGATACCGTCGCTTACGCTGACGGTAAGTGGACGTTTAATCGCACATATCTCGAAAACGGTTGATCCGATCGGAAAAATTCTTGAACAGGTCGACGCGCCGAGTAATTGCGCGTCGTCCTATGTGTCGCTCGTCGCGATCGAAAAAGAAAAAAAAATCGATTTTTTTCGAAATTTTTTTTTCAAGAAAAGGGTCCTATCTGGTGTAGAAAAACGCGCTCTTTCCAACGGCGCCAACCGTACTTCGATAGGACCGTTCGTTCTCGACTTATTCCCGTTTAAGTGATCAAGGTCGAAAAACTCGCAAAATTGTGCGAACTGGATTTCCGAACGTGACTGCTGCTCAAATAAAAGAGCCACAGAGACTATCTTGGCCTCGTTCGATTGCCCAAAGTCTCGGAAAGTTTTTAGAAAAAGCGCACCTCGATCGAGCGACGCCTTGTGCCCAGAGCGTCAACGACAATGGCGCTTTGAAAAACGCAAAAACAACAAGAGGGAAAATCTCTCAACTTTGGACGGGCCCTCATCGCGAACGGAGGGTCCGATTCGAGCGCCGTTTTTACTAAAAACTGCCCTGGACTTTTGTGCGTCGTACGAGTCCAAAATCGATCGGCTACGATGATATTTGGCGGAGCTACGGGCTGCGGAACGGAGCCCTGCTCGCAAACTCGCCCGTTCAAAAGGTAGACGTTTGATCGCACATATCTCGAAAACGGTTAATCCGATCGGAAAAATTCTTGAACAGGTCGACGCGCCGAGTAATTGCGCGTCGTCCTATGTGTCGCTCGTCGCGATCGAAAAAGAAAGAAAAATCGATTTTTTTCGAAATTTTTTTTTCAAGAAAAGGGTCCTATCTGGTGTAGAAAAACGCGCTCTTTCCAACGGCGCCAACCGCACTTCGATAGGACCGTTCGTTCTCGACTTATTCCCGTTTAAGTGATCAATGTCGAAAAACTCGCAAAATTGTGCGAACTGGATTTCCGAACGTGACTGCTGCTCAAATAAAAGAGCCACAGAGACTATCTTGGCCTCGTTCGATTGCCCAAAGTCTCGGAAAGTTTTTAGAAAAAGCGCACCTCGATCGAGCGACGCCTTGTGCCCAGAGCGTCAACGACAATGGCGCTTTGAAAAACGCAAAAACAACAAGAGGGAAAATCTCTCAACTTTGGACGGGCCCTCATCGCGAACGGAGGGTCCGATTCGAGCGCCGTTTTTACTAAAAACTGCCCTGGACTTTTGTGCGTCGTACGAGTCCAAAATCGATCGGCTACGATGATATTTGGCGGAGCTACGGGCTGCGGAACGGAGCCCTGCTCGCAAACTCGCCCGTTCAAAAGGTAGACGTTTGATCGCACATATCTCGAAAACGGTTGATCCGATCGGAAAAATTCTTGAACAGGTCGACGCGCCGAGTAATTGCGCGTCGTCCTATGTGTCGCTCGTCGCGATCGAAAAAGAAAAAAAATCGATTTTTTTCGAAATTTTTTTTTCAAGAAAAGGGTCCTATCTGGTGTAGAAAAACGCGCTCTTTCCAACGGCGCCAACCGCACTTCGATACGACCGTTCGTTTTCGACTTATTCCCGTTTAAGTGATCAAAAATTGTGTCGTTCTCCCGCCGGTCCGTGTAAGTTGATACCGTCGCTTACGCTGACGGTAAGTGGACGTTTAATCGCACATATCTCGAAAACGGTTGATCCGATCGGAAAAATTCTTGAACAGGTCGACGCGCCGAGTAATTGCGCGTCGTCCTATGTGTCGCTCGTCGCGATCGAAAAAGAAAAAAAAATCGATTTTTTTCGAAATTTTTTTTTCAAGAAAAGGGTCCTATCTGGTGTAGAAAAACGCGCTCTTTCCAACGGCGCCAACCGTACTTCGATAGGACCGTTCGTTCTCGACTTATTCCCGTTTAAGTGATCAAGGTCGAAAAACTCGCAAAATTGTGCGAACTGGATTTCCGAACGTGACTGCTGCTCAAATAAAAGAGCCACAGAGACTATCTTGGCCTCGTTCGATTGCCCAAAGTCTCGGAAAGTTTTTAGAAAAAGCGCACCTCGATCGAGCGACGCCTTGTGCCCAGAGCGTCAACGACAATGGCGCTTTGAAAAACGCAAAAACAACAAGAGGGAAAATCTCTCAACTTTGGACGGGCCCTCATCGCGAACGGAGGGTCCGATTCGAGCGCCGTTTTTACTAAAAACTGCCCTGGACTTTTGTGCGTCGTACGAGTCCAAAATCGATCGGCTACGATGATATTTGGCGGAGCTACGGGCTGCGGAACGGAGCCCTGCTCGCAAACTCGCCCGTTCAAAAGGTAGACGTTTGATCGCACATATCTCGAAAACGGTTGATCCGATCGGAAAAATTCTTGAACAGGTCGACGCGCCGAGTAATTGCGCGTCGTCCTATGTGTCGCTCGTCGCGATCGAAAAAGAAAAAAAAATCGATTTTTTTCGAAATTTTTTTTTCAAGAAAAGGGTCCTATCTGGTGTAGAAAAACGCGCTCTTTCCAACGGCGCCAACCGTACTTCGATAGGACCGTTCGTTCTCGACTTATTCCCGTTTAAGTGATCAAGGTCGAAAAACTCGCAAAATTGTGCGAACTGGATTTCCGAACGTGACTGCTGCTCAAATAAAAGAGCCACAGAGACCATCTTGGCCTCGTTCGATTGCCCAAAGTCTCGGAAAGTTTTTAGAAAAAGCGCACCTCGATCGAGCGACGCCTTGTGCCCAGAGCGTCAACGACAATGGCGCTTTGAAAAACGCAAAAACAACAAGAGGGAAAATCTCTCAACTTTGGACGGGCCCTCATCGCGAACGGAGGGTCCGATTCGAGCGCCGTTTTTACTAAAAACTGCCCTGGACTTTTGTGCGTCGTACGAGTCCAAAATCGATCGGCTACGATGATATTTGGCGGAGCTACGGGCTGCGGAACGGAGCCCTGCTCGCAAACTCGCCCGTTCAAAAGGTAGACGTTTGATCGCACATATCTCGAAAACGGTTGATCCGATCGGAAAAATTCTTGAACAGGTCGACGCGCCGAGTAATTGCGCGTCGTCCTATGTGTCGCTCGTCGCGATCGAAAAAGAAAGAAAAATCGATTTTTTTCGAAATTTTTTTTCAAGAAAAGGGTCCTATCTGGTGTAGAAAAACGCGCTCTTTCCAACGGCGCCAACCGCACTTCGATACGACCGTTCGTTTTCGACTTATTGCCGTTTAAGTGATCAAAAATTGTGTCGTTCTCCCGCCGGTCCGTGTAAGTTGATACCGTCGCTTACGCTGACGGTAAGTGGACGTTTAATCGCACATATCTCGAAAACGGTTGATCCGATCGGAAAAATTCTTGAACAGGTCGACGCGCCGAGTAATTGCGCGTCGTCCTATGTGTCGCTCGTCGCGATCGAAAAAGAAAGAAAAATCGATTTTTTTCGAAATTTTTTTTTCAAGAAAAGGGTCCTATCTGGTGTAGAAAAACGCGCTCTTTCCAAAGGCGCCAACCGCACTTCGATACGACCGTTCGTTTTCGACTTATTCCCGTTTAAGTGATCAAAAATTGTGTCGTTCTCCCGCCGGTCCGTGTAAGTTGATACCGTCGCTTACGCTGACGGTAAGTGGACGTTTAATCGCACATATCTCGAAAACGGTTGATCCGATCGGAAAAATTCTTGAACAGGTCGACGCGCCGAGTAATTGCGCGTCGTCCTATGTGTCGCTCGTCGCGATCGAAAAAGAAAAAAAAATCGATTTTTTTCGAAATTTTTTTTTCAAGAAAAGGGTCCTATCTGGTGTAGAAAAACGCGCTCTTTCCAACGGCGCCAACCGCACTTCGATACGACCGTTCGTTTTCGACTTATTCCCGTTTAAGTGATCAAAAATTGTGTCGTTCTCCCGCCGGTCCGTGTAAGTTGATACCGTCGCTTACGCTGACGGTAAGTGGACGTTTAATCGCACATATCTCGAAAACGGTTGATCCGATCGGAAAAATTCTTGAACAGGTCGACGCGCCGAGTAATTGCGCGTCGTCCTATGTGTCGCTCGTCGCGATCGAAAAAGAAAAAAAAATCGATTTTTTTCGAAATTTTTTTTTCAAGAAAAGGGTCCTATCTGGTGTAGAAAAACGCGCTCTTTCCAACGGCGCCAACCGCACTTCGATACGACCGTTCGTTTTCGACTTATTCCCGTTTAAGTGATCAAGGTCGAAAAACTCGCAAAATTGTGCGAACTGGATTTCCGAACGCGACTGCTGCTCAAATAAAAGAGCCACAGAGACGATCTTGGCCTCGTTCGATTGCCCAAAATCTCGGAAAGTTTTTAGAAAAAGCGCACCTCGATCGAGCGACGCCTTGTGCCCAGAGCGTCAACGACAATGGCGCTTTGAAAAACGCAAAAACAACAAGAGGGAAAATCTCTCAACTTTGGACGGGCCCTCATCGCGAACGGAGGGTCCGATTCGAGCGCCGTTTTTACTAAAAACTGCCCTGGACTTTTGTGCGTCGTACGAGTCCAAAATCGATCGGCTACGATGATATTTGGCGGAGCTACGGGCTGCGGAACGGAGCCCTGCTCGCAAACTCGCCCGTTCAAAAGGTAGACGTTTGATCGCACATATCTCGAAAACGGTTGATCCGATCGGAAAAATTCTTGAACAGGTCGACGCGCCGAGTAATTGCGCGTCGTCCTATGTGTCGCTCGTCGCGATCGAAAAAGAAAAAAAATCGATTTTTTTCGAAATTTTTTTTTCAAGAAAAGGGTCCTATCTGGTGTAGAAAAACGCGCTCTTTCCAACGGCGCCAACCGCACTTCGATACGACCGTTCGTTTTCGACTTATTCCCGTTTAAGTGATCAAAAATTGTGTCGTTCTCCCGCCGGTCCGTGTAAGTTGATACCGTCGCTTACGCTGACGGTAAGTGGACGTTTAATCGCACATATCTCGAAAACGGTTGATCCGATCGGAAAAATTCTTGAACAGGTCGACGCGCCGAGTAATTGCGCGTCGTCCTATGTGTCGCTCGTCGCGATCGAAAAAGAAAGAAAAATCGATTTTTTTCGAAATTTTTTTTTCAAGAAAAGGGTCCTATCTGGTGTAGAAAAACGCGCTCTTTCCAACGGCGCCAACCGCACTTCGATAGGACCGTTCGTTCTCGACTTATTCCCGTTTAAGTGATCAAGGTCGAAAAACTCGCAAAATTGTGCGAACTGGACTTCCGAACGCGACTGCTGCTCAAATAAAAGAGCCACAGAGACGATCTTGGCCTCGTTCGATTTCCCAAAGTCTCGGAAAGTTTTTAGAAAAAGCGCACCTCGATCGAGCGACGCCTTGTGCCCAGAGCGTCAACGACAATGGCGCTTTGAAAAACGCAAAAACAACAAGAGGGAAAATCTCTCAACTTTGGACGGGCCCTCATCGCGAACGGAGGGTCCGATTCGAGCGCCGTTTTTACTAAAAACTGCCCTGGACTTTTGTGCGTCGTACGAGTCCAAAATCGATCGGCTACGATGATATTTGGCGGAGCTACGGGCTGCGGAACGGAGCCCTGCTCGCAAACTCGCCCGTTCAAAAGGTAGACGTTTGATCGCACATATCTCGAAAACGGTTGATCCGATCGGAAAAATTCTTGAACAGGTCGACGCGCCGAGTAATTGCGCGTCGTCCTATGTGTCGCTCGTCGCGATCGAAAAAGAAAAAAAAATCGATTTTTTTCGAAATTTTTTTTTCAAGAAAAGGGTCCTATCTGGTGTAGAAAAACGCGCTCTTTCCAACGGCGCCAACCGCACTTCGATACGACCGTTCGTTTTCGACTTATTCCCGTTTAAGTGATCAAGGATTGTGTCGTTCTCCCGCCGGTCCGTGTAAGTTGATACCGTCGCTTACGCTGACGGTAAGTGGACGTTTAATCGCACATATCTCGAAAACGGTTGTCCGATCGGAAAAATTCTTGAACAGGTCGACGCGCCGAGTAATTGCGCGTCGTCCTATGTGTCGCTCGTCGCGATCGAAAAAGAAAAAAAAATCGATTTTTTTCGAAATTTTTTTTTCAAGAAAAGGGTCCTATCTGGTGTAGAAAAACGCGCTCTTTCCAACGGCGCCAACCGCACTTCGATAGGACCGTTCGTTCTCGACTTATTCCCGTTTAAGTGATCAAGGTCGAAAAACTCGCAAAATTGTGCGAACTGGATTTCCGAACGCGACTGCTGCTCAAATAAAAGAGCCACAGAGACGATCTTGGCCTCGTTCGATTGCCCAAAATCTCGGAAAGTTTTTAGAAAAAGCGCACCTCGATCGAGCGACGCCTTGTGCCCAGAGCGTCAACGACAATGGCGCTTTGAAAAACGCAAAAACAACAAGAGGGAAAATCTCTCAACTTTGGACGGGCCCTCATCGCGAACGGAGGGTCCGATTCGAGCGCCGTTTTTACTAAAAACTGCCCTGGACTTTTGTGCGTCGTACGAGTCCAAAATCGATCGGCTACGATGATATTTGGCGGAGCTACGGGCTGCGGAACGGAGCCCTGCTCGCAAACTCGCCCGTTCAAAAGGTAGACGTTTGATCGCACATATCTCGAAAACGGTTGATCCGATCGGAAAAATTCTTGAACAGGTCGACGCGCCGAGTAATTGCGCGTCGTCCTATGTGTCGCTCGTCGCGATCGAAAAAGAAAAAAAAATCGATTTTTTTCGAAATTTTTTTTTCAAGAAAAGGGTCCTATCTGGTGTAGAAAAACGCGCTCTTTCCAACGGCGCCAACCGCACTTCGATACGACCGTTCGTTTTCGACTTATTCCCGTTTAAGTGATCAAAAATTGTGTCGTTCTCCCGCCGGTCCGTGTAAGTTGATACCGTCGCTTACGCTGACGGTAAGTGGACGTTTAATCGCACATATCTCGAAAACGGTTGATCCGATCGGAAAAATTCTTGAACAGGTCGACGCGCCGAGTAATTGCGCGTCGTCCTATGTGTCGCTCGTCGCGATCGAAAAAGAAAGAAAAATCGATTTTTTTCGAAATTTTTTTTTCAAGAAAAGGGTCCTATCTGGTGTAGAAAAACGCGCTCTTTCCAACGGCGCCAACCGCACTTCGATAGGACCGTTCGTTCTCGACTTATTCCCGTTTAAGTGATCAATGTCGAAAAACTCGCAAAATTGTGCGAACTGGATTTCCGAACGTGACTGCTGCTCAAATAAAAGAGCCACAGAGACTATCTTGGCCTCGTTCGATTGCCCAAAGTCTCGGAAAGTTTTTAGAAAAAGCGCACCTCGATCGAGCGACGCCTTGTGCCCAGAGCGTCAACGACAATGGCGCTTTGAAAAACGCAAAAACAACAAGAGGGAAAATCTCTCAACTTTGGACGGGCCCTCATCGCGAACGGAGGGTCCGATTCGAGCGCCGTTTTTACTAAAAACTGCCCTGGACTTTTGTGCGTCGTACGAGTCCAAAATCGATCGGCTACGATGATATTTGGCCGAGCTACGGGCTGCGGAACGGAGCCCTGCTCGCAAACTCGCCCGTTCAAAAGGTAGACGTTTGATCGCACATATCTCGAAAACGGTTGATCCGATCGGAAAAATTCTTGAACAGGTCGACGCGCCGAGTAATTGCGCGTCGTCCTATGTGTCGCTCGTCGCGATCGAAAAAGAAAAAAAAATCGATTTTTTTCGAAATTTTTTTTTCAAGAAAAGGGTCCTATCTGGTGTAGAAAAACGCGCTCTTTCCAACGGCGCCAACCGTACTTCGATACGACCGTTCGTTTTCGACTTATTCCCGTTTAAGTGATCAAAAATTGTGTCGTTCTCCCGCCGGTCCGTGTAAGTTGATACCGTCGCTTACGCTGACGGCAAGTGGACGTTTAATCGCACATATCTCGAAAACGGTTGATCCGATCGGAAAAATTCTTGAACAGGTCGACGCGCCGAGTAATTGCGCGTCGTCCTATGTGTCGCTCGTCGCGATCGAAAAAGAAAGAAAAATCGATTTTTTTCGAAATTTTTGTTTCAAGAAAAGGGTCCTATCTGGTGTAGAAAAACGCGCTCTTTCCAACGGCGCCAACCGTACTTCGATAGGACCGTTCGTTCTCGACTTATTCCCGTTTAAGTGATCAAGGTCGAAAAACTCGCAAAATTGTGCGAACTGGATTTCCGAACGTGACTGCTGCTCAAATAAAAGAGCCACAGAGACTATCTTGGCCTCGTTCGATTGCCCAAAGTCTCGGAAAGTTTTTAGAAAAAGCGCACCTCGATCGAGCGACGCCTTGTGCCCAGAGCGTCAACGACAATGGCGCTTTGAAAAACGCAAAAACAACAAGAGGGAAAATCTCTCAACTTTGGACGGGCCCTCATCGCGAACGGAGGATCCGATTCGAGCGCCGTTTTTACTAAAAACTGCCTTGGACTTTTGTGCGTCGTACGAGTCCAAAATCGATCGGCTACGATGATATTTGGCGGAGCTACGGGCTGCGGAACGGAACCCTGCTCGCAAACTCGCCCGTTCAAAAGGTAGACGTTTGATCGCACATATCTCGAAAACGGTTGATCCGATCGGAAAAATTCTTGAACAGGTCGACGCGCCGAGTAATTGCGCGTCGTCCTATGTGTCGCTCGTCGCGATCGAAAAAGAAAGAAAAATCGATTTTTTTCGAAATTTTTGTTTCAAGAAAAGGGTCCTATCTGGTGTAGAAAAACGCGCTCTTTCCAACGGCGCCAACCGTACTTCGATAGGACCGTTCGTTCTCGACTTATTCCCGTTTAAGTGATCAAGGTCGAAAAACTCGCAAAATTGTGCGAACTGGATTTCCGAACGTG
Source organism: Agrilus cyanescens (assembly GCA_947389935.1). Classification (NCBI taxonomy): domain Eukaryota; kingdom Metazoa; phylum Arthropoda; class Insecta; order Coleoptera; family Buprestidae; genus Agrilus; species Agrilus cyanescens. The sequence goes on from OX376713.1 coordinate 21,799,640, forward strand.
ACTGCTGCTCAAATAAAAGAGCCACAGAGACTATCTTGGCCTCGTTCGATTGCCCAAAGTCTCGGAAAGTTTTTAGAAAAAGCGCACCTCGATCGAGCGACGCCTTGTGCCCAGAGCGTCAACGACAATGGCGCTTTGAAAAACGCAAAAACAACAAGAGGGAAAATCTCTCAACTTTGGACGGGCCCTCATCGCGAACGGAGGGTCCGATTCGAGCGCCGTTTTTACTAAAAACTGCCCTGGACTTTTGTGCGTCGTACGAGTCCAAAATCGATCGGCTACGATGATATTTGGCGGAGCTACGGGCTGCGGAACGGAGCCCTGCTCGCAAACTCGCCCGTTCAAAAGGTAGACGTTTGATCGCACATATCTCGAAAACGGTTGATCCGATCGGAAAAATTCTTGAACAGGTCGACGCGCCGAGTAATTGCGCGTCGTCCTATGTGTCGCTCGTCGCGATCGAAAAAGAAAGAAAAATCGATTTTTTTCGAAATTTTTTTTTCAAGAAAAGGGTCCTATCTGGTGTAGAAAAACGCGCTCTTTCCAACGGCGCCAACCGCACTTCGATACGACCGTTCGTTTTCGACTTATTCCCGTTTAAGTGATCAAAAATTGTGTCGTTCTCCCGCCGGTCCGTGTAAGTTGATACCGTCGCTTACGCTGACGGTAAGTGGACGTTTAATCGCACATATCTCGAAAACGGTTGATCCGATCGGAAAAATTCTTGAACAGGTCGACGCGCCGAGTAATTGCGCGTCGTCCTATGTGTCGCTCGTCGCGATCGAAAAAGAAAGAAAAATCGATTTTTTTCGAAATTTTTTTTTCAAGAAAAGGGTCCTATCTGGTGTAGAAAAACGCGCTCTTTCCAACGGCGCCAACCGCACTTCGATAGGACCGTTCGTTCTCGACTTATTCCCGTTTAAGTGATCAATGTCGAAAAACTCGCAAAATTGTGCGAACTGGATTTCCGAACGTGACTGCTGCTCAAATAAAAGAGCCACAGAGACTATCTTGGCCTCGTTCGATTGCCCAAAGTCTCGGAAAGTTTTTAGAAAAAGCGCACCTCGATCGAGCGACGCCTTGTGCCCAGAGCGTCAACGACAATGGCGCTTTGAAAAACGCAAAAACAACAAGAGGGAAAATCTCTCAACTTTGGACGGGCCCTCATCGCGAACGGAGGGTCCGATTCGAGCGCCGTTTTTACTAAAAACTGCCCTGGACTTTTGTGCGTCGTACGAGTCCAAAATCGATCGGCTACGATGATATTTGGCCGAGCTACGGGCTGCGGAACGGAGCCCTGCTCGCAAACTCGCCCGTTCAAAAGGTAGACGTTTGATCGCACATATCTCGAAAACGGTTGATCCGATCGGAAAAATTCTTGAACAGGTCGACGCGCCGAGTAATTGCGCGTCGTCCTATGTGTCGCTCGTCGCGATCGAAAAAGAAAAAAAAATCGATTTTTTTCGAAATTTTTTTTTCAAGAAAAGGGTCCTATCTGGTGTAGAAAAACGCGCTCTTTCCAACGGCGCCAACCGTACTTCGATACGACCGTTCGTTTTCGACTTATTCCCGTTTAAGTGATCAAAAATTGTGTCGTTCTCCCGCCGGTCCGTGTAAGTTGATACCGTCGCTTACGCTGACGGTAAGTGGACGTTTAATCGCACATATCTCGAAAACGGTTGATCCGATCGGAAAAATTCTTGAACAGGTCGACGCGCCGAGTAATTGCGCGTCGTCCTATGTGTCGCTCGTCGCGATCGAAAAAGAAAGAAAAATCGATTTTTTTCGAAATTTTTGTTTCAAGAAAAGGGTCCTATCTGGTGTAGAAAAACGCGCTCTTTCCAACGGCGCCAACCGTACTTCGATAGGACCGTTCGTTCTCGACTTATTCCCGTTTAAGTGATCAAGGTCGAAAAACTCGCAAAATTGTGCGAACTGGATTTCCGAACGTGACTGCTGCTCAAATAAAAGAGCCACAGAGACTATCTTGGCCTCGTTCGATTGCCCAAAGTCTCGGAAAGTTTTTAGAAAAAGCGCACCTCGATCGAGCGACGCCTTGTGCCCAGAGCGTCAACGACAATGGCGCTTTGAAAAACGCAAAAACAACAAGAGGGAAAATCTCTCAACTTTGGACGGGCCCTCATCGCGAACGGAGGATCCGATTCGAGCGCCGTTTTTACTAAAAACTGCCTTGGACTTTTGTGCGTCGTACGAGTCCAAAATCGATCGGCTACGATGATATTTGGCGGAGCTACGGGCTGCGGAACGGAACCCTGCTCGCAAACTCGCCCGTTCAAAAGGTAGACGTTTGATCGCACATATCTCGAAAACGGTTGATCCGATCGGAAAAATTCTTGAACAGGTCGACGCGCCGAGTAATTGCGCGTCGTCCTATGTGTCGCTCGTCGCGATCGAAAAAGAAAGAAAAATCGATTTTTTTCGAAATTTTTGTTTCAAGAAAAGGGTCCTATCTGGTGTAGAAAAACGCGCTCTTTCCAACGGCGCCAACCGCACTTCGATACGACCGTTCGTTTTCGACTTATTCCCGTTTAAGTGATCAAAAATTGTGTCGTTCTCCCGCCGGTCCGTGTAAGTTGATACCGTCGCTTACGCTGACGGTAAGTGGACGTTTAATCGCACATATCTCGAAAACGGTTGATCCGATCGGAAAAATTCTTGAACAGGTCGACGCGCCGAGTAATTGCGCGTCGTCCTATGTGTCGCTCGTCGCGATCGAAAAAGAAAGAAAAATAGATTTTTTTCGAAATTTTTTTTTCAAGAAAAGGGTCCTATCTGGTGTAGAAAAACGCGCTCTTTCCAACGGCGCCAACCGCACTTCGATAGGACCGTTCGTTCTCGACTTATTCCCGTTTAAGTGATCAATGTCGAAAAACTCGCAAAATTGTGCGAACTGGATTTCCGAACGTGACTGCTGCTCAAATAAAAGAGCCACAGAGACTATCTTGGCCTCGTTCGATTGCCCAAAGTCTCGGAAAGTTTTTAGAAAAAGCGCACCTCGATCGAGCGACGCCTTGTGCCCAGAGCGTCAACGACAATGGCGCTTTGAAAAACGCAAAAACAACAAGAGGGAAAATCTCTCAAATTTGGACGGGCCCTCATCGCGAACGGAGGGTCCGATTCGAGCGCCGTTTTTACTAAAAACTGCCCTGGACTTTTGTGCGTCGTACGAGTCCAAAATCGATCGGCTACGATGATATTTGGCCGAGCTACGGGCTGCGGAACGGAGCCCTGCTCGCAAACTCGCCCGTTCAAAAGGTAGACGTTTGATCGCACATATCTCGAAAACGGTTGATCCGATCGGAAAAATTCTTGAACAGGTCGACGCGCCGAGTAATTGCGCGTCGTTCTATGTGTCGCTCGTCGCGATCGAAAAAGAAAAAAAAATCGATTTTTTTCGAAATTTTTTTTTCAAGAAAAGGGTCCTATCTGGTGTAGAAAAACGCGCTCTTTCCAACGGCGCCAACCGCACTTCGATAGGACCGTTCGTTCTCGACTTATTCCCGTTTAAGTGATCAAGGTCGAAAAACTCGCAAAATTGTGCGAACTGGATTTCCGAACGCGACTGCTGCTCAAATAAAAGAGCCACAGAGACGATCTTGGCCTCGTTCGATTGCCCAAAATCTCGGAAAGTTTTTAGAAAAAGCGCACCTCGATTGAGCGACGCCTTGTGCCCAGAGCGTCAACGACAATGGCGCTTTGAAAAACGCAAAAACAACAAGTGGGAAAATCTCTCAACTTTGGACGGGCCCTCATCGCGAACGGAGGGTCCGATTCGAGCGCCGTTTTTACTAAAAACTGCCCTGGACTTTTGTGCGTCGTACGAGTCCAAAATCGATCGGCTAAGATGATATTTGGCGGAGCTACGGGCTGCGGAACGGAGCCCTGCTCGCAAACTCGCCCGTTCAAAAGGTAGACGTTTGATCGCACATATCTCGAAAACGGTTGATCCGATCGGAAAAATTCTTGAACAGGTCGACGCGCCGAGTAATTGCGCGTCGTCCTATGTGTCGCTCGTCGCGATCGAAAAAGAAAGAAAAATCGATTTTTTTCGAAATTTTTTTTTCAAGAAAAGGGTCCTATCTGGTGTAGAAAAACGCGCTCTTTCCAACGGCGCCAACCGCACTTCGATACGACCGTTCGTTTTCGACTTATTCCCGTTTAAGTGATCAAAAATTGTGTCGTTCTCCCGCCGGTCCGTGTAAGTTGATACCGTCGCTTACGCTGACGGTAAGTGGACGTTTAATCGCACATATCTCGAAAACGGTTGATCCGATCGGAAAAATTCTTGAACAGGTCGACGCGCCGAGTAATTGCGCGTCGTCCTATGTGTCGCTCGTCGCGATCGAAAAAGAAAGAAAAATCGATTTTTTTCGAAATTTTTTTTTCAAGAAAAGGGTCCTATCTGGTGTAGAAAAACGCGCTCTTTCCAACGGCGCCAACCGCACTTCGATAGGACCGTTCGTTCTCGACTTATTCCCGTTTAAGTGATCAATGTCGAAAAACTCGCAAAATTGTGCGAACTGGATTTCCGAACGTGACTGCTGCTCAAATAAAAGAGCCACAGAGACTATCTTGGCCTCGTTCGATTGCCCAAAGTCTCGGAAAGTTTTTAGAAAAAGCGCACCTCGATCGAGCGACACCTTGTGCCCAGAGCGTCAACGACAATGGCGCTTTGAAAAACGCAAAAACAACAAGAGGGAAAATCTCTCAACTTTGGACGGGCCCTCATCGCGAACGGAGGGTCCGATTCGAGCGCCGTTTTTACTAAAAACTGCCCTGGACTTTTGTGCGTCGTACGAGTCCAAAATCGATCGGCTACGATGATATTTGGCCGAGCTACGGGCTGCGGAACGGAGCCCTGCTCGCAAACTCGCCCGTTCAAAAGGTAGACGTTTGATCGCACATATCTCGAAAACGGTTGATCCGATCGGAAAAATTCTTGAACAGGTCGACGCGCCGAGTAATTGCGCGTCGTCCTATGTGTCGCTCGTCGCGATCGAAAAAGAAAGAAAAATCGATTTTTTTCGAAATTTTTTTTTCAAGAAAAGGGTCCTATCTGGTGTAGAAAAACGCGCTCTTTCCAACGGCGCCAACCGCACTTCGATAGGACCGTTCGTTCTCGACTTATTCCCGTTTAAGTGATCAAGGTCGAAAAACTCGCAAAATTGTGCGAACTGGACTTCCGAACGCGACTGCTGCTCAAATAAAAGAGCCACAGAGACGATCTTGGCCTCGTTCGATTTCCCAAAGTCTCGGAAAGTTTTTAGAAAAAGCGCACCTCGATCGAGCGACGCCTTGTGCCCAGAGCGTCAACGACAATGGCGCTTTGAAAAACGCAAAAACAACAAGAGGGAAAATCTCTCAACTTTGGACGGGCCCTCATCGCGAACGGAGGGTCCGATTCGAGCGCCGTTTTTACTAAAAACTGCCCTGGACTTTTGTGCGTCGTACGAGTCCAAAATCGATCGGCTACGATGATATTTGGCGGAGCTACGGGCTGCGGAACGGAGCCCTGCTCGCAAACTCGCCCGTTCAAAAGGTAGACGTTTGATCGCACATATCTCGAAAACGGTTGATCCGATCGGAAAAATTCTTGAACAGGTCGACGCGCCGAGTAATTGCGCGTCGTCCTATGTGTCGCTCGTCGCGATCGAAAAAGAAAAAAAAATCGATTTTTTTCGAAATTTTTTTTTCAAGAAAAGGGTCCTATCTGGTGTAGAAAAACGCGCTCTTTCCAACGGCGCCAACCGCACTTCGATAGGACCGTTCGTTCTCGACTTATTCCCGTTTAAGTGATCAAGGTCGAAAAACTCGCAAAATTGTGCGAACTGGATTTCCGAACGCGACTGCTGCTCAAATAAAAGAGCCACAGAGACGATCTTGGCCTCGTTCGATTGCCCAAAATCTCGGAAAGTTTTTAGAAAAAGCGCACCTCGATCGAGCGACGCCTTGTGCCCAGAGCGTCAACGACAATGGCGCTTTGAAAAACGCAAAAACAACAAGAGGGAAAATCTCTCAACTTTGGACGGGCCCTCATCGCGAACGGAGGGTCCGATTCGAGCGCCGTTTTTACTAAAAACTGCCCTGGACTTTTGTGCGTCGTACGAGTCCAAAATCGATCGGCTACGATGATATTTGGCGGAGCTACGGGCTGCGGAACGGAGCCCTGCTCGCAAACTCGCCCGTTCAAAAGGTAGACGTTTGATCGCACATATCTCGAAAACGGTTGATCCGATCGGAAAAATTCTTGAACAGGTCGACGCGCCGAGTAATTGCGCGTCGTCCTATGTGTCGCTCGTCGCGATCGAAAAAGAAAGAAAAATCGATTTTTTTCGAAATTTTTTTTTCAAGAAAAGGGTCCTATCTGGTGTAGAAAAACGCGCTCTTTCCAACGGCGCCAACCGCACTTCGATACGACCGTTCGTTTTCGACTTATTCCCGTTTAAGTGATCAAAAATTGTGTCGTTCTCCCGCCGGTCCGTGTAAGTTGATACCGTCGCTTACGCTGACGGTAAGTGGACGTTTAATCGCACATATCTCGAAAACGGTTGATCCGATCGGAAAAATTCTTGAACAGGTCGACGCGCCGAGTAATTGCGCGTCGTCCTATGTGTCGCTCGTCGCGATCGAAAAAGAAAGAAAAATCGATTTTTTTCGAAATTTTTTTTTCAAGAAAAGGGTCCTATCTGGTGTAGAAAAACGCGCTCTTTCCAACGGCGCCAACCGCACTTCGATAGGACCGTTCGTTCTCGACTTATTCCCGTTTAAGTGATCAATGTCGAAAAACTCGCAAAATTGTGCGAACTGGATTTCCGAACGTGACTGCTGCTCAAATAAAAGAGCCACAGAGACTATCTTGGCCTCGTTCGATTGCCCAAAGTCTCGGAAAGTTTTTAGAAAAAGCGCACCTCGATCGAGCGACGCCTTGTGCCCAGAGCGTCAACGACAATGGCGCTTTGAAAAACGCAAAAACAACAAGAGGGAAAATCTCTCAAATTTGGACGGGCCCTCATCGCGAACGGAGGGTCCGATTCGAGCGCCGTTTTTACTAAAAACTGCCCTGGACTTTTGTGCGTCGTACGAGTCCAAAATCGATCGGCTACGATGATATTTGGCCGAGCTACGGGCTGCGGAACGGAGCCCTGCTCGCAAACTCGCCCGTTCAAAAGGTAGACGTTTGATCGCACATATCTCGAAAACGGTTGATCCGATCGGAAAAATTCTTGAACAGGTCGACGCGCCGAGTAATTGCGCGTCGTTCTATGTGTCGCTCGTCGCGATCGAAAAAGAAAAAAAAATCGATTTTTTTCGAAATTTTTTTTTCAAGAAAAGGGTCCTATCTGGTGTAGAAAAACGCGCTCTTTCCAACGGCGCCAACCGCACTTCGATAGGACCGTTCGTTCTCGACTTATTCCCGTTTAAGTGATCAAGGTCGAAAAACTCGCAAAATTGTGCGAACTGGATTTCCGAACGCGACTGCTGCTCAAATAAAAGAGCCACAGAGACGATCTTGGCCTCGTTCGATTGCCCAAAATCTCGGAAAGTTTTTAGAAAAAGCGCACCTCGATTGAGCGACGCCTTGTGCCCAGAGCGTCAACGACAATGGCGCTTTGAAAAACGCAAAAACAACAAGTGGGAAAATCTCTCAACTTTGGACGGGCCCTCATCGCGAACGGAGGGTCCGATTCGAGCGCCGTTTTTACTAAAAACTGCCCTGGACTTTTGTGCGTCGTACGAGTCCAAAATCGATCGGCTAAGATGATATTTGGCGGAGCTACGGGCTGCGGAACGGAGCCCTGCTCGCAAACTCGCCCGTTCAAAAGGTAGACGTTTGATCGCACATATCTCGAAAACGGTTGATCCGATCGGAAAAATTCTTGAACAGGTCGACGCGCCGAGTAATTGCGCGTCGTCCTATGTGTCGCTCGTCGCGATCGAAAAAGAAAGAAAAATCGATTTTTTTCGAAATTTTTTTTTCAAGAAAAGGGTCCTATCTGGTGTAGAAAAACGCGCTCTTTCCAACGGCGCCAACCGCACTTCGATACGACCGTTCGTTTTCGACTTATTCCCGTTTAAGTGATCAAAAATTGTGTCGTTCTCCCGCCGGTCCGTGTAAGTTGATACCGTCGCTTACGCTGACGGTAAGTGGACGTTTAATCGCACATATCTCGAAAACGGTTGATCCGATCGGAAAAATTCTTGAACAGGTCGACGCGCCGAGTAATTGCGCGTCGTCCTATGTGTCGCTCGTCGCGATCGAAAAAGAAAGAAAAATCGATTTTTTTCGAAATTTTTTTTTCAAGAAAAGGGTCCTATCTGGTGTAGAAAAACGCGCTCTTTCCAACGGCGCCAACCGCACTTCGATAGGACCGTTCGTTCTCGACTTATTCCCGTTTAAGTGATCAATGTCGAAAAACTCGCAAAATTGTGCGAACTGGATTTCCGAACGTGACTGCTGCTCAAATAAAAGAGCCACAGAGACTATCTTGGCCTCGTTCGATTGCCCAAAGTCTCGGAAAGTTTTTAGAAAAAGCGCACCTCGATCGAGCGACACCTTGTGCCCAGAGCGTCAACGACAATGGCGCTTTGAAAAACGCAAAAACAACAAGAGGGAAAATCTCTCAACTTTGGACGGGCCCTCATCGCGAACGGAGGGTCCGATTCGAGCGCCGTTTTTACTAAAAACTGCCCTGGACTTTTGTGCGTCGTACGAGTCCAAAATCGATCGGCTACGATGATATTTGGCCGAGCTACGGGCTGCGGAACGGAGCCCTGCTCGCAAACTCGCCCGTTCAAAAGGTAGACGTTTGATCGCACATATCTCGAAAACGGTTGATCCGATCGGAAAAATTCTTGAACAGGTCGACGCGCCGAGTAATTGCGCGTCGTCCTATGTGTCGCTCGTCGCGATCGAAAAAGAAAGAAAAATCGATTTTTTTCGAAATTTTTTTTTCAAGAAAAGGGTCCTATCTGGTGTAGAAAAACGCGCTCTTTCCAACGGCGCCAACCGCACTTCGATAGGACCGTTCGTTCTCGACTTATTCCCGTTTAAGTGATCAAGGTCGAAAAACTCGCAAAATTGTGCGAACTGGACTTCCGAACGCGACTGCTGCTCAAATAAAAGAGCCACAGAGACGATCTTGGCCTCGTTCGATTTCCCAAAGTCTCGGAAAGTTTTTAGAAAAAGCGCACCTCGATCGAGCGACGCCTTGTGCCCAGAGCGTCAACGACAATGGCGCTTTGAAAAACGCAAAAACAACAAGAGGGAAAATCTCTCAACTTTGGACGGGCCCTCATCGCGAACGGAGGGTCCGATTCGAGCGCCGTTTTTACTAAAAACTGCCCTGGACTTTTGTGCGTCGTACGAGTCCAAAATCGATCGGCTACGATGATATTTGGCGGAGCTACGGGCTGCGGAACGGAGCCCTGCTCGCAAACTCGCCCGTTCAAAAGGTAGACGTTTGATCGCACATATCTCGAAAACGGTTGATCCGATCGGAAAAATTCTTGAACAGGTCGACGCGCCGAGTAATTGCGCGTCGTCCTATGTGTCGCTCGTCGCGATCGAAAAAGAAAAAAAAATCGATTTTTTTCGAAATTTTTTTTTCAAGAAAAGGGTCCTATCTGGTGTAGAAAAACGCGCTCTTTCCAACGGCGCCAACCGCACTTCGATAGGACCGTTCGTTCTCGACTTATTCCCGTTTAAGTGATCAAGGTCGAAAAACTCGCAAAATTGTGCGAACTGGATTTCCGAACGCGACTGCTGCTCAAATAAAAGAGCCACAGAGACGATCTTGGCCTCGTTCGATTGCCCAAAATCTCGGAAAGTTTTTAGAAAAAGCGCACCTCGATCGAGCGACGCCTTGTGCCCAGAGCGTCAACGACAATGGCGCTTTGAAAAACGCAAAAACAACAAGAGGGAAAATCTCTCAACTTTGGACGGGCCCTCATCGCGAACGGAGGGTCCGATTCGAGCGCCGTTTTTACTAAAAACTGCCCTGGACTTTTGTGCGTCGTACGAGTCCAAAATCGATCGGCTACGATGATATTTGGCGGAGCTACGGGCTGCGGAACGGAGCCCTGCTCGCAAACTCGCCCGTTCAAAAGGTAGACGTTTGATCGCACATATCTCGAAAACGGTTGATCCGATCGGAAAAATTCTTGAACAGGTCGACGCGCCGAGTAATTGCGCGTCGTCCTATGTGTCGCTCGTCGCGATCGAAAAAGAAAGAAAAATCGATTTTTTTCGAAATTTTTTTTTCAAGAAAAGGGTCCTATCTGGTGTAGAAAAACGCGCTCTTTCCAACGGCGCCAACCGCACTTCGATACGACCGTTCGTTTTCGACTTATTCCCGTTTAAGTGATCAAAAATTGTGTCGTTCTCCCGCCGGTCCGTGTAAGTTGATACCGTCGCTTACGCTGACGGTAAGTGGACGTTTAATCGCACATATCTCGAAAACGGTTGATCCGATCGGAAAAATTCTTGAACAGGTCGACGCGCCGAGTAATTGCGCGTCGTCCTATGTGTCGCTCGTCGCGATCGAAAAAGAAAGAAAAATCGATTTTTTTCGAAATTTTTTTTTCAAGAAAAGGGTCCTATCTGGTGTAGAAAAACGCGCTCTTTCCAACGGCGCCAACCGCACTTCGATAGGACCGTTCGTTCTCGACTTATTCCCGTTTAAGTGATCAATGTCGAAAAACTCGCAAAATTGTGCGAACTGGATTTCCGAACGTGACTGCTGCTCAAATAAAAGAGCCACAGAGACTATCTTGGCCTCGTTCGATTGCCCAAAGTCTCGGAAAGTTTTTAGAAAAAGCGCACCTCGATCGAGCGACGCCTTGTGCCCAGAGCGTCAACGACAATGGCGCTTTGAAAAACGCAAAAACAACAAGAGGGAAAATCTCTCAAATTTGGACGGGCCCTCATCGCGAACGGAGGGTCCGATTCGAGCGCCGTTTTTACTAAAAACTGCCCTGGACTTTTGTGCGTCGTACGAGTCCAAAATCGATCGGCTACGATGATATTTGGCCGAGCTACGGGCTGCGGAACGGAGCCCTGCTCGCAAACTCGCCCGTTCAAAAGGTAGACGTTTGATCGCACATATCTCGAAAACGGTTGATCCGATCGGAAAAATTCTTGAACAGGTCGACGCGCCGAGTAATTGCGCGTCGTCCTATGTGTCGCTCGTCGCGATCGAAAAAGAAAAAAAAATCGATTTTTTTCGAAATTTTTTTTTCAAGAAAAGGGTCCTATCTGGTGTAGAAAAACGCGCTCTTTCCAACGGCGCCAACCGCACTTCGATACGACCGTTCGTTCTCGACTTATTCCCGTTTAAGTGATCAAGGTCGAAAAACTCGCAAAATTGTGCGAACTGGATTTCCGAACGCGACTGCTGCTCAAATAAAAGAGCCACAGAGACGATCTTGGCCTCGTTCGATTGCCCAAAATCTCGGAAAGTTTTTAGAAAAAGCGCACCTCGATCGAGCGACGCCTTGTGCCCAGAGCGTCAACGACAATGGCGCTTTGAAAAACGCAAAAACAACAAGAGGGAAAATCTCTCAACTTTGGACGGGCCCTCATCGCGAACGGAGGGTCCGATTCGAGCGCCGTTTTTACTAAAAACTGCCCTGGACTTTTGTGCGTCGTACGAGTCCAAAATCGATCGGCTACGATGATATTTGGCGGAGCTACGGGCTGCGGAACGGAGCCCTGCTCGCAAACTCGCCCGTTCAAAAGGTAGACGTTTGATCGCACATATCTCGAAAACGGTTGATCCGATCGGAAAAATTCTTGAACAGGTCGACGCGCCGAGTAATTGCGCGTCGTCCTATGTGTCGCTCGTCGCGATCGAAAAAGAAAGAAAAATCGATTTTTTTCGAAATTTTTTTTTCAAGAAAAGGGTCCTATCTGGTGTAGAAAAACGCGCTCTTTCCAACGGCGCCAACCGCACTTCGATACGACCGTTCGTTTTCGACTTATTCCCGTTTAAGTGATCAAGGATTGTGTCGTTCTCCCGCCGGTCCGTGTAAGTTGATACCGTCGCTTACGCTGACGGTAAGTGGACGTTTAATCGCACATATCTCGAAAACGGTTGATCCGATCGGAAAAATTCTTGAACAGGTCGACGCGCCGAGTAATTGCGCGTCGTCCTATGTGTCGCTCGTCGCGATCGAAAAAGAAAAAAAATCGATTTTTTTCGAAATTTTTTTTCAAGAAAAGGGTCCTATCTGGTGTAGAAAAACGCGCTCTTTCCAACGGCGCCAACCGCACTTCGATAGGACCGTTCGTTCTCGACTTATTCCCGTTTAAGTGATCAAGGTCGAAAAACTCGCAAAATTGTGCGAACTGGATTTCCGAACGCGACTGCTGCTCAAATAAAAGAGCCACAGAGACGATCTTGGCCTCGTTCGATTGCCCAAAATCTCGGAAAGTTTTTAGAAAAAGCGCACCTCGATCGAGCGACGCCTTGTGCCCAGAGCGTCAACGACAATGGCGCTTTGAAAAACGCAAAAACAACAAGAGGGAAAATCTCTCAACTTTGGACGGGCCCTCATCGCGAACGGAGGGTCCGATTCGAGCGCCGTTTTTACTAAAAACTGCCCTGGACTTTTGTGCGTCGTACGAGTCCAAAATCGATCGGCTACGATGATATTTGGCGGAGCTACGGGCTGCGGAACGGAGCCCTGCTCGCAAACTCGCCCGTTCAAAAGGTAGACGTTTGATCGCACATATCTCGAAAACGGTTGATCCGATCGGAAAAATTCTTGAACAGGTCGACGCGCCGAGTAATTGCGCGTCGTCCTATGTGTCGTTCGTCGCGATCGAAAAAGAAAAAAAAATCGATTTTTTTCGAAATTTTTTTTCAAGAAAAGGGTCCTATCTGGTGTAGAAAAACGCGCTCTTTCCAACGGCGCCAACCGCACTTCGATGCGACCGTTCGTTTTCGACTTATTCCCGTTTAAGTGATCAAGAATTGTGTCGTTCTCCCGCCGGTCCGTGTAAGTTGATACCGTCGCTTACGCTGACGGTAAGGACGTTTAATCGCACATATCTCGAAAACGGTTGATCCGATCGGAAAAATTCTTGAACAGGTCGACGCGCCGAGTAATTGCGCGTCGTCCTATGTGTCGCTCGTCGCGATCGAAAAAGAAAAAAAAATCGATTTTTTTCGAAATTTTTTTTTCAAGAAAAGGGTCCTATCTGGTGTAGAAAAACGCGCTCTTTCCAACGGCGTCAACCGTACTTCGATAGGACCGTTCGTTCTCGACTTATTCCCGTTTAAGTGATCAAGGTCGAAAAACTCGCAAAATTGTGCGAACTGGATTTCCGAACGTGACTGCTGCTCAAATAAAAGAGCCACAGAGACTATCTTGGCCTCGTTCGATTGCCCAAAGTCTCGGAAAGTTTTTAGAAAAAGCGCACCTCGATCGAGCAACGCCTTGTGCCCAGAGCGTCAACGACAATGGCGCTTTGAAAAACGCAAAAACAACAAGAGGGAAAATCTCTCAACTTTGGACGGGCCCTTATCGCGAACGGAGGGTCCGATTCGAGCGCCGTTTTTACTAAAAACTGCCCTGGACTTTTGTGCGTCGTACGAGTCCAAAATCGATCGGCTACGATGATATTTGGCGAAGCTACGGGCTGCGGAACGGTGCCCTGCTCGCAAACTCGCCCGTTCAAAAGGTAGACGTTTGATCGCACATATCTCGAAAACGGTTGATCCGATCGGAAAAATTCTTGAACAGGTCGACGCGCCGAGTAATTGCGCGTCGTCCTATGTGTCGCTCGTCGCGATCGAAAAAGAAAGAAAAATCGATTTTTTTCGAAATTTTTTTTTCAAGAAAAGGGTCCTATCTGGTGTAGAAAAACGCGCTCTTTCCAACGGCGCCAACCGCACTTCGATAGGACCGTTCGTTCTCGACTTATTCCCGTTTAAGTGATCAAGGTCGAAAAACTCGCAAAATTGTGCGAACTGGACTTCCGAACGCGACTGCTGCTCAAATAAAAGAGCCACAGAGACGATCTTGGCCTCGTTCGATTTCCCAAAGTCTCGGAAAGTTTTTAGAAAAAGCGCACCTCGATCGAGCGACGCCTTGTGCCCAGAGCGTCAACGACAATGGCGCTTTGAAAAACGCAAAAACAACAAGAGGGAAAATCTCTCAACTTTGGACGGGCCCTCATCGCGAACGGAGGGTCCGATTCGAGCGCCGTTTTTACTAAAAACTGCCCTGGACTTTTGTGCGTCGTACGAGTCCAAAATCGATCGGCTACGATGATATTTGGCCGAGCTACGGGCTGCGGAACGGAGCCCTGCTCGCAAACTCGCCCGTTCAAAAGGTAGACGTTTGATCGCACATATCTCGAAAACGGTTGATCCGATCGGAAAAATTCTTGAACAGGTCGACGCGCCGAGTAATTGCGCGTCGTCCTATGTGTCGCTCGTCGCGATCGAAAAAGAAAAAAAAATCGATTTTTTTCGAAATTTTTTTTTCAAGAAAAGGGTCCTATCTGGTGTAGAAAAACGCGCTCTTTCCAACGGCGCCAACCGCACTTCGATAGGACCGTTCGTTCTCGACTTATTCCCGTTTAAGTGATCAAGGTCGAAAAACTCGCAAAATTGTGCGAACTGGATTTCCGAACGCGACTGCTGCTCAAATAAAAGAGCCACAGAGACGATCTTGGCCTCGTTCGATTGCCCGAAATCTCGGAAAGTTTTTAGATAAAGCGCACCTCGATCGAGCGACGCCTTGTGCCCAGAGCGTCAACGACAATGGCGCTTTGAAAAACGCAAAAACAACAAGAGGGAAAATCTCTCAACTTTGGACGGGCCCTCATCGCGAACGGAGGGTCCGATTCGAGCGCCGTTTTTACTAAAAACTGCCCTGGATTTTTGTGCGTCGTACGAGTCCAAAATCGATCGGCTACGATGATATTTGGCGGAGCTACGGGCTGCGGAACGGAGCCCTGCTCGCAAACTCGCCCGTTCAAAAGGTAGACGTTTGATCGCACATATCTCGAAAACGGTTGATCCGATCGGAAAAATTCTTGAACAGGTCGACGCGCCGAGTAATTGCGCGTCGTCCTATGTGTCGCTCGTCGCGATCGAAAAAGAAAGAAAAATCGATTTTTTTCGAAATTTTTTTTTCAAGAAAAGGGTCCTATCTGGTGTAGAAAAACGCGCTCTTTCCAACGGCGCCAACCGCACTTCGATACGACCGTTCGTTTTCGACTTATTCCCGTTTAAGTGATCAAAAATTGTGTCGTTCTCCCGCCGGTCCGTGTAAGTTGATACCGTCGCTTACGCTGACGGTAAGTGGACGTTTAATCGCACATATCTCGAAAACGGTTGATCCGATCGGAAAAATTCTTGAACAGGTCGACGCGCCGAGTAATTGCGCGTCGTCCTATGTGTCGCTCGTCGCGATCGAAAAAGAAAGAAAAATCGATTTTTTTCGAAATTTTTTTTTCAAGAAAAGGGTCCTATCTGGTGTAGAAAAACGCGCTCTTTCCAACGGCGCCAACCGCACTTCGATAGGACCGTTCGTTCTCGACTTATTCCCGTTTAAGTGATCAATGTCGAAAAACTCGCAAAATTGTGCGAACTGGATTTCCGAACGTGACTGCTGCTCAAATAAAAGAGCCACAGAGACTATCTTGGCCTCGTTCGATTGCCCAAAGTCTCGGAAAGTTTTTAGAAAAAGCGCACCTCGATCGAGCGACGCCTTGTGCCCAGAGCGTCAACGACAATGGCGCTTTGAAAAACGCAAAAACAACAAGAGGGAAAATCTCTCAACTTTGGACGGGCCCTCATCGCGAACGGAGGGTCCGATTCGAGCGCCGTTTTTACTAAAAACTGCCCTGGACTTTTGTGCGTCGTACGAGTCCAAAATCGATCGGCTACGATGATATTTGGCGGAGCTACGGGCTGCGGAACGGAGCCCTGCTCGCAAACTCGCCCGTTCAAAAGGTAGACGTTTGATCGCACATATCTCGAAAACGGTTGATCCGATCGGAAAAATTCTTGAACAGGTCGACGCGCCGAGTAATTGCGCGTCGTCCTATGTGTCGCTCGTCGCGATCGAAAAAGAAAGAAAAATCGATTTTTTTCGAAATTTTTTTTTCAAGAAAAGGGTCCTATCTGGTGTAGAAAAACGCGCTCTTTCCAACGGCGCCAACCGCACTTCGATACGACCGTTCGTTTTCGACTTATTCCCGTTTAAGTGATCAAGGATTGTGTCGTTCTCCCGCCGGTCCGTGTAAGTTGATACCGTCGCTTACGCTGACGGTAAGTGGACGTTTAATCGCACATATCTCGAAAACGGTTGATCCGATCGGAAAAATTCTTGAACAGGTCGACGCGCCGAGTAATTGCGCGTCGTCCTATGTGTCGCTCGTCGCGATCGAAAAAGAAAAAAAATCGATTTTTTTCGAAATTTTTTTTCAAGAAAAGGGTCCTATCTGGTGTAGAAAAACGCGCTCTTTCCAACGGCGCCAACCGCACTTCGATAGGACCGTTCGTTCTCGACTTATTCCCGTTTAAGTGATCAAGGTCGAAAAACTCGCAAAATTGTGCGAACTGGATTTCCGAACGCGACTGCTGCTCAAATAAAAGAGCCACAGAGACGATCTTGGCCTCGTTCGATTGCCCAAAATCTCGGAAAGTTTTTAGAAAAAGCGCACCTCGATCGAGCGACGCCTTGTGCCCAGAGCGTCAACGACAATGGCGCTTTGAAAAACGCAAAAACAACAAGAGGGAAAATCTCTCAACTTTGGACGGGCCCTCATCGCGAACGGAGGGTCCGATTCGAGCTCCGTTTTTACTAAAAACTGCCCTGGACTTTTGTGCGTCGTACGAGTCCAAAATCGATCGGCTACGATGATATTTGGCCGAGCTACGGGCTGCGGAACGGAGCCCTGCTCGCAAACTCGCCCGTTCAAAAGGTAGACGTTTGATCGCACATATCTCGAAAACGGTTGATCCGATCGGAAAAATTCTTGAACAGGTCGACGCGCCGAGTAATTGCGCGTCGTCCTATGTGTCGCTCGTCGCGATCGAAAAAGAAAAAAAAATCGATTTTTTTCGAAATTTTTTTTTCAAGAAAAGGGTCCTATCTGGTGTAGAAAAACGCGCTCTTTCCAACGGCGTCAACCGTACTTCGATAGGACCGTTCGTTCTCGACTTATTCCCGTTTAAGTGATCAAGGTCGAAAAACTCGCAAAATTGTGCGAACTGGATTTCCGAACGTGACTGCTGCTCAAATAAAAGAGCCACAGAGACTATCTTGGCCTCGTTCGATTGCCCAAAGTCTCGGAAAGTTTTTAGAAAAAGCGCACCTCGATCGAGCAACGCCTTGTGCCCAGAGCGTCAACGACAATGGCGCTTTGAAAAACGCAAAAACAACAAGAGGGAAAATCTCTCAACTTTGGACGGGCCCTTATCGCGAACGGAGGGTCCGATTCGAGCGCCGTTTTTACTAAAAACTGCCCTGGACTTTTGTGCGTCGTACGAGTCCAAAATCGATCGGCTACGATGATATTTGGCGAAGCTACGGGCTGCGGAACGGTGCCCTGCTCGCAAACTCGCCCGTTCAAAAGGTAGACGTTTGATCGCACATATCTCGAAAACGGTTGATCCGATCGGAAAAATTCTTGAACAGGTCGACGCGCCGAGTAATTGCGCGTCGTCCTATGTGTCGCTCGTCGCGATCGAAAAAGAAAGAAAAATCGATTTTTTTCGAAATTTTTTTTTCAAGAAAAGGGTCCTATCTGGTGTAGAAAAACGCGCTCTTTCCAACGGCGCCAACCGCACTTCGATAGGACCGTTCGTTCTCGACTTATTCCCGTTTAAGTGATCAAGGTCGAAAAACTCGCAAAATTGTGCGAACTGGACTTCCGAACGCGACTGCTGCTCAAATAAAAGAGCCACAGAGACGATCTTGGCCTCGTTCGATTTCCCAAAGTCTCGGAAAGTTTTTAGAAAAAGCGCACCTCGATCGAGCGACGCCTTGTGCCCAGAGCGTCAACGACAATGGCGCTTTGAAAAACGCAAAAACAACAAGAGGGAAAATCTCTCAACTTTGGACGGGCCCTCATCGCGAACGGAGGGTCCGATTCGAGCGCCGTTTTTACTAAAAACTGCCCTGGACTTTTGTGCGTCGTACGAGTCCAAAATCGATCGGCTACGATGATATTTGGCCGAGCTACGGGCTGCGGAACGGAGCCCTGCTCGCAAACTCGCCCGTTCAAAAGGTAGACGTTTGATCGCACATATCTCGAAAACGGTTGATCCGATCGGAAAAATTCTTGAACAGGTCGACGCGCCGAGTAATTGCGCGTCGTCCTATGTGTCGCTCGTCGCGATCGAAAAAGAAAAAAAAATCGATTTTTTTCGAAATTTTTTTTTCAAGAAAAGGGTCCTATCTGGTGTAGAAAAACGCGCTCTTTCCAACGGCGCCAACCGCACTTCGATAGGACCGTTCGTTCTCGACTTATTCCCGTTTAAGTGATCAAGGTCGAAAAACTCGCAAAATTGTGCGAACTGGATTTCCGAACGCGACTGCTGCTCAAATAAAAGAGCCACAGAGACGATCTTGGCCTCGTTCGATTGCCCAAAATCTCGGAAAGTTTTTAGATAAAGCGCACCTCGATCGAGCGACGCCTTGTGCCCAGAGCGTCAACGACAATGGCGCTTTGAAAAACGCAAAAACAACAAGAGGGAAAATCTCTCAACTTTGGACGGGCCCTCATCGCGAACGGAGGGTCCGATTCGAGCGCCGTTTTTACTAAAAACTGCCCTGGATTTTTGTGCGTCGTACGAGTCCAAAATCGATCGGCTACGATGATATTTGGCGGAGCTACGGGCTGCGGAACGGAGCCCTGCTCGCAAACTCGCCCGTTCAAAAGGTAGACGTTTGATCGCACATATCTCGAAAACGGTTGATCCGATCGGAAAAATTCTTGAACAGGTCGACGCGCCGAGTAATTGCGCGTCGTCCTATGTGTCGCTCGTCGCGATCGAAAAAGAAAGAAAAATCGATTTTTTTCGAAATTTTTTTTTCAAGAAAAGGGTCCTATCTGGTGTAGAAAAACGCGCTCTTTCCAACGGCGCCAACCGCACTTCGATACGACCGTTCGTTTTCGACTTATTCCCGTTTAAGTGATCAAAAATTGTGTCGTTCTCCCGCCGGTCCGTGTAAGTTGATACCGTCGCTTACGCTGACGGTAAGTGGACGTTTAATCGCACATATCTCGAAAACGGTTGATCCGATCGGAAAAATTCTTGAACAGGTCGACGCGCCGAGTAATTGCGCGTCGTCCTATGTGTCGCTCGTCGCGATCGAAAAAGAAAGAAAAATCGATTTTTTTCGAAATTTTTTTTTCAAGAAAAGGGTCCTATCTGGTGTAGAAAAACGCGCTCTTTCCAACGGCGCCAACCGCACTTCGATAGGACCGTTCGTTCTCGACTTATTCCCGTTTAAGTGATCAATGTCGAAAAACTCGCAAAATTGTGCGAACTGGATTTCCGAACGTGACTGCTGCTCAAATAAAAGAGCCACAGAGACTATCTTGGCCTCGTTCGATTGCCCAAAGTCTCGGAAAGTTTTTAGAAAAAGCGCACCTCGATCGAGCGACGCCTTGTGCCCAGAGCGTCAACGACAATGGCGCTTTGAAAAACGCAAAAACAACAAGAGGGAAAATCTCTCAACTTTGGACGGGCCCTCATCGCGAACGGAGGGTCCGATTCGAGCGCCGTTTTTACTAAAAACTGCCCTGGACTTTTGTGCGTCGTACGAGTCCAAAATCGATCGGCTACGATGATATTTGGCGGAGCTACGGGCTGCGGAACGGAGCCCTGCTCGCAAACTCGCCCGTTCAAAAGGTAGACGTTTGATCGCACATATCTCGAAAACGGTTGATCCGATCGGAAAAATTCTTGAACAGGTCGACGCGCCGAGTAATTGCGCGTCGTCCTATGTGTCGCTCGTCGCGATCGAAAAAGAAAGAAAAATCGATTTTTTTCGAAATTTTTTTTTCAAGAAAAGGGTCCTATCTGGTGTAGAAAAACGCGCTCTTTCCAACGGCGCCAACCGCACTTCGATACGACCGTTCGTTTTCGACTTATTCCCGTTTAAGTGATCAAGGATTGTGTCGTTCTCCCGCCGGTCCGTGTAAGTTGATACCGTCGCTTACGCTGACGGTAAGTGGACGTTTAATCGCACATATCTCGAAAACGGTTAATCCGATCGGAAAAATTCTTGAACAGGTCGACGCGCCGAGTAATTGCGCGTCGTCCTATGTGTCGCTCGTCGCGATCGAAAAAGAAAAAAAATCGATTTTTTTCGAAATTTTTTTTCAAGAAAAGGGTCCTATCTGGTGTAGAAAAACGCGCTCTTTCCAACGGCGCCAACCGCACTTCGATAGGACCGTTCGTTCTCGACTTATTCCCGTTTAAGTGATCAAGGTCGAAAAACTCGCAAAATTGTGCGAACTGGATTTCCGAACGCGACTGCTGCTCAAATAAAAGAGCCACAGAGACGATCTTGGCCTCGTTCGATTGCCCAAAATCTCGGAAAGTTTTTAGAAAAAGCGCACCTCGATCGAGCGACGCCTTGTGCCCAGAGCGTCAACGACAATGGCGCTTTGAAAAACGCAAAAACAACAAGAGGGAAAATCTCTCAACTTTGGACGGGCCCTCATCGCGAACGGAGGGTCCGATTCGAGCGCCGTTTTTACTAAAAACTGCCCTGGACTTTTGTGCGTCGTACGAGTCCAAAATCGATCGGCTACGATGATATTTGGCCGAGCTACGGGCTGCGGAACGGAGCCCTGCTCGCAAACTCGCCCGTTCAAAAGGTAGACGTTTGATCGCACATATCTCGAAAACGGTTGATCCGATCGGAAAAATTCTTGAACAGGTCGACGCGCCGAGTAATTGCGCGTCGTCCTATGTGTCGCTCGTCGCGATCGAAAAAGAAAAAAAAATCGATTTTTTTCGAAATTTTTTTTTCAAGAAAAGGGTCCTATCTGGTGTAGAAAAACGCGCTCTTTCCAACGGCGCCAACCGCACTTCGATAGGACCGTTCGTTCTCGACTTATTCCCGTTTAAGTGATCAAGGTCGAAAAACTCGCAAAATTGTGCGAACTGGATTTCCGAACGCGACTGCTGCTCAAATAAAAGAGCCACAGAGACGATCTTGGCCTCGTTCGATTGCCCAAAATCTCGGAAAGTTTTTAGATAAAGCGCAACTCGATCGAGCGACGCCTTGTGCCCAGAGCGTCAACGACAATGGCGCTTTGAAAAACGCAAAAACAACAAGAGGGAAAATCTCTCAACTTTGGACGGGCCCTCATCGCGAACGGAGGGTCCGATTCGAGCGCCGTTTTTACTAAAAACTGCCCTGGATTTTTGTGCGTCGTACGAGTCCAAAATCGATCGGCTACGATGATATTTGGCGGAGCTACGGGCTGCGGAACGGAGCCCTGCTCGCAAACTCGCCCGTTCAAAAGGTAGACGTTTGATCGCACATATCTCGAAAACGGTTGATCCGATCGGAAAAATTCTTGAACAGGTCGACGCGCCGAGTAATTGCGCGTCGTCCTATGTGTCGCTCGTCGCGATCGAAAAAGAAAGAAAAATCGATTTTTTTCGAAATTTTTTTTTCAAGAAAAGGGTCCTATCTGGTGTAGAAAAACGCGCTCTTTCCAACGGCGCCAACCGCACTTCGATACGACCGTTCGTTTTCGACTTATTCCCGTTTAAGTGATCAAAAATTGTGTCGTTCTCCCGCCGGTCCGTGTAAGTTGATACCGTCGCTTACGCTGACGGTAAGTGGACGTTTAATCGCACATATCTCGAAAACGGTTGATCCGATCGGAAAAATTCTTGAACAGGTCGACGCGCCGAGTAATTGCGCGTCGTCCTAT
Source organism: Agrilus cyanescens (assembly GCA_947389935.1). NCBI lineage: Eukaryota > Metazoa > Arthropoda > Insecta > Coleoptera > Buprestidae > Agrilus > Agrilus cyanescens. The sequence continues at coordinate 21,821,586 of OX376713.1, forward strand.
GTGTCGCTCGTCGCGATCGAAAAAGAAAGAAAAATCGATTTTTTTCGAAATTTTTTTTTCAAGAAAAGGGTCCTATCTGGTGTAGAAAAACGCGCTCTTTCCAACGGCGCCAACCGCACTTCGATAGGACCGTTCGTTCTCGACTTATTCCCGTTTAAGTGATCAATGTCGAAAAACTCGCAAAATTGTGCGAACTGGATTTCCGAACGTGACTGCTGCTCAAATAAAAGAGCCACAGAGACTATCTTGGCCTCGTTCGATTGCCCAAAGTCTCGGAAAGTTTTTAGAAAAAGCGCACCTCGATCGAGCGACGCCTTGTGCCCAGAGCGTCAACGACAATGGCGCTTTGAAAAACGCAAAAACAACAAGAGGGAAAATCTCTCAACTTTGGACGGGCCCTCATCGCGAACGGAGGGTCCGATTCGAGCGCCGTTTTTACTAAAAACTGCCCTGGACTTTTGTGCGTCGTACGAGTCCAAAATCGATCGGCTACGATGATATTTGGCGGAGCTACGGGCTGCGGAACGGAGCCCTGCTCGCAAACTCGCCCGTTCAAAAGGTAGACGTTTGATCGCACATATCTCGAAAACGGTTGATCCGATCGGAAAAATTCTTGAACAGGTCGACGCGCCGAGTAATTGCGCGTCGTCCTATGTGTCGCTCGTCGCGATCGAAAAAGAAAGAAAAATCGATTTTTTTCGAAATTTTTTTTTCAAGAAAAGGGTCCTATCTGGTGTAGAAAAACGCGCTCTTTCCAACGGCGCCAACCGCACTTCGATACGACCGTTCGTTTTCGACTTATTCCCGTTTAAGTGATCAAGGATTGTGTCGTTCTCCCGCCGGTCCGTGTAAGTTGATACCGTCGCTTACGCTGACGGTAAGTGGACGTTTAATCGCACATATCTCGAAAACGGTTGATCCGATCGGAAAAATTCTTGAACAGGTCGACGCGCCGAGTAATTGCGCGTCGTCCTATGTGTCGCTCGTCGCGATCGAAAAAGAAAAAAAATCGATTTTTTTCGAAATTTTTTTTCAAGAAAAGGGTCCTATCTGGTGTAGAAAAACGCGCTCTTTCCAACGGCGCCAACCGCACTTCGATAGGACCGTTCGTTCTCGACTTATTCCCGTTTAAGTGATCAAGGTCGAAAAACTCGCAAAATTGTGCGAACTGGATTTCCGAACGCGACTGCTGCTCAAATAAAAGAGCCACAGAGACGATCTTGGCCTCGTTCGATTGCCCAAAATCTCGGAAAGTTTTTAGAAAAAGCGCACCTCGATCGAGCGACGCCTTGTGCCCAGAGCGTCAACGACAATGGCGCTTTGAAAAACGCAAAAACAACAAGAGGGAAAATCTCTCAACTTTGGACGGGCCCTCATCGCGAACGGAGGGTCCGATTCGAGCGCCGTTTTTACTAAAAACTGCCCTGGACTTTTGTGCGTCGTACGAGTCCAAAATCGATCGGCTACGATGATATTTGGCCGAGCTACGGGCTGCGGAACGGAGCCCTGCTCGCAAACTCGCCCGTTCAAAAGGTAGACGTTTGATCGCACATATCTCGAAAACGGTTGATCCGATCGGAAAAATTCTTGAACAGGTCGACGCGCCGAGTAATTGCGCGTCGTCCTATGTGTCGCTCGTCGCGATCGAAAAAGAAAAAAAAATCGATTTTTTTCGAAATTTTTTTTTCAAGAAAAGGGTCCTATCTGGTGTAGAAAAACGCGCTCTTTCCAACGGCGCCAACCGCACTTCGATAGGACCGTTCGTTCTCGACTTATTCCCGTTTAAGTGATCAAGGTCGAAAAACTCGCAAAATTGTGCGAACTGGATTTCCGAACGCGACTGCTGCTCAAATAAAAGAGCCACAGAGACGATCTTGGCCTCGTTCGATTGCCCAAAATCTCGGAAAGTTTTTAGATAAAGCGCAACTCGATCGAGCGACGCCTTGTGCCCAGAGCGTCAACGACAATGGCGCTTTGAAAAACGCAAAAACAACAAGAGGGAAAATCTCTCAACTTTGGACGGGCCCTCATCGCGAACGGAGGGTCCGATTCGAGCGCCGTTTTTACTAAAAACTGCCCTGGATTTTTGTGCGTCGTACGAGTCCAAAATCGATCGGCTACGATGATATTTGGCGGAGCTACGGGCTGCGGAACGGAGCCCTGCTCGCAAACTCGCCCGTTCAAAAGGTAGACGTTTGATCGCACATATCTCGAAAACGGTTGATCCGATCGGAAAAATTCTTGAACAGGTCGACGCGCCGAGTAATTGCGCGTCGTCCTATGTGTCGCTCGTCGCGATCGAAAAAGAAAGAAAAATCGATTTTTTTCGAAATTTTTTTTTCAAGAAAAGGGTCCTATCTGGTGTAGAAAAACGCGCTCTTTCCAACGGCGCCAACCGCACTTCGATACGACCGTTCGTTTTCGACTTATTCCCGTTTAAGTGATCAAAAATTGTGTCGTTCTCCCGCCGGTCCGTGTAAGTTGATACCGTCGCTTACGCTGACGGTAAGTGGACGTTTAATCGCACATATCTCGAAAACGGTTGATCCGATCGGAAAAATTCTTGAACAGGTCGACGCGCCGAGTAATTGCGCGTCGTCCTATGTGTCGCTCGTCGCGATCGAAAAAGAAAGAAAAATCGATTTTTTTCGAAATTTTTTTTTCAAGAAAAGGGTCCTATCTGGTGTAGAAAAACGCGCTCTTTCCAACGGCGCCAACCGCACTTCGATAGGACCGTTCGTTCTCGACTTATTCCCGTTTAAGTGATCAATGTCGAAAAACTCGCAAAATTGTGCGAACTGGATTTCCGAACGTGACTGCTGCTCAAATAAAAGAGCCACAGAGACTATCTTGGCCTCGTTCGATTGCCCAAAGTCTCGGAAAGTTTTTAGAAAAAGCGCACCTCGATCGAGCGACGCCTTGTGCCCAGAGCGTCAACGACAATGGCGCTTTGAAAAACGCAAAAACAACAAGAGGGAAAATCTCTCAACTTTGGACGGGCCCTCATCGCGAACGGAGGGTCCGATTCGAGCGCCGTTTTTACTAAAAACTGCCCTGGACTTTTGTGCGTCGTACGAGTCCAAAATCGATCGGCTACGATGATATTTGGCGGAGCTACGGGCTGCGGAACGGAGCCCTGCTCGCAAACTCGCCCGTTCAAAAGGTAGACGTTTGATCGCACATATCTCGAAAACGGTTGATCCGATCGGAAAAATTCTTGAACAGGTCGACGCGCCGAGTAATTGCGCGTCGTCCTATGTGTCGCTCGTCGCGATCGAAAAAGAAAGAAAAATCGATTTTTTTCGAAATTTTTTTTTCAAGAAAAGGGTCCTATCTGGTGTAGAAAAACGCGCTCTTTCCAACGGCGCCAACCGCACTTCGATACGACCGTTCGTTTTCGACTTATTCCCGTTTAAGTGATCAAGGATTGTGTCGTTCTCCCGCCGGTCCGTGTAAGTTGATACCGTCGCTTACGCTGACGGTAAGTGGACGTTTAATCGCACATATCTCGAAAACGGTTGATCCGATCGGAAAAATTCTTGAACAGGTCGACGCGCCGAGTAATTGCGCGTCGTCCTATGTGTCGCTCGTCGCGATCGAAAAAGAAAAAAAATCGATTTTTTTCGAAATTTTTTTTCAAGAAAAGGGTCCTATCTGGTGTAGAAAAACGCGCTCTTTCCAACGGCGCCAACCGCACTTCGATAGGACCGTTCGTTCTCGACTTATTCCCGTTTAAGTGATCAAGGTCGAAAAACTCGCAAAATTGTGCGAACTGGATTTCCGAACGCGACTGCTGCTCAAATAAAAGAGCCACAGAGACGATCTTGGCCTCGTTCGATTGCCCAAAATCTCGGAAAGTTTTTAGAAAAAGCGCACCTCGATCGAGCGACGCCTTGTGCCCAGAGCGTCAACGACAATGGCGCTTTGAAAAACGCAAAAACAACAAGAGGGAAAATCTCTCAACTTTGGACGGGCCCTCATTGCGAACGGAGGGTCCGATTCGAGCGCCGTTTTTACTAAAAACTGCCCTGGACTTTTGTGCGTCGTACGAGTCCAAAATCGATCGGCTACGATGATATTTGGCGGAGCTACGGGCTGCGGAACGGAGCCCTGCTCGCAAACTCGCCCGTTCAAAAGGTAGACGTTTGATCGCACATATCTCGAAAACGGTTGATCCGATCGGAAAAATTCTTGAACAGGTCGACGCGCCGAGTAATTGCGCGTCGTCCTATGTGTCGCTCGTCGCGATCGAAAAAGAAAGAAAAATCGATTTTTTTCGAAATTTTTTTTCAAGAAAAGGGTCCTATCTGGTGTAGAAAAACGCGCTCTTTCCAACGGCGCCAACCGCACTTCGATACGACCGTTCGTTTTCGACTTATTCCCGTTTAAGTGATCAAAAATTGTGTCGTTCTCCCGCCGGTCCGTGTAAGTTGATACCGTCGCTTACGCTGACGGTAAGTGGACGTTTAATCGCACATATCTCGAAAACGGTTGATCCGATCGGAAAAATTCTTGAACAGGTCGACGCGCCGAGTAATTGCGCGTCGTCCTATGTGTCGCTCGTCGCGATCGAAAAAGAAAGAAAAATCGATTTTTTTCGAAATTTTTTTTTCAAGAAAAGGGTCCTATCTGGTGTAGAAAAACGCGCTCTTTCCAACGGCGCCAACCGCACTTCGATAGGACCGTTCGTTCTCGACTTATTCCCGTTTAAGTGATCAATGTCGAAAAACTCGCAAAATTGTGCGAACTGGATTTCCGAACGTGACTGCTGCTCAAATAAAAGAGCCACAGAGACTATCTTGGCCTCGTTCGATTGCCCAAAGTCTCGGAAAGTTTTTAGAAAAAGCGCACCTCGATCGAGCGACGCCTTGTGCCCAGAGCGTCAACGACAATGGCGCTTTGAAAAACGCAAAAACAACAAGAGGGAAAATCTCTCAACTTTGGACGGGCCCTCATCGCGAACGGAGGGTCCGATTCGAGCGCCGTTTTTACTAAAAACTGCCCTGGACTTTTGTGCGTCGTACGAGTCCAAAATCGATCGGCTACGATGATATTTGGCCGAGCTACGGGCTGCGGAACGGAGCCCTGCTCGCAAACTCGCCCGTTCAAAAGGTAGACGTTTGATCGCACATATCTCGAAAACGGTTGATCCGATCGGAAAAATTCTTGAACAGGTCGACGCGCCGAGTAATTGCGCGTCGTCCTATGTGTCGCTCGTCGCGATCGAAAAAGAAAGAAAAATCGATTTTTTTCGAAATTTTTTTTTCAAGAAAAGGGTCCTATCTGGTGTAGAAAAACGCGCTCTTTCCAACGGCGCCAACCGCACTTCGATAGGACCGTTCGTTCTCGACTTATTCCCGTTTAAGTGATCAAGGTCGAAAAACTCGCAAAATTGTGCGAACTGGACTTCCGAACGCGACTGCTGCTCAAATAAAAGAGCCACAGAGACGATCTTGGCCTCGTTCGATTTCCCAAAGTCTCGGAAAGTTTTTAGAAAAAGCGCACCTCGATCGAGCGACGCCTTGTGCCCAGAGCGTCAACGACAATGGCGCTTTGAAAAACGCAAAAACAACAAGAGGGAAAATCTCTCAACTTTGGACGGGCCCTCATCGCGAACGGAGGGTCCGATTCGAGCGCCGTTTTTACTAAAAACTGCCCTGGACTTTTGTGCGTCGTACGAGTCCAAAATCGATCGGCTACGATGATATTTGGCGGAGCTACGGGCTGCGGAACGGAGCCCTGCTCGCAAACTCGCCCGTTCAAAAGGTAGACGTTTGATCGCACATATCTCGAAAACGGTTGATCCGATCGGAAAAATTCTTGAACAGGTCGACGCGCCGAGTAATTGCGCGTCGTCCTATGTGTCGCTCGTCGCGATCGAAAAAGAAAGAAAAATCGATTTTTTTCGAAATTTTTTTTTCAAGAAAAGGGTCCTATCTGGTGTAGAAAAACGCGCTCTTTCCAACGGCGCCAACCGCACTTCGATACGACCGTTCGTTTTCGACTTATTCCCGTTTAAGTGATCAAGAATTGTGTCGTTCTCCCGCCGGTCCGTGTAAGTTGATACCGTCGCTTACGCTGACGGTAAGGACGTTTAATCGCACATATCTCGAAAACGGTTGATCCGATCGGAAAAATTCTTGAACAGGTCGACGCGCCGAGTAATTGCGCGTCGTCCTATGTGTCGCTCGTCGCGATCGAAAAAGAAAAAAAAATCGATTTTTTTCGAAATTTTTTTTTCAAGAAAAGGGTCCTATCTGGTGTAGAAAAACGCGCTCTTTCCAACGGCGTCAACCGTACTTCGATAGGACCGTTCGTTCTCGACTTATTCCCGTTTAAGTGATCAAGGTCGAAAAACTCGCAAAATTGTGCGAACTGGATTTCCGAACGTGACTGCTGCTCAAATAAAAGAGCCACAGAGACTATCTTGGCCTCGTTCGATTGCCCAAAGTCTCGGAAAGTTTTTAGAAAAAGCGCACCTCGATCGAGCGACGCCTTGTGCCCAGAGCGTCAACGACAATGGCGCTTTGAAAAACGCAAAAACAACAAGAGGGAAAATCTCTCAACTTTGGACGGGCCCTCATCGCGAACGGAGGGTCCGATTCGAGCGCCGTTTTTACTAAAAACTGCCCTGGACTTTTGTGCGTCGTACGAGTCCAAAATCGATCGGCTACGATGATATTTGGCCGAGCTACGGGCTGCGGAACGGAGCCCTGCTCGCAAACTCGCCCGTTCAAAAGGTAGACGTTTGATCGCACATATCTCGAAAACGGTTGATCCGATCGGAAAAATTCTTGAACAGGTCGACGCGCCGAGTAATTGCGCGTCGTCCTATGTGTCGCTCGTCGCGATCGAAAAAGAAAGAAAAATCGATTTTTTTCGAAATTTTTTTTTCAAGAAAAGGGTCCTATCTGGTGTAGAAAAACGCGCTCTTTCCAACGGCGCCAACCGCACTTCGATACGACCGTTCGTTTTCGACTTATTCCCGTTTAAGTGATCAAAAATTGTGTCGTTCTCCCGCCGGTCCGTGTAAGTTGATACCGTCGCTTACGCTGACGGTAAGTGGACGTTTAATCGCACATATCTCGAAAACGGTTGATCCGATCGGAAAAATTCTTGAACAGGTCGACGCGCCGAGTAATTGCGCGTCGTCCTATGTGTCGCTCGTCGCGATCGAAAAAGAAAGAAAAATCGATTTTTTTCGAAATTTTTTTTTCAAGAAAAGGGTCCTATCTGGTGTAGAAAAACGCGCTCTTTCCAACGGCGCCAACCGCACTTCGATAGGACCGTTCGTTCTCGACTTATTCCCGTTTAAGTGATCAATGTCGAAAAACTCGCAAAATTGTGCGAACTGGATTTCCGAACGTGACTGCTGCTCAAATAAAAGAGCCACAGAGACTATCTTGGCCTCGTTCGATTGCCCAAAGTCTCGGAAAGTTTTTAGAAAAAGCGCACCTCGATCGAGCGACGCCTTGTGCCCAGAGCGTCAACGACAATGGCGCTTTGAAAAACGCAAAAACAACAAGAGGGAAAATCTCTCAACTTTGGACGGGCCCTCATCGCGAACGGAGGGTCCGATTCGAGCGCCGTTTTTACTAAAAACTGCCCTGGACTTTTGTGCGTCGTACGAGTCCAAAATCGATCGGCTACGATGATATTTGGCCGAGCTACGGGCTGCGGAACGGAGCCCTGCTCGCAAACTCGCCCGTTCAAAAGGTAGACGTTTGATCGCACATATCTCGAAAACGGTTGATCCGATCGGAAAAATTCTTGAACAGGTCGACGCGCCGAGTAATTGCGCGTCGTCCTATGTGTCGCTCGTCGCGATCGAAAAAGAAAGAAAAATCGATTTTTTTCGAAATTTTTTTTTCAAGAAAAGGGTCCTATCTGGTGTAGAAAAACGCGCTCTTTCCAACGGCGCCAACCGCACTTCGATAGGACCGTTCGTTCTCGACTTATTCCCGTTTAAGTGATCAAGGTCGAAAAACTCGCAAAATTGTGCGAACTGGACTTCCGAACGCGACTGCTGCTCAAATAAAAGAGCCACAGAGACGATCTTGGCCTCGTTCGATTTCCCAAAGTCTCGGAAAGTTTTTAGAAAAAGCGCACCTCGATCGAGCGACGCCTTGTGCCCAGAGCGTCAACGACAATGGCGCTTTGAAAAACGCAAAAACAACAAGAGGGAAAATCTCTCAACTTTGGACGGGCCCTCATCGCGAACGGAGGGTCCGATTCGAGCGCCGTTTTTACTAAAAACTGCCCTGGACTTTTGTGCGTCGTACGAGTCCAAAATCGATCGGCTACGATGATATTTGGCGGAGCTACGGGCTGCGGAACGGAGCCCTGCTCGCAAACTCGCCCGTTCAAAAGGTAGACGTTTGATCGCACATATCTCGAAAACGGTTGATCCGATCGGAAAAATTCTTGAACAGGTCGACGCGCCGAGTAATTGCGCGTCGTCCTATGTGTCGCTCGTCGCGATCGAAAAAGAAAGAAAAATCGATTTTTTTCGAAATTTTTTTTTCAAGAAAAGGGTCCTATCTGGTGTAGAAAAACGCGCTCTTTCCAACGGCGCCAACCGCACTTCGATACGACCGTTCGTTTTCGACTTATTCCCGTTTAAGTGATCAAGAATTGTGTCGTTCTCCCGCCGGTCCGTGTAAGTTGATACCGTCGCTTACGCTGACGGTAAGGACGTTTAATCGCACATATCTCGAAAACGGTTGATCCGATCGGAAAAATTCTTGAACAGGTCGACGCGCCGAGTAATTGCGCGTCGTCCTATGTGTCGCTCGTCGCGATCGAAAAAGAAAAAAAAATCGATTTTTTTCGAAATTTTTTTTTCAAGAAAAGGGTCCTATCTGGTGTAGAAAAACGCGCTCTTTCCAACGGCGTCAACCGTACTTCGATAGGACCGTTCGTTCTCGACTTATTCCCGTTTAAGTGATCAAGGTCGAAAAACTCGCAAAATTGTGCGAACTGGATTTCCGAACGTGACTGCTGCTCAAATAAAAGAGCCACAGAGACTATCTTGGCCTCGTTCGATTGCCCAAAGTCTCGGAAAGTTTTTAGAAAAAGCGCACCTCGATCGAGCGACGCCTTGTGCCCAGAGCGTCAACGACAATGGCGCTTTGAAAAACGCAAAAACAACAAGAGGGAAAATCTCTCAACTTTGGACGGGCCCTCATCGCGAACGGAGGGTCCGATTCGAGCGCCGTTTTTACTAAAAACTGCCCTGGACTTTTGTGCGTCGTACGAGTCCAAAATCGATCGGCTACGATGATATTTGGCCGAGCTACGGGCTGCGGAACGGAGCCCTGCTCGCAAACTCGCCCGTTCAAAAGGTAGACGTTTGATCGCACATATCTCGAAAACGGTTGATCCGATCGGAAAAATTCTTGAACAGGTCGACGCGCCGAGTAATTGCGCGTCGTCCTATGTGTCGCTCGTCGCGATCGAAAAAGAAAGAAAAATCGATTTTTTTCGAAATTTTTTTTTCAAGAAAAGGGTCCTATCTGGTGTAGAAAAACGCGCTCTTTCCAACGGCGCCAACCGCACTTCGATACGACCGTTCGTTTTCGACTTATTCCCGTTTAAGTGATCAAAAATTGTGTCGTTCTCCCGCCGGTCCGTGTAAGTTGATACCGTCGCTTACGCTGACGGTAAGTGGACGTTTAATCGCACATATCTCGAAAACGGTTGATCCGATCGGAAAAATTCTTGAACAGGTCGACGCGCCGAGTAATTGCGCGTCGTCCTATGTGTCGCTCGTCGCGATCGAAAAAGAAAGAAAAATCGATTTTTTTCGAAATTTTTTTTTCAAGAAAAGGGTCCTATCTGGTGTAGAAAAACGCGCTCTTTCCAACGGCGCCAACCGCACTTCGATAGGACCGTTCGTTCTCGACTTATTCCCGTTTAAGTGATCAATGTCGAAAAACTCGCAAAATTGTGCGAACTGGATTTCCGAACGTGACTGCTGCTCAAATAAAAGAGCCACAGAGACTATCTTGGCCTCGTTCGATTGCCCAAAGTCTCGGAAAGTTTTTAGAAAAAGCGCACCTCGATCGAGCGACGCCTTGTGCCCAGAGCGTCAACGACAATGGCGCTTTGAAAAACGCAAAAACAACAAGAGGGAAAATCTCTCAACTTTGGACGGGCCCTCATCGCGAACGGAGGGTCCGATTCGAGCGCCGTTTTTACTAAAAACTGCCCTGGACTTTTGTGCGTCGTACGAGTCCAAAATCGATCGGCTACGATGATATTTGGCCGAGCTACGGGCTGCGGAACGGAGCCCTGCTCGCAAACTCGCCCGTTCAAAAGGTAGACGTTTGATCGCACATATCTCGAAAACGGTTGATCCGATCGGAAAAATTCTTGAACAGGTCGACGCGCCGAGTAATTGCGCGTCGTCCTATGTGTCGCTCGTCGCGATCGAAAAAGAAAGAAAAATCGATTTTTTTCGAAATTTTTTTTTCAAGAAAAGGGTCCTATCTGGTGTAGAAAAACGCGCTCTTTCCAACGGCGCCAACCGCACTTCGATAGGACCGTTCGTTCTCGACTTATTCCCGTTTAAGTGATCAAGGTCGAAAAACTCGCAAAATTGTGCGAACTGGACTTCCGAACGCGACTGCTGCTCAAATAAAAGAGCCACAGAGACGATCTTGGCCTCGTTCGATTTCCCAAAGTCTCGGAAAGTTTTTAGAAAAAGCGCACCTCGATCGAGCGACGCCTTGTGCCCAGAGCGTCAACGACAATGGCGCTTTGAAAAACGCAAAAACAACAAGAGGGAAAATCTCTCAACTTTGGACGGGCCCTCATCGCGAACGGAGGGTCCGATTCGAGCGCCGTTTTTACTAAAAACTGCCCTGGACTTTTGTGCGTCGTACGAGTCCAAAATCGATCGGCTACGATGATATTTGGCGGAGCTACGGGCTGCGGAACGGAGCCCTGCTCGCAAACTCGCCCGTTCAAAAGGTAGACGTTTGATCGCACATATCTCGAAAACGGTTGATCCGATCGGAAAAATTCTTGAACAGGTCGACGCGCCGAGTAATTGCGCGTCGTCCTATGTGTCGCTCGTCGCGATCGAAAAAGAAAGAAAAATCGATTTTTTTCGAAATTTTTTTTTCAAGAAAAGGGTCCTATCTGGTGTAGAAAAACGCGCTCTTTCCAACGGCGCCAACCGCACTTCGATACGACCGTTCGTTTTCGACTTATTCCCGTTTAAGTGATCAAGGATTGTGTCGTTCTCCCGCCGGTCCGTGTAAGTTGATACCGTCGCTTACGCTGACGGTAAGTGGACGTTTAATCGCACATATCTCGAAAACGGTTGATCCGATCGGAAAAATTCTTGAACAGGTCGACGCGCCGAGTAATTGCGCGTCGTCCTATGTGTCGCTCGTCGCGATCGAAAAAGAAAAAAAATCGATTTTTTTCGAAATTTTTTTTCAAGAAAAGGGTCCTATCTGGTGTAGAAAAACGCGCTCTTTCCAACGGCGCCAACCGCACTTCGATAGGACCGTTCGTTCTCGACTTATTCCCGTTTAAGTGATCAAGGTCGAAAAACTCGCAAAATTGTGCGAACTGGATTTCCGAACGCGACTGCTGCTCAAATAAAAGAGCCACAGAGACGATCTTGGCCTCGTTCGATTGCCCAAAATCTCGGAAAGTTTTTAGAAAAAGCGCACCTCGATCGAGCGACGCCTTGTGCCCAGAGCGTCAACGACAATGGCGCTTTGAAAAACGCAAAAACAACAAGAGGGAAAATCTCTCAACTTTGGACGGGCCCTCATTGCGAACGGAGGGTCCGATTCGAGCGCCGTTTTTACTAAAAACTGCCCTGGACTTTTGTGCGTCGTACGAGTCCAAAATCGATCGGCTACGATGATATTTGGCGGAGCTACGGGCTGCGGAACGGAGCCCTGCTCGCAAACTCGCCCGTTCAAAAGGTAGACGTTTGATCGCACATATCTCGAAAACGGTTGATCCGATCGGAAAAATTCTTGAACAGGTCGACGCGCCGAGTAATTGCGCGTCGTCCTATGTGTCGCTCGTCGCGATCGAAAAAGAAAGAAAAATCGATTTTTTTCGAAATTTTTTTTTCAAGAAAAGGGTCCTATCTGGTGTAGAAAAACGCGCTCTTTCCAACGGCGCCAACCGCACTTCGATACGACCGTTCGTTTTCGACTTATTCCCGTTTAAGTGATCAAAAATTGTGTCGTTCTCCCGCCGGTCCGTGTAAGTTGATACCGTCGCTTACGCTGACGGTAAGTGGACGTTTAATCGCACATATCTCGAAAACGGTTGATCCGATCGGAAAAATTCTTGAACAGGTCGACGCGCCGAGTAATTGCGCGTCGTCCTATGTGTCGCTCGTCGCGATCGAAAAAGAAAGAAAAATCGATTTTTTTCGAAATTTTTTTTTCAAGAAAAGGGTCCTATCTGGTGTAGAAAAACGCGCTCTTTCCAACGGCGCCAACCGCACTTCGATAGGACCGTTCGTTCTCGACTTATTCCCGTTTAAGTGATCAATGTCGAAAAACTCGCAAAATTGTGCGAACTGGATTTCCGAACGTGACTGCTGCTCAAATAAAAGAGCCACAGAGACTATCTTGGCCTCGTTCGATTGCCCAAAGTCTCGGAAAGTTTTTAGAAAAAGCGCACCTCGATCGAGCGACGCCTTGTGCCCAGAGCGTCAACGACAATGGCGCTTTGAAAAACGCAAAAACAACAAGAGGGAAAATCTCTCAACTTTGGACGGGCCCTCATCGCGAACGGAGGGTCCGATTCGAGCGCCGTTTTTACTAAAAACTGCCCTGGACTTTTGTGCGTCGTACGAGTCCAAAATCGATCGGCTACGATGATATTTGGCGGAGCTACGGGCTGCGGAACGGAGCCCTGCTCGCAAACTCGCCCGTTCAAAAGGTAGACGTTTGATCGCACATATCTCGAAAACGGTTGATCCGATCGGAAAAATTCTTGAACAGGTCGACGCGCCGAGTAATTGCGCGTCGTCCTATGTGTCGCTCGTCGCGATCGAAAAAGAAAGAAAAATCGATTTTTTTCGAAATTTTTTTTTCAAGAAAAGGGTCCTATCTGGTGTAGAAAAACGCGCTCTTTCCAACGGCGCCAACCGCACTTCGATACGACCGTTCGTTTTCGACTTATTCCCGTTTAAGTGATCAAGGATTGTGTCGTTCTCCCGCCGGTCCGTGTAAGTTGATACCGTCGCTTACGCTGACGGTAAGTGGACGTTTAATCGCACATATCTCGAAAACGGTTGATCCGATCGGAAAAATTCTTGAACAGGTCGACGCGCCGAGTAATTGCGCGTCGTCCTATGTGTCGCTCGTCGCGATCGAAAAAGAAAAAAAATCGATTTTTTTCGAAATTTTTTTTCAAGAAAAGGGTCCTATCTGGTGTAGAAAAACGCGCTCTTTCCAACGGCGCCAACCGCACTTCGATAGGACCGTTCGTTCTCGACTTATTCCCGTTTAAGTGATCAAGGTCGAAAAACTCGCAAAATTGTGCGAACTGGATTTCCGAACGCGACTGCTGCTCAAATAAAAGAGCCACAGAGACGATCTTGGCCTCGTTCGATTGCCCAAAATCTCGGAAAGTTTTTAGAAAAAGCGCACCTCGATCGAGCGACGCCTTGTGCCCAGAGCGTCAACGACAATGGCGCTTTGAAAAACGCAAAAACAACAAGAGGGAAAATCTCTCAACTTTGGACGGGCCCTCATCGCGAACGGAGGGTCCGATTCGAGCGCCGTTTTTACTAAAAACTGCCCTGGACTTTTGTGCGTCGTACGAGTCCAAAATCGATCGGCTACGATGATATTTGGCCGAGCTACGGGCTGCGGAACGGAGCCCTGCTCGCAAACTCGCCCGTTCAAAAGGTAGACGTTTGATCGCACATATCTCGAAAACGGTTGATCCGATCGGAAAAATTCTTGAACAGGTCGACGCGCCGAGTAATTGCGCGTCGTCCTATGTGTCGCTCGTCGCGATCGAAAAAGAAAAAAAAATCGATTTTTTTCGAAATTTTTTTTTCAAGAAAAGGGTCCTATCTGGTGTAGAAAAACGCGCTCTTTCCAACGGCGCCAACCGCACTTCGATAGGACCGTTCGTTCTCGACTTATTCCCGTTTAAGTGATCAAGGTCGAAAAACTCGCAAAATTGTGCGAACTGGATTTCCGAACGCGACTGCTGCTCAAATAAAAGAGCCACAGAGACGATCTTGGCCTCGTTCGATTGCCCAAAATCTCGGAAAGTTTTTAGAAAAAGCGCACCTCGATCGAGCGACGCCTTGTGCCCAGAGCGTCAACGACAATGGCGCTTTGAAAAACGCAAAAACAACAAGAGGGAAAATCTCTCAACTTTGGACGGGCCCTCATCGCGAACGGAGGGTCCGATTCGAGCGCCGTTTTTACTAAAAACTGCCCTGGACTTTTGTGCGTCGTACGAGTCCAAAATCGATCGGCTACGATGATATTTGGCGGAGCTACGGGCTGCGGAACGGAGCCCTGCTCGCAAACTCGCCCGTTCAAAAGGTAGACGTTTGATCGCACATATCTCGAAAACGGTTGATCCGATCGGAAAAATTCTTGAACAGGTCGACGCGCCGAGTAATTGCGCGTCGTCCTATGTGTCGTTCGTCGCGATCGAAAAAGAAAAAAAAATCGATTTTTTTCGAAATTTTTTTTCAAGAAAAGGGTCCTATCTGGTGTAGAAAAACGCGCTCTTTCCAACGGCGCCAACCGCACTTCGATGCGACCGTTCGTTTTCGACTTATTCCCGTTTAAGTGATCAAGAATTGTGTCGTTCTCCCGCCGGTCCGTGTAAGTTGATACCGTCGCTTACGCTGACGGTAAGGACGTTTAATCGCACATATCTCGAAAACGGTTGATCCGATCGGAAAAATTCTTGAACAGGTCGACGCGCCGAGTAATTGCGCGTCGTCCTATGTGTCGCTCGTCGCGATCGAAAAAGAAAAAAAAATCGATTTTTTTCGAAATTTTTTTTTCAAGAAAAGGGTCCTATCTGGTGTAGAAAAACGCGCTCTTTCCAACGGCGTCAACCGTACTTCGATAGGACCGTTCGTTCTCGACTTATTCCCGTTTAAGTGATCAAGGTCGAAAAACTCGCAAAATTGTGCGAACTGGATTTCCGAACGTGACTGCTGCTCAAATAAAAGAGCCACAGAGACTATCTTGGCCTCGTTCGATTGCCCAAAGTCTCGGAAAGTTTTTAGAAAAAGCGCACCTCGATCGAGCAACGCCTTGTGCCCAGAGCGTCAACGACAATGGCGCTTTGAAAAACGCAAAAACAACAAGAGGGAAAATCTCTCAACTTTGGACGGGCCCTTATCGCGAACGGAGGGTCCGATTCGAGCGCCGTTTTTACTAAAAACTGCCCTGGACTTTTGTGCGTCGTACGAGTCCAAAATCGATCGGCTACGATGATATTTGGCGAAGCTACGGGCTGCGGAACGGTGCCCTGCTCGCAAACTCGCCCGTTCAAAAGGTAGACGTTTGATCGCACATATCTCGAAAACGGTTGATCCGATCGGAAAAATTCTTGAACAGGTCGACGCGCCGAGTAATTGCGCGTCGTCCTATGTGTCGCTCGTCGCGATCGAAAAAGAAAGAAAAATCGATTTTTTTCGAAATTTTTTTTTCAAGAAAAGGGTCCTATCTGGTGTAGAAAAACGCGCTCTTTCCAACGGCGCCAACCGCACTTCGATAGGACCGTTCGTTCTCGACTTATTCCCGTTTAAGTGATCAAGGTCGAAAAACTCGCAAAATTGTGCGAACTGGACTTCCGAACGCGACTGCTGCTCAAATAAAAGAGCCACAGAGACGATCTTGGCCTCGTTCGATTTCCCAAAGTCTCGGAAAGTTTTTAGAAAAAGCGCACCTCGATCGAGCGACGCCTTGTGCCCAGAGCGTCAACGACAATGGCGCTTTGAAAAACGCAAAAACAACAAGAGGGAAAATCTCTCAACTTTGGACGGGCCCTCATCGCGAACGGAGGGTCCGATTCGAGCGCCGTTTTTACTAAAAACTGCCCTGGACTTTTGTGCGTCGTACGAGTCCAAAATCGATCGGCTACGATGATATTTGGCCGAGCTACGGGCTGCGGAACGGAGCCCTGCTCGCAAACTCGCCCGTTCAAAAGGTAGACGTTTGATCGCACATATCTCGAAAACGGTTGATCCGATCGGAAAAATTCTTGAACAGGTCGACGCGCCGAGTAATTGCGCGTCGTCCTATGTGTCGCTCGTCGCGATCGAAAAAGAAAAAAAAATCGATTTTTTTCGAAATTTTTTTTTCAAGAAAAGGGTCCTATCTGGTGTAGAAAAACGCGCTCTTTCCAACGGCGCCAACCGCACTTCGATAGGACCGTTCGTTCTCGACTTATTCCCGTTTAAGTGATCAAGGTCGAAAAACTCGCAAAATTGTGCGAACTGGATTTCCGAACGCGACTGCTGCTCAAATAAAAGAGCCACAGAGACGATCTTGGCCTCGTTCGATTGCCCAAAATCTCGGAAAGTTTTTAGATAAAGCGCACCTCGATCGAGCGACGCCTTGTGCCCAGAGCGTCAACGACAATGGCGCTTTGAAAAACGCAAAAACAACAAGAGGGAAAATCTCTCAACTTTGGACGGGCCCTCATCGCGAACGGAGGGTCCGATTCGAGCGCCGTTTTTACTAAAAACTGCCCTGGATTTTTGTGCGTCGTACGAGTCCAAAATCGATCGGCTACGATGATATTTGGCCGAGCTACGGGCTGCGGAACGGAGCCCTGCTCGCAAACTCGCCCGTTCAAAAGGTAGACGTTTGATCGCACATATCTCGAAAACGGTTGATCCGATCGGAAAAATTCTTGAACAGGTCGACGCGCCGAGTAATTGCGCGTCGTCCTATGTGTCGCTCGTCGCGATCGAAAAAGAAAAAAAAATCGATTTTTTTCGAAATTTTTTTTTCAAGAAAAGGGTCCTATCTGGTGTAGAAAAACGCGCTCTTTCCAACGGCGCCAACCGCACTTCGATAGGACCGTTCGTTCTCGACTTATTCCCGTTTAAGTGATCAAGGTCGAAAAACTCGCAAAATTGTGCGAACTGGATTTCCGAACGCGACTGCTGCTCAAATAAAAGAGCCACAGAGACGATCTTGGCCTCGTTCGATTGCCCAAAATCTCGGAAAGTTTTTAGATAAAGCGCACCTCGATCGAGCGACGCCTTGTGCCCAGAGCGTCAACGACAATGGCGCTTTGAAAAACGCAAAAACAACAAGAGGGAAAATCTCTCAACTTTGGACGGGCCCTCATCGCGAACGGAGGGTCCGATTCGAGCGCCGTTTTTACTAAAAACTGCCCTGGATTTTTGTGCGTCGTACGAGTCCAAAATCGATCGGCTACGATGATATTTGGCGGAGCTACGGGCTGCGGAACGGAGCCCTGCTCGCAAACTCGCCCGTTCAAAAGGTAGACGTTTGATCGCACATATCTCGAAAACGGTTGATCCGATCGGAAAAATTCTTGAACAGGTCGACGCGCCGAGTAATTGCGCGTCGTCCTATGTGTCGCTCGTCGCGATCGAAAAAGAAAGAAAAATCGATTTTTTTCGAAATTTTTTTTTCAAGAAAAGGGTCCTATCTGGTGTAGAAAAACGCGCTCTTTCCAACGGCGCCAACCGCACTTCGATACGACCGTTCGTTTTCGACTTATTCCCGTTTAAGTGATCAAAAATTGTGTCGTTCTCCCGCCGGTCCGTGTAAGTTGATACCGTCGCTTACGCTGACGGTAAGTGGACGTTTAATCGCACATATCTCGAAAACGGTTGATCCGATCGGAAAAATTCTTGAACAGGTCGACGCGCCGAGTAATTGCGCGTCGTCCTATGTGTCGCTCGTCGCGATCGAAAAAGAAAGAAAAATCGATTTTTTTCGAAATTTTTTTTTCAAGAAAAGGGTCCTATCTGGTGTAGAAAAACGCGCTCTTTCCAACGGCGCCAACCGCACTTCGATAGGACCGTTCGTTCTCGACTTATTCCCGTTTAAGTGATCAATGTCGAAAAACTCGCAAAATTGTGCGAACTGGATTTCCGAACGTGACTGCTGCTCAAATAAAAGAGCCACAGAGACTATCTTGGCCTCGTTCGATTGCCCAAAGTCTCGGAAAGTTTTTAGAAAAAGCGCACCTCGATCGAGCGACGCCTTGTGCCCAGAGCGTCAACGACAATGGCGCTTTGAAAAACGCAAAAACAACAAGAGGGAAAATCTCTCAACTTTGGACGGGCCCTCATCGCGAACGGAGGGTCCGATTCGAGCGCCGTTTTTACTAAAAACTGCCCTGGACTTTTGTGCGTCGTACGAGTCCAAAATCGATCGGCTACGATGATATTTGGCGGAGCTACGGGCTGCGGAACGGAGCCCTGCTCGCAAACTCGCCCGTTCAAAAGGTAGACGTTTGATCGCACATATCTCGAAAACGGTTGATCCGATCGGAAAAATTCTTGAACAGGTCGACGCGCCGAGTAATTGCGCGTCGTCCTATGTGTCGCTCGTCGCGATCGAAAAAGAAAGAAAAATCGATTTTTTTCGAAATTTTTTTTTCAAGAAAAGGGTCCTATCTGGTGTAGAAAAACGCGCTCTTTCCAACGGCGCCAACCGCACTTCGATACGACCGTTCGTTTTCGACTTATTCCCGTTTAAGTGATCAAGGATTGTGTCGTTCTCCCGCCGGTCCGTGTAAGTTGATACCGTCGCTTACGCTGACGGTAAGTGGACGTTTAATCGCACATATCTCGAAAACGGTTGATCCGATCGGAAAAATTCTTGAACAGGTCGACGCGCCGAGTAATTGCGCGTCGTCCTATGTGTCGCTCGTCGCGATCGAAAAAGAAAAAAAATCGATTTTTTTCGAAATTTTTTTTCAAGAAAAGGGTCCTATCTGGTGTAGAAAAACGCGCTCTTTCCAACGGCGCCAACCGCACTTCGATAGGACCGTTCGTTCTCGACTTATTCCCGTTTAAGTGATCAAGGTCGAAAAACTCGCAAAATTGTGCGAACTGGATTTCCGAACGCGACTGCTGCTCAAATAAAAGAGCCACAGAGACGATCTTGGCCTCGTTCGATTGCCCAAAATCTCGGAAAGTTTTTAGAAAAAGCGCACCTCGATCGAGCGACGCCTTGTGCCCAGAGCGTCAACGACAATGGCGCTTTGAAAAACGCAAAAACAACAAGAGGGAAAATCTCTCAACTTTGGACGGGCCCTCATCGCGAACGGAGGGTCCGATTCGAGCGCCGTTTTTACTAAAAACTGCCCTGGACTTTTGTGCGTCGTACGAGTCCAAAATCGATCGGCTACGATGATATTTGGCCGAGCTACGGGCTGCGGAACGGAGCCCTGCTCGCAAACTCGCCCGTTCAAAAGGTAGACGTTTGATCGCACATATCTCGAAAACGGTTGATCCGATCGGAAAAATTCTTGAACAGGTCGACGCGCCGAGTAATTGCGCGTCGTCCTATGTGTCGCTCGTCGCGATCGAAAAAGAAAAAAAAATCGATTTTTTTCGAAATTTTTTTTTCAAGAAAAGGGTCCTATCTGGTGTAGAAAAACGCGCTCTTTCCAACGGCGCCAACCGCACTTCGATAGGACCGTTCGTTCTCGACTTATTCCCGTTTAAGTGATCAAGGTCGAAAAACTCGCAAAATTGTGCGAACTGGATTTCCGAACGCGACTGCTGCTCAAATAAAAGAGCCACAGAGACGATCTTGGCCTCGTTCGATTGCCCAAAATCTCGGAAAGTTTTTAGATAAAGCGCAACTCGATCGAGCGACGCCTTGTGCCCAGAGCGTCAACGACAATGGCGCTTTGAAAAACGCAAAAACAACAAGAGGGAAAATCTCTCAACTTTGGACGGGCCCTCATCGCGAACGGAGGGTCCGATTCGAGCGCCGTTTTTACTAAAAACTGCCCTGGATTTTTGTGCGTCGTACGAGTCCAAAATCGATCGGCTACGATGATATTTGGCGGAGCTACGGGCTGCGGAACGGAGCCCTGCTCGCAAACTCGCCCGTTCAAAAGGTAGACGTTTGATCGCACATATCTCGAAAACGGTTGATCCGATCGGAAAAATTCTTGAACAGGTCGACGCGCCGAGTAATTGCGCGTCGTCCTATGTGTCGCTCGTCGCGATCGAAAAAGAAAGAAAAATCGATTTTTTTCGAAATTTTTTTTTCAAGAAAAGGGTCCTATCTGGTGTAGAAAAACGCGCTCTTTCCAACGGCGCCAACCGCACTTCGATACGACCGTTCGTTTTCGACTTATTCCCGTTTAAGTGATCAAAAATTGTGTCGTTCTCCCGCCGGTCCGTGTAAGTTGATACCGTCGCTTACGCTGACGGTAAGTGGACGTTTAATCGCACATATCTCGAAAACGGTTGATCCGATCGGAAAAATTCTTGAACAGGTCGACGCGCCGAGTAATTGCGCGTCGTCCTATGTGTCGCTCGTCGCGATCGAAAAAGAAAGAAAAATCGATTTTTTTCGAAATTTTTTTTTCAAGAAAAGGGTCCTATCTGGTGTAGAAAAACGCGCTCTTTCCAACGGCGCCAACCGCACTTCGATAGGACCGTTCGTTCTCGACTTATTCCCGTTTAAGTGATCAATGTCGAAAAACTCGCAAAATTGTGCGAACTGGATTTCCGAACGTGACTGCTGCTCAAATAAAAGAGCCACAGAGACTATCTTGGCCTCGTTCGATTGCCCAAAGTCTCGGAAAGTTTTTAGAAAAAGCGCACCTCGATCGAGCGACGCCTTGTGCCCAGAGCGTCAACGACAATGGCGCTTTGAAAAACGCAAAAACAACAAGAGGGAAAATCTCTCAACTTTGGACGGGCCCTCATCGCGAACGGAGGGTCCGATTCGAGCGCCGTTTTTACTAAAAACTGCCCTGGACTTTTGTGCGTCGTACGAGTCCAAAATCGATCGGCTACGATGATATTTGGCGGAGCTACGGGCTGCGGAACGGAGCCCTGCTCGCAAACTCGCCCGTTCAAAAGGTAGACGTTTGATCGCACATATCTCGAAAACGGTTGATCCGATCGGAAAAATTCTTGAACAGGTCGACGCGCCGAGTAATTGCGCGTCGTCCTATGTGTCGCTCGTCGCGATCGAAAAAGAAAGAAAAATCGATTTTTTTCGAAATTTTTTTTTCAAGAAAAGGGTCCTATCTGGTGTAGAAAAACGCGCTCTTTCCAACGGCGCCAACCGCACTTCGATACGACCGTTCGTTTTCGACTTATTCCCGTTTAAGTGATCAAGGATTGTGTCGTTCTCCCGCCGGTCCGTGTAAGTTGATACCGTCGCTTACGCTGACGGTAAGTGGACGTTTAATCGCACATATCTCGAAAACGGTTGATCCGATCGGAAAAATTCTTGAACAGGTCGACGCGCCGAGTAATTGCGCGTCGTCCTATGTGTCGCTCGTCGCGATCGAAAAAGAAAAAAAATCGATTTTTTTCGAAATTTTTTTTCAAGAAAAGGGTCCTATCTGGTGTAGAAAAACGCGCTCTTTCCAACGGCGCCAACCGCACTTCGATAGGACCGTTCGTTCTCGACTTATTCCCGTTTAAGTGATCAAGGTCGAAAAACTCGCAAAATTGTGCGAACTGGATTTCCGAACGCGACTGCTGCTCAAATAAAAGAGCCACAGAGACGATCTTGGCCTCGTTCGATTGCCCAAAATCTCGGAAAGTTTTTAGAAAAAGCGCACCTCGATCGAGCGACGCCTTGTGCCCAGAGCGTCAACGACAATGGCGCTTTGAAAAACGCAAAAACAACAAGAGGGAAAATCTCTCAACTTTGGACGGGCCCTCATCGCGAACGGAGGGTCCGATTCGAGCGCCGTTTTTACTAAAAACTGCCCTGGACTTTTGTGCGTCGTACGAGTCCAAAATCGATCGGCTACGATGATATTTGGCCGAGCTACGGGCTGCGGAACGGAGCCCTGCTCGCAAACTCGCCCGTTCAAAAGGTAGACGTTTGATCGCACATATCTCGAAAACGGTTGATCCGATCGGAAAAATTCTTGAACAGGTCGACGCGCCGAGTAATTGCGCGTCGTCCTATGTGTCGCTCGTCGCGATCGAAAAAGAAAAAAAAATCGATTTTTTTCGAAATTTTTTTTTCAAGAAAAGGGTCCTATCTGGTGTAGAAAAACGCGCTCTTTCCAACGGCGCCAACCGCACTTCGATAGGACCGTTCGTTCTCGACTTATTCCCGTTTAAGTGATCAAGGTCGAAAAACTCGCAAAATTGTGCGAACTGGATTTCCGAACGCGACTGCTGCTCAAATAAAAGAGCCACAGAGACGATCTTGGCCTCGTTCGATTGCCCAAAATCTCGGAAAGTTTTTAGATAAAGCGCAACTCGATCGAGCGACGCCTTGTGCCCAGAGCGTCAACGACAATGGCGCTTTGAAAAACGCAAAAACAACAAGAGGGAAAATCTCTCAACTTTGGACGGGCCCTCATCGCGAACGGAGGGTCCGATTCGAGCGCCGTTTTTACTAAAAACTGCCCTGGATTTTTGTGCGTCGTACGAGTCCAAAATCGATCGGCTACGATGATATTTGGCGGAGCTACGGGCTGCGGAACGGAGCCCTGCTCGCAAACTCGCCCGTTCAAAAGGTAGACGTTTGATCGCACATATCTCGAAAACGGTTGATCCGATCGGAAAAATTCTTGAACAGGTCGACGCGCCGAGTAATTGCGCGTCGTCCTATGTGTCGCTCGTCGCGATCGAAAAAGAAAGAAAAATCGATTTTTTTCGAAATTTTTTTTTCAAGAAAAGGGTCCTATCTGGTGTAGAAAAACGCGCTCTTTCCAACGGCGCCAACCGCACTTCGATACGACCGTTCGTTTTCGACTTATTCCCGTTTAAGTGATCAAGGATTGTGTCGTTCTCCCGCCGGTCCGTGTAAGTTGATACCGTCGCTTACGCTGACGGTAAGTGGACGTTTAATCGCACATATCTCGAAAACGGTTGATCCGATCGGAAAAATTCTTGAACAGGTCGACGCGCCGAGTAATTGCGCGTCGTCCTATGTGTCGCTCGTCGCGATCGAAAAAGAAAAAAAATCGATTTTTTTCGAAATTTTTTTTCAAGAAAAGGGTCCTATCTGGTGTAGAAAAACGCGCTCTTTCCAACGGCGCCAACCGCACTTCGATAGGACCGTTCGTTCTCGACTTATTCCCGTTTAAGTGATCAAGGTCGAAAAACTCGCAAAATTGTGCGAACTGGATTTCCGAACGCGACTGCTGCTCAAATAAAAGAGCCACAGAGACGATCTTGGCCTCGTTCGATTGCCCAAAATCTCGGAAAGTTTTTAGAAAAAGCGCACCTCGATCGAGCGACGCCTTGTGCCCAGAGCGTCAACGACAATGGCGCTTTGAAAAACGCAAAAACAACAAGAGGGAAAATCTCTCAACTTTGGACGGGCCCTCATCGCGAACGGAGGGTCCGATTCGAGCGCCGTTTTTACTAAAAACTGCCCTGGACTTTTGTGCGTCGTACGAGTCCAAAATCGATCGGCTACGATGATATTTGGCCGAGCTACGGGCTGCGGAACGGAGCCCTGCTCGCAAACTCGCCCGTTCAAAAGGTAGACGTTTGATCGCACATATCTCGAAAACGGTTGATCCGATCGGAAAAATTCTTGAACAGGTCGACGCGCCGAGTAATTGCGCGTCGTCCTATGTGTCGCTCGTCGCGATCGAAAAAGAAAAAAAAATCGATTTTTTTCGAAATTTTTTTTTCAAGAAAAGGGTCCTATCTGGTGTAGAAAAACGCGCTCTTTCCAACGGCGCCAACCGCACTTCGATAGGACCGTTCGTTCTCGACTTATTCCCGTTTAAGTGATCAAGGTCGAAAAACTCGCAAAATTGTGCGAACTGGATTTCCGAACGCGACTGCTGCTCAAATAAAAGAGCCACAGAGACGATCTTGGCCTCGTTCGATTGCCCAAAATCTCGGAAAGTTTTTAGATAAAGCGCAACTCGATCGAGCGACGCCTTGTGCCCAGAGCGTCAACGACAATGGCGCTTTGAAAAACGCAAAAACAACAAGAGGGAAAATCTCTCAACTTTGGACGGGCCCTCATCGCGAACGGAGGGTCCGATTCGAGCGCCGTTTTTACTAAAAACTGCCCTGGATTTTTGTGCGTCGTACGAGTCCAAAATCGATCGGCTACGATGATATTTGGCGGAGCTACGGGCTGCGGAACGGAGCCCTGCTCGCAAACTCGCCCGTTCAAAAGGTAGACGTTTGATCGCACATATCTCGAAAACGGTTGATCCGATCGGAAAAATTCTTGAACAGGTCGACGCGCCGAGTAATTGCGCGTCGTCCTATGTGTCGCTCGTCGCGATCGAAAAAGAAAGAAAAATCGATTTTTTTCGAAATTTTTTTTTCAAGAAAAGGGTCCTATCTGGTGTAGAAAAACGCGCTCTTTCCAACGGCGCCAACCGCACTTCGATACGACCGTTCGTTTTCGACTTATTCCCGTTTAAGTGATCAAAAATTGTGTCGTTCTCCCGCCGGTCCGTGTAAGTTGATACCGTCGCTTACGCTGACGGTAAGTGGACGTTTAATCGCACATATCTCGAAAACGGTTGATCCGATCGGAAAAATTCTTGAACAGGTCGACGCGCCGAGTAATTGCGCGTCGTCCTATGTGTCGCTCGTCGCGATCGAAAAAGAAAGAAAAATCGATTTTTTTCGAAATTTTTTTTTCAAGAAAAGGGTCCTATCTGGTGTAGAAAAACGCGCTCTTTCCAACGGCGCCAACCGCACTTCGATAGGACCGTTCGTTCTCGACTTATTCCCGTTTAAGTGATCAATGTCGAAAAACTCGCAAAATTGTGCGAACTGGATTTCCGAACGTGACTGCTGCTCAAATAAAAGAGCCACAGAGACTATCTTGGCCTCGTTCGATTGCCCAAAGTCTCGGAAAGTTTTTAGAAAAAGCGCACCTCGATCGAGCGACGCCTTGTGCCCAGAGCGTCAACGACAATGGCGCTTTGAAAAACGCAAAAACAACAAGAGGGAAAATCTCTCAACTTTGGACGGGCCCTCATCGCGAACGGAGGGTCCGATTCGAGCGCCGTTTTTACTAAAAACTGCCCTGGACTTTTGTGCGTCGTACGAGTCCAAAATCGATCGGCTACGATGATATTTGGCGGAGCTACGGGCTGCGGAACGGAGCCCTGCTCGCAAACTCGCCCGTTCAAAAGGTAGACGTTTGATCGCACATATCTCGAAAACGGTTGATCCGATCGGAAAAATTCTTGAACAGGTCGACGCGCCGAGTAATTGCGCGTCGTCCTATGTGTCGCTCGTCGCGATCGAAAAAGAAAGAAAAATCGATTTTTTTCGAAATTTTTTTTTCAAGAAAAGGGTCCTATCTGGTGTAGAAAAACGCGCTCTTTCCAACGGCGCCAACCGCACTTCGATACGACCGTTCGTTTTCGACTTATTCCCGTTTAAGTGATCAAGGATTGTGTCGTTCTCCCGCCGGTCCGTGTAAGTTGATACCGTCGCTTACGCTGACGGTAAGTGGACGTTTAATCGCACATATCTCGAAAACGGTTGATCCGATCGGAAAAATTCTTGAACAGGTCGACGCGCCGAGTAATTGCGCGTCGTCCTATGTGTCGCTCGTCGCGATCGAAAAAGAAAAAAAATCGATTTTTTTCGAAATTTTTTTTCAAGAAAAGGGTCCTATCTGGTGTAGAAAAACGCGCTCTTTCCAACGGCGCCAACCGCACTTCGATAGGACCGTTCGTTCTCGACTTATTCCCGTTTAAGTGATCAAGGTCGAAAAACTCGCAAAATTGTGCGAACTGGATTTCCGAACGCGACTGCTGCTCAAATAAAAGAGCCACAGAGACGATCTTGGCCTCGTTCGATTGCCCAAAATCTCGGAAAGTTTTTAGAAAAAGCGCACCTCGATCGAGCGACGCCTTGTGCCCAGAGCGTCAACGACAATGGCGCTTTGAAAAACGCAAAAACAACAAGAGGGAAAATCTCTCAACTTTGGACGGGCCCTCATTGCGAACGGAGGGTCCGATTCGAGCGCCGTTTTTACTAAAAACTGCCCTGGACTTTTGTGCGTCGTACGAGTCCAAAATCGATCGGCTACGATGATATTTGGCGGAGCTACGGGCTGCGGAACGGAGCCCTGCTCGCAAACTCGCCCGTTCAAAAGGTAGACGTTTGATCGCACATATCTCGAAAACGGTTGATCCGATCGGAAAAATTCTTGAACAGGTCGACGCGCCGAGTAATTGCGCGTCGTCCTATGTGTCGCTCGTCGCGATCGAAAAAGAAAGAAAAATCGATTTTTTTCGAAATTTTTTTTCAAGAAAAGGGTCCTATCTGGTGTAGAAAAACGCGCTCTTTCCAACGGCGCCAACCGCACTTCGATACGACCGTTCGTTTTCGACTTATTCCCGTTTAAGTGATCAAAAATTGTGTCGTTCTCCCGCCGGTCCGTGTAAGTTGATACCGTCGCTTACGCTGACGGTAAGTGGACGTTTAATCGCACATATCTCGAAAACGGTTGATCCGATCGGAAAAATTCTTGAACAGGTCGACGCGCCGAGTAATTGCGCGTCGTCCTATGTGTCGCTCGTCGCGATCGAAAAAGAAAGAAAAATCGATTTTTTTCGAAATTTTTTTTTCAAGAAAAGGGTCCTATCTGGTGTAGAAAAACGCGCTCTTTCCAACGGCGCCAACCGCACTTCGATAGGACCGTTCGTTCTCGACTTATTCCCGTTTAAGTGATCAATGTCGAAAAACTCGCAAAATTGTGCGAACTGGATTTCCGAACGTGACTGCTGCTCAAATAAAAGAGCCACAGAGACTATCTTGGCCTCGTTCGATTGCCCAAAGTCTCGGAAAGTTTTTAGAAAAAGCGCACCTCGATCGAGCGACGCCTTGTGCCCAGAGCGTCAACGACAATGGCGCTTTGAAAAACGCAAAAACAACAAGAGGGAAAATCTCTCAACTTTGGACGGGCCCTCATCGCGAACGGAGGGTCCGATTCGAGCGCCGTTTTTACTAAAAACTGCCCTGGACTTTTGTGCGTCGTACGAGTCCAAAATCGATCGGCTACGATGATATTTGGCGGAGCTACGGGCTGCGGAACGGAGCCCTGCTCGCAAACTCGCCCGTTCAAAAGGTAGACGTTTGATCGCACATATCTCGAAAACGGTTGATCCGATCGGAAAAATTCTTGAACAGGTCGACGCGCCGAGTAATTGCGCGTCGTCCTATGTGTCGCTCGTCGCGATCGAAAAAGAAAGAAAAATCGATTTTTTTCGAAATTTTTTTTTCAAGAAAAGGGTCCTATCTGGTGTAGAAAAACGCGCTCTTTCCAACGGCGCCAACCGCACTTCGATAGGACCGTTCGTTCTCGACTTATTCCCGTTTAAGTGATCAAGGTCGAAAAACTCGCAAAATTGTGCGAACTGGACTTCCGAACGCGACTGCTGCTCAAATAAAAGAGCCACAGAGACGATCTTGGCCTCGTTCGATTTCCCAAAGTCTCGGAAAGTTTTTAGAAAAAGCGCACCTCGATCGAGCGACGCCTTGTGCCCAGAGCGTCAACGACAATGGCGCTTTGAAAAACGCAAAAACAACAAGAGGGAAAATCTCTCAACTTTGGACGGGCCCTCATCGCGAACGGAGGGTCCGATTCGAGCGCCGTTTTTACTAAAAACTGCCCTGGACTTTTGTGCGTCGTACGAGTCCAAAATCGATCGGCTACGATGATATTTGGCGGAGCTACGGGCTGCGGAACGGAGCCCTGCTCGCAAACTCGCCCGTTCAAAAGGTAGACGTTTGATCGCACATATCTCGAAAACGGTTGATCCGATCGGAAAAATTCTTGAACAGGTCGACGCGCCGAGTAATTGCGCGTCGTCCTATGTGTCGCTCGTCGCGATCGAAAAAGAAAGAAAAATCGATTTTTTTCGAAATTTTTTTTTCAAGAAAAGGGTCCTATCTGGTGTAGAAAAACGCGCTCTTTCCAACGGCGCCAACCGCACTTCGATACGACCGTTCGTTTTCGACTTATTCCCGTTTAAGTGATCAAGGATTGTGTCGTTCTCCCGCCGGTCCGTGTAAGTTGATACCGTCGCTTACGCTGACGGTAAGTGGACGTTTAATCGCACATATCTCGAAAACGGTTGATCCGATCGGAAAAATTCTTGAACAGGTCGACGCGCCGAGTAATTGCGCGTCGTCCTATGTGTCGCTCGTCGCGATCGAAAAAGAAAAAAAATCGATTTTTTTCGAAATTTTTTTTCAAGAAAAGGGTCCTATCTGGTGTAGAAAAACGCGCTCTTTCCAACGGCGCCAACCGCACTTCGATAGGACCGTTCGTTCTCGACTTATTCCCGTTTAAGTGATCAAGGTCGAAAAACTCGCAAAATTGTGCGAACTGGATTTCCGAACGCGACTGCTGCTCAAATAAAAGAGCCACAGAGACGATCTTGGCCTCGTTCGATTGCCCAAAATCTCGGAAAGTTTTTAGAAAAAGCGCACCTCGATCGAGCGACGCCTTGTGCCCAGAGCGTCAACGACAATGGCGCTTTGAAAAACGCAAAAACAACAAGAGGGAAAATCTCTCAACTTTGGACGGGCCCTCATTGCGAACGGAGGGTCCGATTCGAGCGCCGTTTTTACTAAAAACTGCCCTGGACTTTTGTGCGTCGTACGAGTCCAAAATCGATCGGCTACGATGATATTTGGCGGAGCTACGGGCTGCGGAACGGAGCCCTGCTCGCAAACTCGCCCGTTCAAAAGGTAGACGTTTGATCGCACATATCTCGAAAACGGTTGATCCGATCGGAAAAATTCTTGAACAGGTCGACGCGCCGAGTAATTGCGCGTCGTCCTATGTGTCGCTCGTCGCGATCGAAAAAGAAAGAAAAATCGATTTTTTTCGAAATTTTTTTTTCAAGAAAAGGGTCCTATCTGGTGTAGAAAAACGCGCTCTTTCCAACGGCGCCAACCGCACTTCGATAGGACCGTTCGTTCTCGACTTATTCCCGTTTAAGTGATCAATGTCGAAAAACTCGCAAAATTGTGCGAACTGGATTTCCGAACGTGACTGCTGCTCAAATAAAAGAGCCACAGAGACTATCTTGGCCTCGTTCGATTGCCCAAAGTCTCGGAAAGTTTTTAGAAAAAGCGCACCTCGATCGAGCGACGCCTTGTGCCCAGAGCGTCAACGACAATGGCGCTTTGAAAAACGCAAAAACAACAAGAGGGAAAATCTCTCAACTTTGGACGGGCCCTCATCGCGAACGGAGGGTCCGATTCGAGCGCCGTTTTTACTAAAAACTGCCCTGGACTTTTGTGCGTCGTACGAGTCCAAAATCGATCGGCTACGATGATATTTGGCGGAGCTACGGGCTGCGGAACGGAGCCCTGCTCGCAAACTCGCCCGTTCAAAAGGTAGACGTTTGATCGCACATATCTCGAAAACGGTTGATCCGATCGGAAAAATTCTTGAACAGGTCGACGCGCCGAGTAATTGCGCGTCGTCCTATGTGTCGCTCGTCGCGATCGAAAAAGAAAGAAAAATCGATTTTTTTCGAAATTTTTTTTTCAAGAAAAGGGTCCTATCTGGTGTAGAAAAACGCGCTCTTTCCAACGGCGCCAACCGCACTTCGATAGGACCGTTCGTTCTCGACTTATTCCCGTTTAAGTGATCAAGGTCGAAAAACTCGCAAAATTGTGCGAACTGGACTTCCGAACGCGACTGCTGCTCAAATAAAAGAGCCACAGAGACGATCTTGGCCTCGTTCGATTTCCCAAAGTCTCGGAAAGTTTTTAGAAAAAGCGCACCTCGATCGAGCGACGCCTTGTGCCCAGAGCGTCAACGACAATGGCGCTTTGAAAAACGCAAAAACAACAAGAGGGAAAATCTCTCAACTTTGGACGGGCCCTCATCGCGAACGGAGGGTCCGATTCGAGCGCCGTTTTTACTAAAAACTGCCCTGGACTTTTGTGCGTCGTACGAGTCCAAAATCGATCGGCTACGATGATATTTGGCGGAGCTACGGGCTGCGGAACGGAGCCCTGCTCGCAAACTCGCCCGTTCAAAAGGTAGACGTTTGATCGCACATATCTCGAAAACGGTTGATCCGATCGGAAAAATTCTTGAACAGGTCGACGCGCCGAGTAATTGCGCGTCGTCCTATGTGTCGCTCGTCGCGATCGAAAAAGAAAGAAAAATCGATTTTTTTCGAAATTTTTTTTTCAAGAAAAGGGTCCTATCTGGTGTAGAAAAACGCGCTCTTTCCAACGGCGCCAACCGCACTTCGATACGACCGTTCGTTTTCGACTTATTCCCGTTTAAGTGATCAAGGATTGTGTCGTTCTCCCGCCGGTCCGTGTAAGTTGATACCGTCGCTTACGCTGACGGTAAGTGGACGTTTAATCGCACATATCTCGAAAACGGTTGATCCGATCGGAAAAATTCTTGAACAGGTCGACGCGCCGAGTAATTGCGCGTCGTCCTATGTGTCGCTCGTCGCGATCGAAAAAGAAAAAAAATCGATTTTTTTCGAAATTTTTTTTCAAGAAAAGGGTCCTATCTGGTGTAGAAAAACGCGCTCTTTCCAACGGCGCCAACCGCACTTCGATAGGACCGTTCGTTCTCGACTTATTCCCGTTTAAGTGATCAAGGTCGAAAAACTCGCAAAATTGTGCGAACTGGATTTCCGAACGCGACTGCTGCTCAAATAAAAGAGCCACAGAGACGATCTTGGCCTCGTTCGATTGCCCAAAATCTCGGAAAGTTTTTAGAAAAAGCGCACCTCGATCGAGCGACGCCTTGTGCCCAGAGCGTCAACGACAATGGCGCTTTGAAAAACGCAAAAACAACAAGAGGGAAAATCTCTCAACTTTGGACGGGCCCTCATTGCGAACGGAGGGTCCGATTCGAGCGCCGTTTTTACTAAAAACTGCCCTGGACTTTTGTGCGTCGTACGAGTCCAAAATCGATCGGCTACGATGATATTTGGCGGAGCTACGGGCTGCGGAACGGAGCCCTGCTCGCAAACTCGCCCGTTCAAAAGGTAGACGTTTGATCGCACATATCTCGAAAACGGTTGATCCGATCGGAAAAATTCTTGAACAGGTCGACGCGCCGAGTAATTGCGCGTCGTCCTATGTGTCGCTCGTCGCGATCGAAAAAGAAAGAAAAATCGATTTTTTTCGAAATTTTTTTTTCAAGAAAAGGGTCCTATCTGGTGTAGAAAAACGCGCTCTTTCCAACGGCGCCAACCGCACTTCGATAGGACCGTTCGTTCTCGACTTATTCCCGTTTAAGTGATCAATGTCGAAAAACTCGCAAAATTGTGCGAACTGGATTTCCGAACGTGACTGCTGCTCAAATAAAAGAGCCACAGAGACTATCTTGGCCTCGTTCGATTGCCCAAAGTCTCGGAAAGTTTTTAGAAAAAGCGCACCTCGATCGAGCGACGCCTTGTGCCCAGAGCGTCAACGACAATGGCGCTTTGAAAAACGCAAAAACAACAAGAGGGAAAATCTCTCAACTTTGGACGGGCCCTCATCGCGAACGGAGGGTCCGATTCGAGCGCCGTTTTTACTAAAAACTGCCCTGGACTTTTGTGCGTCGTACGAGTCCAAAATCGATCGGCTACGATGATATTTGGCCGAGCTACGGGCTGCGGAACGGAGCCCTGCTCGCAAACTCGCCCGTTCAAAAGGTAGACGTTTGATCGCACATATCTCGAAAACGGTTGATCCGATCGGAAAAATTCTTGAACAGGTCGACGCGCCGAGTAATTGCGCGTCGTCCTATGTGTCGCTCGTCGCGATCGAAAAAGAAAGAAAAATCGATTTTTTTCGAAATTTTTTTTTCAAGAAAAGGGTCCTATCTGGTGTAGAAAAACGCGCTCTTTCCAACGGCGCCAACCGCACTTCGATAGGACCGTTCGTTCTCGACTTATTCCCGTTTAAGTGATCAAGGTCGAAAAACTCGCAAAATTGTGCGAACTGGACTTCCGAACGCGACTGCTGCTCAAATAAAAGAGCCACAGAGACGATCTTGGCCTCGTTCGATTTCCCAAAGTCTCGGAAAGTTTTTAGAAAAAGCGCACCTCGATCGAGCGACGCCTTGTGCCCAGAGCGTCAACGACAATGGCGCTTTGAAAAACGCAAAAACAACAAGAGGGAAAATCTCTCAACTTTGGACGGGCCCTCATCGCGAACGGAGGGTCCGATTCGAGCGCCGTTTTTACTAAAAACTGCCCTGGACTTTTGTGCGTCGTACGAGTCCAAAATCGATCGGCTACGATGATATTTGGCGGAGCTACGGGCTGCGGAACGGAGCCCTGCTCGCAAACTCGCCCGTTCAAAAGGTAGACGTTTGATCGCACATATCTCGAAAACGGTTGATCCGATCGGAAAAATTCTTGAACAGGTCGACGCGCCGAGTAATTGCGCGTCGTCCTATGTGTCGCTCGTCGCGATCGAAAAAGAAAGAAAAATCGATTTTTTTCGAAATTTTTTTTTCAAGAAAAGGGTCCTATCTGGTGTAGAAAAACGCGCTCTTTCCAACGGCGCCAACCGCACTTCGATACGACCGTTCGTTTTCGACTTATTCCCGTTTAAGTGATCAAGGATTGTGTCGTTCTCCCGCCGGTCCGTGTAAGTTGATACCGTCGCTTACGCTGACGGTAAGTGGACGTTTAATCGCACATATCTCGAAAACGGTTGATCCGATCGGAAAAATTCTTGAACAGGTCGACGCGCCGAGTAATTGCGCGTCGTCCTATGTGTCGCTCGTCGCGATCGAAAAAGAAAAAAAATCGATTTTTTTCGAAATTTTTTTTCAAGAAAAGGGTCCTATCTGGTGTAGAAAAACGCGCTCTTTCCAACGGCGCCAACCGCACTTCGATAGGACCGTTCGTTCTCGACTTATTCCCGTTTAAGTGATCAAGGTCGAAAAACTCGCAAAATTGTGCGAACTGGATTTCCGAACGCGACTGCTGCTCAAATAAAAGAGCCACAGAGACGATCTTGGCCTCGTTCGATTGCCCAAAATCTCGGAAAGTTTTTAGAAAAAGCGCACCTCGATCGAGCGACGCCTTGTGCCCAGAGCGTCAACGACAATGGCGCTTTGAAAAACGCAAAAACAACAAGAGGGAAAATCTCTCAACTTTGGACGGGCCCTCATTGCGAACGGAGGGTCCGATTCGAGCGCCGTTTTTACTAAAAACTGCCCTGGACTTTTGTGCGTCGTACGAGTCCAAAATCGATCGGCTACGATGATATTTGGCGGAGCTACGGGCTGCGGAACGGAGCCCTGCTCGCAAACTCGCCCGTTCAAAAGGTAGACGTTTGATCGCACATATCTCGAAAACGGTTGATCCGATCGGAAAAATTCTTGAACAGGTCGACGCGCCGAGTAATTGCGCGTCGTCCTATGTGTCGTTCGTCGCGATCGAAAAAGAAAAAAAAATCGATTTTTTTCGAAATTTTTTTTCAAGAAAAGGGTCCTATCTGGTGTAGAAAAACGCGCTCTTTCCAACGGCGCCAACCGCACTTCGATACGACCGTTCGTTTTCGACTTATTCCCGTTTAAGTGATCAAGAATTGTGTCGTTCTCCCGCCGGTCCGTGTAAGTTGATACCGTCGCTTACGCTGACGGTAAGGACGTTTAATCGCACATATCTCGAAAACGGTTGATCCGATCGGAAAAATTCTTGAACAGGTCGACGCGCCGAGTAATTGCGCGTCGTCCTATGTGTCGCTCGTCGCGATCGAAAAAGAAAAAAAAATCGATTTTTTTCGAAATTTTTTTTTCAAGAAAAGGGTCCTATCTGGTGTAGAAAAACGCGCTCTTTCCAACGGCGTCAACCGTACTTCGATAGGACCGTTCGTTCTCGACTTATTCCCGTTTAAGTGATCAAGGTCGAAAAACTCGCAAAATTGTGCGAACTGGATTTCCGAACGTGACTGCTGCTCAAATAAAAGAGCCACAGAGACTATCTTGGCCTCGTTCGATTGCCCAAAGTCTCGGAAAGTTTTTAGAAAAAGCGCACCTCGATCGAGCAACGCCTTGTGCCCAGAGCGTCAACGACAATGGCGCTTTGAAAAACGCAAAAACAACAAGAGGGAAAATCTCTCAACTTTGGACGGGCCCTCATCGCGAACGGAGGGTCCGATTCGAGCGCCGTTTTTACTAAAAACTGCCCTGGACTTTTGTGCGTCGTACGAGTCCAAAATCGATCGGCTACGATGATATTTGGCGAAGCTACGGGCTGCGGAACGGTGCCCTGCTCGCAAACTCGCCCGTTCAAAAGGTAGACGTTTGATCGCACATATCTCGAAAACGGTTGATCCGATCGGAAAAATTCTTGAACAGGTCGACGCGCCGAGTAATTGCGCGTCGTCCTATGTGTCGCTCGTCGCGATCGAAAAAGAAAGAAAAATCGATTTTTTTCGAAATTTTTTTTTCAAGAAAAGGGTCCTATCTGGTGTAGAAAAACGCGCTCTTTCCAACGGCGCCAACCGCACTTCGATAGGACCGTTCGTTCTCGACTTATTCCCGTTTAAGTGATCAAGGTCGAAAAACTCGCAAAATTGTGCGAACTGGACTTCCGAACGCGACTGCTGCTCAAATAAAAGAGCCACAGAGACGATCTTGGCCTCGTTCGATTTCCCAAAGTCTCGGAAAGTTTTTAGAAAAAGCGCACCTCGATCGAGCGACGCCTTGTGCCCAGAGCGTCAACGACAATGGCGCTTTGAAAAACGCAAAAACAACAAGAGGGAAAATCTCTCAACTTTGGACGGGCCCTCATCGCGAACGGAGGGTCCGATTCGAGCGCCGTTTTTACTAAAAACTGCCCTGGACTTTTGTGCGTCGTACGAGTCCAAAATCGATCGGCTACGATGATATTTGGCCGAGCTACGGGCTGCGGAACGGAGCCCTGCTCGCAAACTCGCCCGTTCAAAAGGTAGACGTTTGATCGCACATATCTCGAAAACGGTTGATCCGATCGGAAAAATTCTTGAACAGGTCGACGCGCCGAGTAATTGCGCGTCGTCCTATGTGTCGCTCGTCGCGATCGAAAAAGAAAAAAAAAATCGATTTTTTTCGAAATTTTTTTTTCAAGAAAAGGGTCCTATCTGGTGTAGAAAAACGCGCTCTTTCCAACGGCGCCAACCGCACTTCGATAGGACCGTTCGTTCTCGACTTATTCCCGTTTAAGTGATCAAGGTCGAAAAACTCGCAAAATTGTGCGAACTGGATTTCCGAACGCGACTGCTGCTCAAATAAAAGAGCCACAGAGACGATCTTGGCCTCGTTCGATTGCCCAAAATCTCGGAAAGTTTTTAGATAAAGCGCACCTCGATCGAGCGACGCCTTGTGCCCAGAGCGTCAACGACAATGGCGCTTTGAAAAACGCAAAAACAACAAGAGGGAAAATCTCTCAACTTTGGACGGGCCCTCATCGCGAACGGAGGGTCCGATTCGAGCGCCGTTTTTACTAAAAACTGCCCTGGACTTTTGTGCGTCGTACGAGTCCAAAATCGATCGGCTACGATGATATTTGGCGGAGCTACGGGCTGCGGAACGGAGCCCTGCTCGCAAACTCGCCCGTTCAAAAGGTAGACGTTTGATCGCACATATCTCGAAAACGGTTGATCCGATCGGAAAAATTCTTGAACAGGTCGACGCGCCGAGTAATTGCGCGTCGTCCTATGTGTCGCTCGTCGCGATCGAAAAAGAAAGAAAAATCGATTTTTTTCGAAATTTTTTTTTCAAGAAAAGGGTCCTATCTGGTGTAGAAAAACGCGCTCTTTCCAACGGCGCCAACCGCACTTCGATACGACCGTTCGTTTTCGACTTATTCCCGTTTAAGTGATCAAAAATTGTGTCGTTCTCCCGCCGGTCCGTGTAAGTTGATACCGTCGCTTACGCTGACGGTAAGTGGACGTTTAATCGCACATATCTCGAAAACGGTTGATCCGATCGGAAAAATTCTTGAACAGGTCGACGCGCCGAGTAATTGCGCGTCGTCCTATGTGTCGCTCGTCGCGATCGAAAAAGAAAGAAAAATCGATTTTTTTCGAAATTTTTTTTTCAAGAAAAGGGTCCTATCTGGTGTAGAAAAACGCGCTCTTTCCAACGGCGCCAACCGCACTTCGATAGGACCGTTCGTTCTCGACTTATTCCCGTTTAAGTGATCAATGTCGAAAAACTCGCAAAATTGTGCGAACTGGATTTCCGAACGTGACTGCTGCTCAAATAAAAGAGCCACAGAGACTATCTTGGCCTCGTTCGATTGCCCAAAGTCTCGGAAAGTTTTTAGAAAAAGCGCACCTCGATCGAGCGACGCCTTGTGCCCAGAGCGTCAACGACAATGGCGCTTTGAAAAACGCAAAAACAACAAGAGGGAAAATCTCTCAACTTTGGACGGGCCCTCATCGCGAACGGAGGGTCCGATTCGAGCGCCGTTTTTACTAAAAACTGCCCTGGACTTTTGTGCGTCGTACGAGTCCAAAATCGATCGGCTACGATGATATTTGGCGGAGCTACGGGCTGCGGAACGGAGCCCTGCTCGCAAACTCGCCCGTTCAAAAGGTAGACGTTTGATCGCACATATCTCGAAAACGGTTGATCCGATCGGAAAAATTCTTGAACAGGTCGACGCGCCGAGTAATTGCGCGTCGTCCTATGTGTCGCTCGTCGCGATCGAAAAAGAAAGAAAAATCGATTTTTTTCGAAATTTTTTTTTCAAGAAAAGGGTCCTATCTGGTGTAGAAAAACGCGCTCTTTCCAACGGCGCCAACCGCACTTCGATACGACCGTTCGTTTTCGACTTATTCCCGTTTAAGTGATCAAAAATTGTGTCGTTCTCCCGCCGGTCCGTGTAAGTTGATACCGTCGCTTACGCTGACGGTAAGTGGACGTTTAATCGCACATATCTCGAAAACGGTTGATCCGATCGGAAAAATTCTTGAACAGGTCGACGCGCCGAGTAATTGCGCGTCGTCCTATGTGTCGCTCGTCGCGATCGAAAAAGAAAGAAAAATCGATTTTTTTCGAAATTTTTTTTTCAAGAAAAGGGTCCTATCTGGTGTAGAAAAACGCGCTCTTTCCAACGGCGCCAACCGCACTTCGATAGGACCGTTCGTTCTCGACTTATTCCCGTTTAAGTGATCAATGTCGAAAAACTCGCAAAATTGTGCGAACTGGATTTCCGAACGTGACTGCTGCTCAAATAAAAGAGCCACAGAGACTATCTTGGCCTCGTTCGATTGCCCAAAGTCTCGGAAAGTTTTTAGAAAAAGCGCACCTCGATCGAGCGACGCCTTGTGCCCAGAGCGTCAACGACAATGGCGCTTTGAAAAACGCAAAAACAACAAGAGGGAAAATCTCTCAACTTTGGACGGGCCCTCATCGCGAACGGAGGGTCCGATTCGAGCGCCGTTTTTACTAAAAACTGCCCTGGACTTTTGTGCGTCGTACGAGTCCAAAATCGATCGGCTACGATGATATTTGGCCGAGCTACGGGCTGCGGAACGGAGCCCTGCTCGCAAACTCGCCCGTTCAAAAGGTAGACGTTTGATCGCACATATCTCGAAAACGGTTGATCCGATCGGAAAAATTCTTGAACAGGTCGACGCGCCGAGTAATTGCGCGTCGTCCTATGTGTCGCTCGTCGCGATCGAAAAAGAAAGAAAAATCGATTTTTTTCGAAATTTTTTTTTCAAGAAAAGGGTCCTATCTGGTGTAGAAAAACGCGCTCTTTCCAACGGCGCCAACCGCACTTCGATAGGACCGTTCGTTCTCGACTTATTCCCGTTTAAGTGATCAAGGTCGAAAAACTCGCAAAATTGTGCGAACTGGACTTCCGAACGCGACTGCTGCTCAAATAAAAGAGCCACAGAGACGATCTTGGCCTCGTTCGATTTCCCAAAGTCTCGGAAAGTTTTTAGAAAAAGCGCACCTCGATCGAGCGACGCCTTGTGCCCAGAGCGTCAACGACAATGGCGCTTTGAAAAACGCAAAAACAACAAGAGGGAAAATCTCTCAACTTTGGACGGGCCCTCATCGCGAACGGAGGGTCCGATTCGAGCGCCGTTTTTACTAAAAACTGCCCTGGACTTTTGTGCGTCGTACGAGTCCAAAATCGATCGGCTACGATGATATTTGGCGGAGCTACGGGCTGCGGAACGGAGCCCTGCTCGCAAACTCGCCCGTTCAAAAGGTAGACGTTTGATCGCACATATCTCGAAAACGGTTGATCCGATCGGAAAAATTCTTGAACAGGTCGACGCGCCGAGTAATTGCGCGTCGTCCTATGTGTCGCTCGTCGCGATCGAAAAAGAAAGAAAAATCGATTTTTTTCGAAATTTTTTTTTCAAGAAAAGGGTCCTATCTGGTGTAGAAAAACGCGCTCTTTCCAACGGCGCCAACCAGTTTTTCGTTCCATCGTTCGTTCGTTCGTTCGTTCATTCATTCATTCAGAAAGAAAGAAAACGAAAATAGGCCAATACTAATTGACTAATCAATCGATTAAGTTTATTCAATAGGAACGTCAAGGCACGTCAGATCTCGGCCGTGTGTATAAAATCGCGATCGTGAGTGGGCGCAGGCCCATCACAACAGCTTACCCCGTAGGCATGGCACCTAGAGGTACCATGGAAAGGGTAGAAGAACTGAATACCCTGCTGAGAGAAGTATTAACCGAACTAAAAAGTTACGGGATAAATCTTAGATTCATAGATGAGGAAGAAAGTACAAGCAATGCTAGCCCCAACTTAACAGAAAATACACATTTGAATAATGTTACTGCAGAAGATACGACTATGGAGGAAAGAAGAGAAATACAAGAGGTTAAAAAGAGGAAAAATTATGAAGAAGAAACAGCGGCAGACCAAAGTCAAGGCAGCTGTAGTAAAAAACCAAGAAACTGGTCAAACAGATTCGAAATTTTAACGGTAGAAGGGGAAGAAATTGCAATACCGGTTGAAGACGAAGTCACAAAACCAGAAGACCAACAAATTAACAAAGAAAAACCACCCCCTCCTATAACAGTAAAGGTAGATGACATCAACGTGTTAACACAAATTCTTGAAAAGAACAAGATCTCTCTTAGAAGTCCCTTAAAATATACACAAAATGGTACAAAAGTTTTCACTGAAGGAAACGAAAACTATAGACGTCTAATCAAAATACTAAGAACCTGCAACATGGAGTACTTCACCTACCAACTAAATGAGGAAAAAGAACTCAAGATTATTGTCAAGGGAGTCCCACCCTCCATGGGAACCGACGAAATTGAAGAATCCTTGAAAAATCAGGGTTACAAATTCAACAGCGTCGTAAGACTAAAAAATAAAAACAGATCACTACCCATGGTGCTAGTCAATACTAGTAGGGACGAGGAGGGCAAAAAAGTGTATAAAGTTAACAACATTGGCAACCTAAGAGTACACACGGAAGCGAAGAAAAGGCCTTCGGAAGCAAGGCAATGC
This sequence comes from Agrilus cyanescens, assembly GCA_947389935.1. NCBI lineage: Eukaryota > Metazoa > Arthropoda > Insecta > Coleoptera > Buprestidae > Agrilus > Agrilus cyanescens. The sequence continues at coordinate 21,861,184 of OX376713.1, forward strand.
TACCGATGCCAACGCTTCGGTCATGTTGCCTTCAGATGCAATATGCAACCGCGATGTGTCAAATGTGGTGAAGATCACGACTCTCGGGAGTGCAACAACAACAAAAAAGGCATTGAAAAATGTGCAAACTGCGGGGGACACCATATTGCATCAAGCTGGCAATGTCCGGAACACCCCAGGAAAGTACAAGAAGAAAACAGACGTCGAAAAGCTGAGACGTTAGAGAAAGCAAAGGTACAGCCGGGACGTTCCTATGCAGAAACGACTCAAAATAAAAATAAAAAAGACGAAGATTTAGAAGAAAAAATCCGTAAGGTTTTAGAGAGTGTACTTCCCCAAATACTCCAAAAAATTTATGGATAGTAAAACAATAAAGGTGGTAAATTGGAACTGCAATGGAATTCGAACACGAATCGAAGAACTAAGATACTTTCTACATGAATATGATATCGACATCGCATGCATTACCGAAACATGGCTAAAACCGAAAGACAAAATCAAACTCCCCGGTTACAGAACAATAAGGAAAGATCGAGAAACCAGAGGGGGCGGAGTGGCGATCTTAATCAGGAACAAAATATGCGCCGAGGCAGTAAACTATGAATTATCCAACAGCAAACTGGAAGCCATAGGGGTCAAGATTATCATAGATAACAAGGTGACTACTATTGTATCTGCTTATCTACCTCCCAATGGAACCATTATAAACAAGGATTTCAACGACATCTTAAAAGATAACACAGTTCTCATGGGTGATTTCAACTGCAAACATGAAAGTTGGGGGTGTAGGAACGCAAACAAAAAGGGGAAAGAACTTCATTGCCTAGCAAGGAATGGGAAATTCAACATAACAGGACCAGTCGATATCACGTCCCTTCCAAAAAATAATAACAGAGGTGATATAATTGACATATTTCTCACAAAAAATATAAAAATAAATAATATAAAGACAAGATATGAATTAAGTTCAGATCATGCACCAGTGACAGCAGATTTAGGAGTTAGTATGATGAGTAGAATAAAAGACACGAAGAAAATTAACTGGAAACTCTATAGTGAAAACTTAGAAAAAGACCTAAACAATACAAATAGCGATAATCTACAGGAACTCAGCACCGAAATAGAAAAGGCAACTATTCGGGCACTACAGGAAGCTACATCACTGGTAAAAACGTCTTTTACAAATAACCTTGCCCTAAATGCCGAAGAAAGAACGCTGATCAACAAGAAAAACAGACTCAAAACAATATGGAAAAGATACAATCGCCCAGAAGACAAACAGCTATTGAGGGTACTACAAAAAGAAGTAAATGATATGCTTCAAGAGAAAAAAGAAAGTGATTGGAAAGATCTGCTAACCATCTGCGAAAATTCTATCACCGGCGACATCTGGAAGGTAACCAAAAAGATAAGAAGAAACCCAATAATCAACACACCAATTAAAACAACAACCGGAACATGGATATTCAAAGAAGAGGAAAAAGCCAACATTATAGCAGATCACCTAGAGAAACAATTTACCAACGAGATGCCTATACTGCCATTACCAGATCTGGTTAAACAAACATCCAACATAAGACCAGTTGAAGAAACAGAGGTACAAACATTAATCAATAAAATAAACACCAAGAAAGCAAGCGGGACAGATGGTATCCCAGGAAGGGCCATAAAACTATACCCAAAAAACATGATTACGAAGTTAACCATCCTGTTCAATAAGGTATTATCACAAAAAGAATACCCGGATAACTGGAGAATAGCAACAATTATTACTTTACCAAAACCAGGTAAAGATCATACAAAACCTGAGAATCGCAGACCTATAAGCCTTATCAACATCAACGCAAAAATTTTTGATAAAATACTATCCAACAGACTGCAAGAAGAAATAAACGAAAAACAACTAATAGGCCCAACCCAATACGGATTTTCCAAAGAAGTCGGCGCAATCCACCAAGCAGCGAACTTAGTTGCTAATTTAAGACAACGAAATAAAAAGAAAAGAAAAATGATACTAACTTGCCTTGATATAGAGAAGGCTTACGATAAGGCATGGTGTGCGGCAATTATACATAAACTCCGAAGAGCAGGAGTGGATGAAAACCTAAACGAATTACTACAAAATTTACTTGGCGAACGTTATTATTGCGTCAAAGAAGGATCCTCTATATCAACGGTAAGGAAAGCGAACGACGGGGTTCCACAAGGGGCACCATCCTCACCAATCCTTTACAACATATTAGTAGGTGACCTGGCAACTGAAATAGAAAAAATTAAAGGTATATCGATATTCCAGTTCGCCGACGATACAGCCGTCTTATCAACAGCAACGACGTGGGAACACTCATCAAACAAGATGCAAAAGGCACTTAACGGCATAATAAACTACTGCAACAAGTGGCGAATCAAAATCAATGAAAATAAGACGGAGATTATTAAAATTGGCAAAGGCCTACCAAGGGAACCGAGCATGAGGATAAACAACAAACGTATACACTTCAAAAGTAATCTGACTTACCTAGGAATTAAGATAACCAATAAGCTGTCTTGGAACCAACACATTAAGATGAGAGTCAGAATAGCCAAAGCGTCCCAAAGGAAACTATACTATCTACTTAACGAGGACAACCCGCTGAGTCTAAACTCTAGGAGACTATTAATTAGAGCGATAATAGAAAAACAGGCCAGCTACGGCGAAGAAGTGTGGGCGGAAGACGACCATGTAAACGTTAAGGAGCTTTGTACCCTACAAAGGAGCAGTATGAGATTGATAACAGGTGCACCATATTACGTCAGCTCAGAAGAACTTAGAAAAGATTTAAAGCTGGCGCATCCAATGGAGAAAGCTAAAAAAGCTAGACAACGTATGATAGATAAACTAACATCAAGCACTATCCAGTACAGGAAAGAAAGCGCAAACTTAATGCTACAAAATTAAAACCCATCGACAGGACAGATCCGTCATAGACGTCAATCGACGTCTGAAACACCAAAAATTTAGAGAAGTACGAAGAGACGGCGCCAACCGCACTTCGATACGACCGTTCGTTTTCGACTTATTCCCGTTTAAGTGATCAAGGATTGTGTCGTTCTCCCGCCGGTCCGTGTAAGTTGATACCGTCGCTTACGCTGACGGTAAGTGGACGTTTAATCGCACATATCTCGAAAACGGTTGATCCGATCGGAAAAATTCTTGAACAGGTCGACGCGCCGAGTAATTGCGCGTCGTCCTATGTGTCGCTCGTCGCGATCGAAAAAGAAAAAAAATCGATTTTTTTCGAAATTTTTTTTCAAGAAAAGGGTCCTATCTGGTGTAGAAAAACGCGCTCTTTCCAACGGCGCCAACCGCACTTCGATAGGACCGTTCGTTCTCGACTTATTCCCGTTTAAGTGATCAAGGTCGAAAAACTCGCAAAATTGTGCGAACTGGATTTCCGAACGCGACTGCTGCTCAAATAAAAGAGCCACAGAGACGATCTTGGCCTCGTTCGATTGCCCAAAATCTCGGAAAGTTTTTAGAAAAAGCGCACCTCGATCGAGCGACGCCTTGTGCCCAGAGCGTCAACGACAATGGCGCTTTGAAAAACGCAAAAACAACAAGAGGGAAAATCTCTCAACTTTGGACGGGCCCTCATTGCGAACGGAGGGTCCGATTCGAGCGCCGTTTTTACTAAAAACTGCCCTGGACTTTTGTGCGTCGTACGAGTCCAAAATCGATCGGCTACGATGATATTTGGCGGAGCTACGGGCTGCGGAACGGAGCCCTGCTCGCAAACTCGCCCGTTCAAAAGGTAGACGTTTGATCGCACATATCTCGAAAACGGTTGATCCGATCGGAAAAATTCTTGAACAGGTCGACGCGCCGAGTAATTGCGCGTCGTCCTATGTGTCGCTCGTCGCGATCGAAAAAGAAAGAAAAATCGATTTTTTTCGAAATTTTTTTTTCAAGAAAAGGGTCCTATCTGGTGTAGAAAAACGCGCTCTTTCCAACGGCGCCAACCGCACTTCGATACGACCGTTCGTTTTCGACTTATTCCCGTTTAAGTGATCAAAAATTGTGTCGTTCTCCCGCCGGTCCGTGTAAGTTGATACCGTCGCTTACGCTGACGGTAAGTGGACGTTTAATCGCACATATCTCGAAAACGGTTGATCCGATCGGAAAAATTCTTGAACAGGTCGACGCGCCGAGTAATTGCGCGTCGTCCTATGTGTCGCTCGTCGCGATCGAAAAAGAAAGAAAAATCGATTTTTTTCGAAATTTTTTTTTCAAGAAAAGGGTCCTATCTGGTGTAGAAAAACGCGCTCTTTCCAACGGCGCCAACCGCACTTCGATAGGACCGTTCGTTCTCGACTTATTCCCGTTTAAGTGATCAATGTCGAAAAACTCGCAAAATTGTGCGAACTGGATTTCCGAACGTGACTGCTGCTCAAATAAAAGAGCCACAGAGACTATCTTGGCCTCGTTCGATTGCCCAAAGTCTCGGAAAGTTTTTAGAAAAAGCGCACCTCGATCGAGCGACGCCTTGTGCCCAGAGCGTCAACGACAATGGCGCTTTGAAAAACGCAAAAACAACAAGAGGGAAAATCTCTCAACTTTGGACGGGCCCTCATCGCGAACGGAGGGTCCGATTCGAGCGCCGTTTTTACTAAAAACTGCCCTGGACTTTTGTGCGTCGTACGAGTCCAAAATCGATCGGCTACGATGATATTTGGCCGAGCTACGGGCTGCGGAACGGAGCCCTGCTCGCAAACTCGCCCGTTCAAAAGGTAGACGTTTGATCGCACATATCTCGAAAACGGTTGATCCGATCGGAAAAATTCTTGAACAGGTCGACGCGCCGAGTAATTGCGCGTCGTCCTATGTGTCGCTCGTCGCGATCGAAAAAGAAAGAAAAATCGATTTTTTTCGAAATTTTTTTTTCAAGAAAAGGGTCCTATCTGGTGTAGAAAAACGCGCTCTTTCCAACGGCGCCAACCGCACTTCGATAGGACCGTTCGTTCTCGACTTATTCCCGTTTAAGTGATCAAGGTCGAAAAACTCGCAAAATTGTGCGAACTGGACTTCCGAACGCGACTGCTGCTCAAATAAAAGAGCCACAGAGACGATCTTGGCCTCGTTCGATTTCCCAAAGTCTCGGAAAGTTTTTAGAAAAAGCGCACCTCGATCGAGCGACGCCTTGTGCCCAGAGCGTCAACGACAATGGCGCTTTGAAAAACGCAAAAACAACAAGAGGGAAAATCTCTCAACTTTGGACGGGCCCTCATCGCGAACGGAGGGTCCGATTCGAGCGCCGTTTTTACTAAAAACTGCCCTGGACTTTTGTGCGTCGTACGAGTCCAAAATCGATCGGCTACGATGATATTTGGCGGAGCTACGGGCTGCGGAACGGAGCCCTGCTCGCAAACTCGCCCGTTCAAAAGGTAGACGTTTGATCGCACATATCTCGAAAACGGTTGATCCGATCGGAAAAATTCTTGAACAGGTCGACGCGCCGAGTAATTGCGCGTCGTCCTATGTGTCGCTCGTCGCGATCGAAAAAGAAAGAAAAATCGATTTTTTTCGAAATTTTTTTTTCAAGAAAAGGGTCCTATCTGGTGTAGAAAAACGCGCTCTTTCCAACGGCGCCAACCGCACTTCGATACGACCGTTCGTTTTCGACTTATTCCCGTTTAAGTGATCAAGGATTGTGTCGTTCTCCCGCCGGTCCGTGTAAGTTGATACCGTCGCTTACGCTGACGGTAAGTGGACGTTTAATCGCACATATCTCGAAAACGGTTGATCCGATCGGAAAAATTCTTGAACAGGTCGACGCGCCGAGTAATTGCGCGTCGTCCTATGTGTCGCTCGTCGCGATCGAAAAAGAAAAAAAATCGATTTTTTTCGAAATTTTTTTTCAAGAAAAGGGTCCTATCTGGTGTAGAAAAACGCGCTCTTTCCAACGGCGCCAACCGCACTTCGATAGGACCGTTCGTTCTCGACTTATTCCCGTTTAAGTGATCAAGGTCGAAAAACTCGCAAAATTGTGCGAACTGGATTTCCGAACGCGACTGCTGCTCAAATAAAAGAGCCACAGAGACGATCTTGGCCTCGTTCGATTGCCCAAAATCTCGGAAAGTTTTTAGAAAAAGCGCACCTCGATCGAGCGACGCCTTGTGCCCAGAGCGTCAACGACAATGGCGCTTTGAAAAACGCAAAAACAACAAGAGGGAAAATCTCTCAACTTTGGACGGGCCCTCATTGCGAACGGAGGGTCCGATTCGAGCGCCGTTTTTACTAAAAACTGCCCTGGACTTTTGTGCGTCGTACGAGTCCAAAATCGATCGGCTACGATGATATTTGGCGGAGCTACGGGCTGCGGAACGGAGCCCTGCTCGCAAACTCGCCCGTTCAAAAGGTAGACGTTTGATCGCACATATCTCGAAAACGGTTGATCCGATCGGAAAAATTCTTGAACAGGTCGACGCGCCGAGTAATTGCGCGTCGTCCTATGTGTCGCTCGTCGCGATCGAAAAAGAAAGAAAAATCGATTTTTTTCGAAATTTTTTTTTCAAGAAAAGGGTCCTATCTGGTGTAGAAAAACGCGCTCTTTCCAACGGCGCCAACCGCACTTCGATACGACCGTTCGTTTTCGACTTATTCCCGTTTAAGTGATCAAAAATTGTGTCGTTCTCCCGCCGGTCCGTGTAAGTTGATACCGTCGCTTACGCTGACGGTAAGTGGACGTTTAATCGCACATATCTCGAAAACGGTTGATCCGATCGGAAAAATTCTTGAACAGGTCGACGCGCCGAGTAATTGCGCGTCGTCCTATGTGTCGCTCGTCGCGATCGAAAAAGAAAGAAAAATCGATTTTTTTCGAAATTTTTTTTTCAAGAAAAGGGTCCTATCTGGTGTAGAAAAACGCGCTCTTTCCAACGGCGCCAACCGCACTTCGATAGGACCGTTCGTTCTCGACTTATTCCCGTTTAAGTGATCAATGTCGAAAAACTCGCAAAATTGTGCGAACTGGATTTCCGAACGTGACTGCTGCTCAAATAAAAGAGCCACAGAGACTATCTTGGCCTCGTTCGATTGCCCAAAGTCTCGGAAAGTTTTTAGAAAAAGCGCACCTCGATCGAGCGACGCCTTGTGCCCAGAGCGTCAACGACAATGGCGCTTTGAAAAACGCAAAAACAACAAGAGGGAAAATCTCTCAACTTTGGACGGGCCCTCATCGCGAACGGAGGGTCCGATTCGAGCGCCGTTTTTACTAAAAACTGCCCTGGACTTTTGTGCGTCGTACGAGTCCAAAATCGATCGGCTACGATGATATTTGGCGGAGCTACGGGCTGCGGAACGGAGCCCTGCTCGCAAACTCGCCCGTTCAAAAGGTAGACGTTTGATCGCACATATCTCGAAAACGGTTGATCCGATCGGAAAAATTCTTGAACAGGTCGACGCGCCGAGTAATTGCGCGTCGTCCTATGTGTCGCTCGTCGCGATCGAAAAAGAAAGAAAAATCGATTTTTTTCGAAATTTTTTTTTCAAGAAAAGGGTCCTATCTGGTGTAGAAAAACGCGCTCTTTCCAACGGCGCCAACCGCACTTCGATACGACCGTTCGTTTTCGACTTATTCCCGTTTAAGTGATCAAAAATTGTGTCGTTCTCCCGCCGGTCCGTGTAAGTTGATACCGTCGCTTACGCTGACGGTAAGTGGACGTTTAATCGCACATATCTCGAAAACGGTTGATCCGATCGGAAAAATTCTTGAACAGGTCGACGCGCCGAGTAATTGCGCGTCGTCCTATGTGTCGCTCGTCGCGATCGAAAAAGAAAGAAAAATCGATTTTTTTCGAAATTTTTTTTTCAAGAAAAGGGTCCTATCTGGTGTAGAAAAACGCGCTCTTTCCAACGGCGCCAACCGCACTTCGATAGGACCGTTCGTTCTCGACTTATTCCCGTTTAAGTGATCAAGGTCGAAAAACTCGCAAAATTGTGCGAACTGGACTTCCGAACGCGACTGCTGCTCAAATAAAAGAGCCACAGAGACGATCTTGGCCTCGTTCGATTTCCCAAAGTCTCGGAAAGTTTTTAGAAAAAGCGCACCTCGATCGAGCGACGCCTTGTGCCCAGAGCGTCAACGACAATGGCGCTTTGAAAAACGCAAAAACAACAAGAGGGAAAATCTCTCAACTTTGGACGGGCCCTCATCGCGAACGGAGGGTCCGATTCGAGCGCCGTTTTTACTAAAAACTGCCCTGGACTTTTGTGCGTCGTACGAGTCCAAAATCGATCGGCTACGATGATATTTGGCGGAGCTACGGGCTGCGGAACGGAGTCCTGCTCGCAAACTCGCCCGTTCAAAAGGTAGACGTTTGATCGCACATATCTCGAAAACGGTTGATCCGATCGGAAAAATTCTTGAACAGGTCGACGCGCCGAGTAATTGCGCGTCGTCCTATGTGTCGCTCGTCGCGATCGAAAAAGAAAGAAAAATCGATTTTTTTCGAAATTTTTTTTTCAAGAAAAGGGTCCTATCTGGTGTAGAAAAACGCGCTCTTTCCAACGGCGCCAACCGCACTTCGATACGACCGTTCGTTTTCGACTTATTCCCGTTTAAGTGATCAAAAATTGTGTCGTTCTCCCGCCGGTCCGTGTAAGTTGATACCGTCGCTTACGCTGACGGTAAGTGGACGTTTAATCGCACATATCTCGAAAACGGTTGATCCGATCGGAAAAATTCTTGAACAGGTCGACGCGCCGAGTAATTGCGCGTCGTCCTATGTGTCGCTCGTCGCGATCGAAAAAGAAAGAAAAATCGATTTTTTTCGAAATTTTTTTTTCAAGAAAAGGGTCCTATCTGGTGTAGAAAAACGCGCTCTTTCCAACGGCGCCAACCGCACTTCGATAGGACCGTTCGTTCTCGACTTATTCCCGTTTAAGTGATCAATGTCGAAAAACTCGCAAAATTGTGCGAACTGGATTTCCGAACGTGACTGCTGCTCAAATAAAAGAGCCACAGAGACTATCTTGGCCTCGTTCGATTGCCCAAAGTCTCGGAAAGTTTTTAGAAAAAGCGCACCTCGATCGAGCGACGCCTTGTGCCCAGAGCGTCAACGACAATGGCGCTTTGAAAAACGCAAAAACAACAAGAGGGAAAATCTCTCAACTTTGGACGGGCCCTCATCGCGAACGGAGGGTCCGATTCGAGCGCCGTTTTTACTAAAAACTGCCCTGGACTTTTGTGCGTCGTACGAGTCCAAAATCGATCGGCTACGATGATATTTGGCCGAGCTACGGGCTGCGGAACGGAGCCCTGCTCGCAAACTCGCCCGTTCAAAAGGTAGACGTTTGATCGCACATATCTCGAAAACGGTTGATCCGATCGGAAAAATTCTTGAACAGGTCGACGCGCCGAGTAATTGCGCGTCGTCCTATGTGTCGCTCGTCGCGATCGAAAAAGAAAGAAAAATCGATTTTTTTCGAAATTTTTTTTTCAAGAAAAGGGTCCTATCTGGTGTAGAAAAACGCGCTCTTTCCAACGGCGCCAACCGCACTTCGATAGGACCGTTCGTTCTCGACTTATTCCCGTTTAAGTGATCAAGGTCGAAAAACTCGCAAAATTGTGCGAACTGGACTTCCGAACGCGACTGCTGCTCAAATAAAAGAGCCACAGAGACGATCTTGGCCTCGTTCGATTTCCCAAAGTCTCGGAAAGTTTTTAGAAAAAGCGCACCTCGATCGAGCGACGCCTTGTGCCCAGAGCGTCAACGACAATGGCGCTTTGAAAAACGCAAAAACAACAAGAGGGAAAATCTCTCAACTTTGGACGGGCCCTCATCGCGAACGGAGGGTCCGATTCGAGCGCCGTTTTTACTAAAAACTGCCCTGGACTTTTGTGCGTCGTACGAGTCCAAAATCGATCGGCTACGATGATATTTGGCGGAGCTACGGGCTGCGGAACGGAGCCCTGCTCGCAAACTCGCCCGTTCAAAAGGTAGACGTTTGATCGCACATATCTCGAAAACGGTTGATCCGATCGGAAAAATTCTTGAACAGGTCGACGCGCCGAGTAATTGCGCGTCGTCCTATGTGTCGCTCGTCGCGATCGAAAAAGAAAGAAAAATCGATTTTTTTCGAAATTTTTTTTTCAAGAAAAGGGTCCTATCTGGTGTAGAAAAACGCGCTCTTTCCAACGGCGCCAACCGCACTTCGATACGACCGTTCGTTTTCGACTTATTCCCGTTTAAGTGATCAAGGATTGTGTCGTTCTCCCGCCGGTCCGTGTAAGTTGATACCGTCGCTTACGCTGACGGTAAGTGGACGTTTAATCGCACATATCTCGAAAACGGTTGATCCGATCGGAAAAATTCTTGAACAGGTCGACGCGCCGAGTAATTGCGCGTCGTCCTATGTGTCGCTCGTCGCGATCGAAAAAGAAAAAAAATCGATTTTTTTCGAAATTTTTTTTCAAGAAAAGGGTCCTATCTGGTGTAGAAAAACGCGCTCTTTCCAACGGCGCCAACCGCACTTCGATAGGACCGTTCGTTCTCGACTTATTCCCGTTTAAGTGATCAAGGTCGAAAAACTCGCAAAATTGTGCGAACTGGATTTCCGAACGCGACTGCTGCTCAAATAAAAGAGCCACAGAGACGATCTTGGCCTCGTTCGATTGCCCAAAATCTCGGAAAGTTTTTAGAAAAAGCGCACCTCGATCGAGCGACGCCTTGTGCCCAGAGCGTCAACGACAATGGCGCTTTGAAAAACGCAAAAACAACAAGAGGGAAAATCTCTCAACTTTGGACGGGCCCTCATTGCGAACGGAGGGTCCGATTCGAGCGCCGTTTTTACTAAAAACTGCCCTGGACTTTTGTGCGTCGTACGAGTCCAAAATCGATCGGCTACGATGATATTTGGCGGAGCTACGGGCTGCGGAACGGAGCCCTGCTCGCAAACTCGCCCGTTCAAAAGGTAGACGTTTGATCGCACATATCTCGAAAACGGTTGATCCGATCGGAAAAATTCTTGAACAGGTCGACGCGCCGAGTAATTGCGCGTCGTCCTATGTGTCGCTCGTCGCGATCGAAAAAGAAAGAAAAATCGATTTTTTTCGAAATTTTTTTTTCAAGAAAAGGGTCCTATCTGGTGTAGAAAAACGCGCTCTTTCCAACGGCGCCAACCGCACTTCGATACGACCGTTCGTTTTCGACTTATTCCCGTTTAAGTGATCAAAAATTGTGTCGTTCTCCCGCCGGTCCGTGTAAGTTGATACCGTCGCTTACGCTGACGGTAAGTGGACGTTTAATCGCACATATCTCGAAAACGGTTGATCCGATCGGAAAAATTCTTGAACAGGTCGACGCGCCGAGTAATTGCGCGTCGTCCTATGTGTCGCTCGTCGCGATCGAAAAAGAAAGAAAAATCGATTTTTTTCGAAATTTTTTTTTCAAGAAAAGGGTCCTATCTGGTGTAGAAAAACGCGCTCTTTCCAACGGCGCCAACCGCACTTCGATAGGACCGTTCGTTCTCGACTTATTCCCGTTTAAGTGATCAATGTCGAAAAACTCGCAAAATTGTGCGAACTGGATTTCCGAACGTGACTGCTGCTCAAATAAAAGAGCCACAGAGACTATCTTGGCCTCGTTCGATTGCCCAAAGTCTCGGAAAGTTTTTAGAAAAAGCGCACCTCGATCGAGCGACGCCTTGTGCCCAGAGCGTCAACGACAATGGCGCTTTGAAAAACGCAAAAACAACAAGAGGGAAAATCTCTCAACTTTGGACGGGCCCTCATCGCGAACGGAGGGTCCGATTCGAGCGCCGTTTTTACTAAAAACTGCCCTGGACTTTTGTGCGTCGTACGAGTCCAAAATCGATCGGCTACGATGATATTTGGCCGAGCTACGGGCTGCGGAACGGAGCCCTGCTCGCAAACTCGCCCGTTCAAAAGGTAGACGTTTGATCGCACATATCTCGAAAACGGTTGATCCGATCGGAAAAATTCTTGAACAGGTCGACGCGCCGAGTAATTGCGCGTCGTCCTATGTGTCGCTCGTCGCGATCGAAAAAGAAAGAAAAATCGATTTTTTTCGAAATTTTTTTTTCAAGAAAAGGGTCCTATCTGGTGTAGAAAAACGCGCTCTTTCCAACGGCGCCAACCGCACTTCGATAGGACCGTTCGTTCTCGACTTATTCCCGTTTAAGTGATCAAGGTCGAAAAACTCGCAAAATTGTGCGAACTGGACTTCCGAACGCGACTGCTGCTCAAATAAAAGAGCCACAGAGACGATCTTGGCCTCGTTCGATTTCCCAAAGTCTCGGAAAGTTTTTAGAAAAAGCGCACCTCGATCGAGCGACGCCTTGTGCCCAGAGCGTCAACGACAATGGCGCTTTGAAAAACGCAAAAACAACAAGAGGGAAAATCTCTCAACTTTGGACGGGCCCTCATCGCGAACGGAGGGTCCGATTCGAGCGCCGTTTTTACTAAAAACTGCCCTGGACTTTTGTGCGTCGTACGAGTCCAAAATCGATCGGCTACGATGATATTTGGCGGAGCTACGGGCTGCGGAACGGAGCCCTGCTCGCAAACTCGCCCGTTCAAAAGGTAGACGTTTGATCGCACATATCTCGAAAACGGTTGATCCGATCGGAAAAATTCTTGAACAGGTCGACGCGCCGAGTAATTGCGCGTCGTCCTATGTGTCGCTCGTCGCGATCGAAAAAGAAAGAAAAATCGATTTTTTTCGAAATTTTTTTTTCAAGAAAAGGGTCCTATCTGGTGTAGAAAAACGCGCTCTTTCCAACGGCGCCAACCGCACTTCGATACGACCGTTCGTTTTCGACTTATTCCCGTTTAAGTGATCAAAAATTGTGTCGTTCTCCCGCCGGTCCGTGTAAGTTGATACCGTCGCTTACGCTGACGGTAAGTGGACGTTTAATCGCACATATCTCGAAAACGGTTGATCCGATCGGAAAAATTCTTGAACAGGTCGACGCGCCGAGTAATTGCGCGTCGTCCTATGTGTCGCTCGTCGCGATCGAAAAAGAAAGAAAAATCGATTTTTTTCGAAATTTTTTTTTCAAGAAAAGGGTCCTATCTGGTGTAGAAAAACGCGCTCTTTCCAACGGCGCCAACCGCACTTCGATAGGACCGTTCGTTCTCGACTTATTCCCGTTTAAGTGATCAATGTCGAAAAACTCGCAAAATTGTGCGAACTGGATTTCCGAACGTGACTGCTGCTCAAATAAAAGAGCCACAGAGACTATCTTGGCCTCGTTCGATTGCCCAAAGTCTCGGAAAGTTTTTAGAAAAAGCGCACCTCGATCGAGCGACGCCTTGTGCCCAGAGCGTCAACGACAATGGCGCTTTGAAAAACGCAAAAACAACAAGAGGGAAAATCTCTCAACTTTGGACGGGCCCTCATCGCGAACGGAGGGTCCGATTCGAGCGCCGTTTTTACTAAAAACTGCCCTGGACTTTTGTGCGTCGTACGAGTCCAAAATCGATCGGCTACGATGATATTTGGCCGAGCTACGGGCTGCGGAACGGAGCCCTGCTCGCAAACTCGCCCGTTCAAAAGGTAGACGTTTGATCGCACATATCTCGAAAACGGTTGATCCGATCGGAAAAATTCTTGAACAGGTCGACGCGCCGAGTAATTGCGCGTCGTCCTATGTGTCGCTCGTCGCGATCGAAAAAGAAAGAAAAATCGATTTTTTTCGAAATTTTTTTTTCAAGAAAAGGGTCCTATCTGGTGTAGAAAAACGCGCTCTTTCCAACGGCGCCAACCGCACTTCGATAGGACCGTTCGTTCTCGACTTATTCCCGTTTAAGTGATCAAGGTCGAAAAACTCGCAAAATTGTGCGAACTGGATTTCCGAACGCGACTGCTGCTCAAATAAAAGAGCCACAGAGATGATCTTGGCCTCGTTCGATTGCCCAAAGTCTCGGAAAGTTTTTAGAAAAAGCGCACCTCGATCGAGCGACGCCTTGTGCCCAGAGCGTCAACGACAATGGCGCTTTGAAAAACGCAAAAACAACAAGAGGGAAAATCTCTCAACTTTGGACGGGCCCTCATCGCGAACGGAGGGTCCGATTCGAGCGCCGTTTTTACTAAAAACTGCCCTGGACTTTTGTGCGTCGTACGAGTCCAAAATCGATCGGCTACGATGATATTTGGCCGAGCTACGGGCTGCGGAACGGAGCCCTGCTCGCAAACTCGCCCGTTCAAAAGGTAGACGTTTGATCGCACATATCTCGAAAACGGTTGATCCGATCGGAAAAATTCTTGAACAGGTCGACGCGCCGAGTAATTGCGCGTCGTCCTATGTGTCGCTCGTCGCGATCGAAAAAGAAAGAAAAATCGATTTTTTTCGAAATTTTTTTTTCAAGAAAAGGGTCCTATCTGGTGTAGAAAAACGCGCTCTTTCCAACGGCGCCAACCGCACTTCGATAGGACCGTTCGTTCTCGACTTATTCCCGTTTAAGTGATCAAGGTCGAAAAACTCGCAAAATTGTGCGAACTGGATTTCCGAACGCGACTGCTGCTCAAATAAAAGAGCCACAGAGATGATCTTGGCCTCGTTCGATTGCCCAAAGTCTCGGAAAGTTTTTAGAAAAAGCGCACCTCGATCGAGCGACGCCTTGTGCCCAGAGCGTCAACGACAATGGCGCTTTGAAAAACGCAAAAACAACAAGAGGGAAAATCTCTCAACTTTGGACGGGCCCTCATCGCGAACGGAGGGTCCGATTCGAGCGCCGTTTTTACTAAAAACTGCCCTGGACTTTTGTGCGTCGTACGAGTCCAAAATCGATCGGCTACGATGATATTTGGCGGAGCTACGGGCTGCGGAACGGAGCCCTGCTCGCAAACTCGCCCGTTCAAAAGGTAGACGTTTGATCGCACATATCTCGAAAACGGTTGATCCGATCGGAAAAATTCTTGAACAGGTCGACGCGCCGAGTAATTGCGCGTCGTCCTATGTGTCGCTCGTCGCGATCGAAAAAGAAAAAAAAATCGATTTTTTTCGAAATTTTTTTTTCAAGAAAAGGGTCCTATCTGGTGTAGAAAAACGCGCTCTTTCCAACGGCGCCAACCGCACTTCGATAGGACCGTTCGTTCTCGACTTATTCCCGTTTAAGTGATCAAGGTCGAAAAACTCGCAAAATTGTGCGAACTGGATTTCCGAACGCGACTGCTGCTCAAATAAAAGAGCCACAGAGACGATCTTGGCCTCGTTCGATTGCCCAAAATCTCGGAAAGTTTTTAGATAAAGCGCACCTCGATCGAGCGACGCCTTGTGCCCAGAGCGTCAACGACAATGGCGCTTTGAAAAACGCAAAAACAACAAGAGGGAAAATCTCTCAACTTTGGACGGGCCCTCATCGCGAACGGAGGGTCCGATTCGAGCGCCGTTTTTACTAAAAACTGCCCTGGATTTTTGTGCGTCGTACGAGTCCAAAATCGATCGGCTACGATGATATTTGGCGGAGCTACGGGCTGCGGAACGGAGCCCTGCTCGCAAACTCGCCCGTTCAAAAGGTAGACGTTTGATCGCACATATCTCGAAAACGGTTGATCCGATCGGAAAAATTCTTGAACAGGTCGACGCGCCGAGTAATTGCGCGTCGTCCTATGTGTCGCTCGTCGCGATCGAAAAAGAAAGAAAAATCGATTTTTTTCGAAATTTTTTTTTCAAGAAAAGGGTCCTATCTGGTGTAGAAAAACGCGCTCTTTCCAACGGCGCCAACCGCACTTCGATACGACCGTTCGTTTTCGACTTATTCCCGTTTAAGTGATCAAAAATTGTGTCGTTCTCCCGCCGGTCCGTGTAAGTTGATACCGTCGCTTACGCTGACGGTAAGTGGACGTTTAATCGCACATATCTCGAAAACGGTTGATCCGATCGGAAAAATTCTTGAACAGGTCGACGCGCCGAGTAATTGCGCGTCGTCCTATGTGTCGCTCGTCGCGATCGAAAAAGAAAGAAAAATCGATTTTTTTCGAAATTTTTTTTTCAAGAAAAGGGTCCTATCTGGTGTAGAAAAACGCGCTCTTTCCAACGGCGCCAACCGCACTTCGATAGGACCGTTCGTTCTCGACTTATTCCCGTTTAAGTGATCAATGTCGAAAAACTCGCAAAATTGTGCGAACTGGATTTCCGAACGTGACTGCTGCTCAAATAAAAGAGCCACAGAGACTATCTTGGCCTCGTTCGATTGCCCAAAGTCTCGGAAAGTTTTTAGAAAAAGCGCACCTCGATCGAGCGACGCCTTGTGCCCAGAGCGTCAACGACAATGGCGCTTTGAAAAACGCAAAAACAACAAGAGGGAAAATCTCTCAACTTTGGACGGGCCCTCATCGCGAACGGAGGGTCCGATTCGAGCGCCGTTTTTACTAAAAACTGCCCTGGACTTTTGTGCGTCGTACGAGTCCAAAATCGATCGGCTACGATGATATTTGGCCGAGCTACGGGCTGCGGAACGGAGCCCTGCTCGCAAACTCGCCCGTTCAAAAGGTAGACGTTTGATCGCACATATCTCGAAAACGGTTGATCCGATCGGAAAAATTCTTGAACAGGTCGACGCGCCGAGTAATTGCGCGTCGTCCTATGTGTCGCTCGTCGCGATCGAAAAAGAAAGAAAAATCGATTTTTTTCGAAATTTTTTTTTCAAGAAAAGGGTCCTATCTGGTGTAGAAAAACGCGCTCTTTCCAACGGCGCCAACCGCACTTCGATAGGACCGTTCGTTCTCGACTTATTCCCGTTTAAGTGATCAAGGTCGAAAAACTCGCAAAATTGTGCGAACTGGACTTCCGAACGCGACTGCTGCTCAAATAAAAGAGCCACAGAGACGATCTTGGCCTCGTTCGATTTCCCAAAGTCTCGGAAAGTTTTTAGAAAAAGCGCACCTCGATCGAGCGACGCCTTGTGCCCAGAGCGTCAACGACAATGGCGCTTTGAAAAACGCAAAAACAACAAGAGGGAAAATCTCTCAACTTTGGACGGGCCCTCATCGCGAACGGAGGGTCCGATTCGAGCGCCGTTTTTACTAAAAACTGCCCTGGACTTTTGTGCGTCGTACGAGTCCAAAATCGATCGGCTACGATGATATTTGGCGGAGCTACGGGCTGCGGAACGGAGCCCTGCTCGCAAACTCGCCCGTTCAAAAGGTAGACGTTTGATCGCACATATCTCGAAAACGGTTGATCCGATCGGAAAAATTCTTGAACAGGTCGACGCGCCGAGTAATTGCGCGTCGTCCTATGTGTCGCTCGTCGCGATCGAAAAAGAAAAAAAAATCGATTTTTTTCGAAATTTTTTTTTCAAGAAAAGGGTCCTATCTGGTGTAGAAAAACGCGCTCTTTCCAACGGCGCCAACCGCACTTCGATAGGACCGTTCGTTCTCGACTTATTCCCGTTTAAGTGATCAAGGTCGAAAAACTCGCAAAATTGTGCGAACTGGATTTCCGAACGCGACTGCTGCTCAAATAAAAGAGCCACAGAGACGATCTTGGCCTCGTTCGATTGCCCAAAATCTCGGAAAGTTTTTAGAAAAAGCGCACCTCGATCGAGCGACGCCTTGTGCCCAGAGCGTCAACGACAATGGCGCTTTGAAAAACGCAAAAACAACAAGAGGGAAAATCTCTCAACTTTGGACGGGCCCTCATCGCGAACGGAGGGTCCGATTCGAGCGCCGTTTTTACTAAAAACTGCCCTGGACTTTTGTGCGTCGTACGAGTCCAAAATCGATCGGCTACGATGATATTTGGCGGAGCTACGGGCTGCGGAACGGAGCCCTGCTCGCAAACTCGCCCGTTCAAAAGGTAGACGTTTGATCGCACATATCTCGAAAACGGTTGATCCGATCGGAAAAATTCTTGAACAGGTCGACGCGCCGAGTAATTGCGCGTCGTCCTATGTGTCGCTCGTCGCGATCGAAAAAGAAAGAAAAATCGATTTTTTTCGAAATTTTTTTTTCAAGAAAAGGGTCCTATCTGGTGTAGAAAAACGCGCTCTTTCCAACGGCGCCAACCGCACTTCGATACGACCGTTCGTTTTCGACTTATTCCCGTTTAAGTGATCAAAAATTGTGTCGTTCTCCCGCCGGTCCGTGTAAGTTGATACCGTCGCTTACGCTGACGGTAAGTGGACGTTTAATCGCACATATCTCGAAAACGGTTGATCCGATCGGAAAAATTCTTGAACAGGTCGACGCGCCGAGTAATTGCGCGTCGTCCTATGTGTCGCTCGTCGCGATCGAAAAAGAAAGAAAAATCGATTTTTTTCGAAATTTTTTTTTCAAGAAAAGGGTCCTATCTGGTGTAGAAAAACGCGCTCTTTCCAACGGCGCCAACCGCACTTCGATAGGACCGTTCGTTCTCGACTTATTCCCGTTTAAGTGATCAATGTCGAAAAACTCGCAAAATTGTGCGAACTGGATTTCCGAACGTGACTGCTGCTCAAATAAAAGAGCCACAGAGACTATCTTGGCCTCGTTCGATTGCCCAAAGTCTCGGAAAGTTTTTAGAAAAAGCGCACCTCGATCGAGCGACGCCTTGTGCCCAGAGCGTCAACGACAATGGCGCTTTGAAAAACGCAAAAACAACAAGAGGGAAAATCTCTCAACTTTGGACGGGCCCTCATCGCGAACGGAGGGTCCGATTCGAGCGCCGTTTTTACTAAAAACTGCCCTGGACTTTTGTGCGTCGTACGAGTCCAAAATCGATCGGCTACGATGATATTTGGCCGAGCTACGGGCTGCGGAACGGAGCCCTGCTCGCAAACTCGCCCGTTCAAAAGGTAGACGTTTGATCGCACATATCTCGAAAACGGTTGATCCGATCGGAAAAATTCTTGAACAGGTCGACGCGCCGAGTAATTGCGCGTCGTCCTATGTGTCGCTCGTCGCGATCGAAAAAGAAAAAAAAATCGATTTTTTTCGAAATTTTTTTTTCAAGAAAAGGGTCCTATCTGGTGTAGAAAAACGCGCTCTTTCCAACGGCGCCAACCGCACTTCGATAGGACCGTTCGTTCTCGACTTATTCCCGTTTAAGTGATCAAGGTCGAAAAACTCGCAAAATTGTGCGAACTGGATTTCCGAACGCGACTGCTGCTCAAATAAAAGAGCCACAGAGACGATCTTGGCCTCGTTCGATTGCCCAAAATCTCGGAAAGTTTTTAGAAAAAGCGCACCTCGATCGAGCGACGCCTTGTGCCCAGAGCGTCAACGACAATGGCGCTTTGAAAAACGCAAAAACAACAAGAGGGAAAATCTCTCAACTTTGGACGGGCCCTCATCGCGAACGGAGGGTCCGATTCGAGCGCCGTTTTTACTAAAAACTGCCCTGGACTTTTGTGCGTCGTACGAGTCCAAAATCGATCGGCTACGATGATATTTGGCGGAGCTACGGGCTGCGGAACGGAGCCCTGCTCGCAAACTCGCCCGTTCAAAAGGTAGACGTTTGATCGCACATATCTCGAAAACGGTTGATCCGATCGGAAAAATTCTTGAACAGGTCGACGCGCCGAGTAATTGCGCGTCGTCCTATGTGTCGCTCGTCGCGATCGAAAAAGAAAGAAAAATCGATTTTTTTCGAAATTTTTTTTTCAAGAAAAGGGTCCTATCTGGTGTAGAAAAACGCGCTCTTTCCAACGGCGCCAACCGCACTTCGATACGACCGTTCGTTTTCGACTTATTCCCGTTTAAGTGATCAAGGATTGTGTCGTTCTCCCGCCGGTCCGTGTAAGTTGATACCGTCGCTTACGCTGACGGTAAGTGGACGTTTAATCGAACATATCTCGAAAACGGTTGATCCGATCGGAAAAATTCTTGAACAGGTCGACGCGCCGAGTAATTGCGCGTCGTCCTATGTGTCGCTCGTCGCGATCGAAAAAGAAAAAAAATCGATTTTTTTCGAAATTTTTTTTCAAGAAAAGGGTCCTATCTGGTGTAGAAAAACGCGCTCTTTCCAACGGCGCCAACCGCACTTCGATAGGACCGTTCGTTCTCGACTTATTCCCGTTTAAGTGATCAAGGTCGAAAAACTCGCAAAATTGTGCGAACTGGATTTCCGAACGCGACTGCTGCTCAAATAAAAGAGCCACAGAGACGATCTTGGCCTCGTTCGATTGCCCAAAATCTCGGAAAGTTTTTAGAAAAAGCGCACCTCGATCGAGCGACGCCTTGTGCCCAGAGCGTCAACGACAATGGCGCTTTGAAAAACGCAAAAACAACAAGAGGGAAAATCTCTCAACTTTGGACGGGCCCTCATTGCGAACGGAGGGTCCGATTCGAGCGCCGTTTTTACTAAAAACTGCCCTGGACTTTTGTGCGTCGTACGAGTCCAAAATCGATCGGCTACGATGATATTTGGCGGAGCTACGGGCTGCGGAACGGAGCCCTGCTCGCAAACTCGCCCGTTCAAAAGGTAGACGTTTGATCGCACATATCTCGAAAACGGTTGATCCGATCGGAAAAATTCTTGAACAGGTCGACGCGCCGAGTAATTGCGCGTCGTCCTATGTGTCGCTCGTCGCGATCGAAAAAGAAAGAAAAATCGATTTTTTTCGAAATTTTTTTTTCAAGAAAAGGGTCCTATCTGGTGTAGAAAAACGCGCTCTTTCCAACGGCGCCAACCGCACTTCGATACGACCGTTCGTTTTCGACTTATTCCCGTTTAAGTGATCAAAAATTGTGTCGTTCTCCCGCCGGTCCGTGTAAGTTGATACCGTCGCTTACGCTGACGGTAAGTGGACGTTTAATCGCACATATCTCGAAAACGGTTGATCCGATCGGAAAAATTCTTGAACAGGTCGACGCGCCGAGTAATTGCGCGTCGTCCTATGTGTCGCTCGTCGCGATCGAAAAAGAAAGAAAAATCGATTTTTTTCGAAATTTTTTTTTCAAGAAAAGGGTCCTATCTGGTGTAGAAAAACGCGCTCTTTCCAACGGCGCCAACCGCACTTCGATAGGACCGTTCGTTCTCGACTTATTCCCGTTTAAGTGATCAATGTCGAAAAACTCGCAAAATTGTGCGAACTGGATTTCCGAACGTGACTGCTGCTCAAATAAAAGAGCCACAGAGACTATCTTGGCCTCGTTCGATTGCCCAAAGTCTCGGAAAGTTTTTAGAAAAAGCGCACCTCGATCGAGCGACGCCTTGTGCCCAGAGCGTCAACGACAATGGCGCTTTGAAAAACGCAAAAACAACAAGAGGGAAAATCTCTCAACTTTGGACGGGCCCTCATCGCGAACGGAGGGTCCGATTCGAGCGCCGTTTTTACTAAAAACTGCCCTGGACTTTTGTGCGTCGTACGAGTCCAAAATCGATCGGCTACGATGATATTTGGCCGAGCTACGGGCTGCGGAACGGAGCCCTGCTCGCAAACTCGCCCGTTCAAAAGGTAGACGTTTGATCGCACATATCTCGAAAACGGTTGATCCGATCGGAAAAATTCTTGAACAGGTCGACGCGCCGAGTAATTGCGCGTCGTCCTATGTGTCGCTCGTCGCGATCGAAAAAGAAAGAAAAATCGATTTTTTTCGAAATTTTTTTTTCAAGAAAAGGGTCCTATCTGGTGTAGAAAAACGCGCTCTTTCCAACGGCGCCAACCGCACTTCGATAGGACCGTTCGTTCTCGACTTATTCCCGTTTAAGTGATCAAGGTCGAAAAACTCGCAAAATTGTGCGAACTGGACTTCCGAACGCGACTGCTGCTCAAATAAAAGAGCCACAGAGACGATCTTGGCCTCGTTCGATTTCCCAAAGTCTCGGAAAGTTTTTAGAAAAAGCGCACCTCGATCGAGCGACGCCTTGTGCCCAGAGCGTCAACGACAATGGCGCTTTGAAAAACGCAAAAACAACAAGAGGGAAAATCTCTCAACTTTGGACGGGCCCTCATCGCGAACGGAGGGTCCGATTCGAGCGCCGTTTTTACTAAAAACTGCCCTGGACTTTTGTGCGTCGTACGAGTCCAAAATCGATCGGCTACGATGATATTTGGCGGAGCTACGGGCTGCGGAACGGAGCCCTGCTCGCAAACTCGCCCGTTCAAAAGGTAGACGTTTGATCGCACATATCTCGAAAACGGTTGATCCGATCGGAAAAATTCTTGAACAGGTCGACGCGCCGAGTAATTGCGCGTCGTCCTATGTGTCGCTCGTCGCGATCGAAAAAGAAAGAAAAATCGATTTTTTTCGAAATTTTTTTTTCAAGAAAAGGGTCCTATCTGGTGTAGAAAAACGCGCTCTTTCCAACGGCGCCAACCGCACTTCGATACGACCGTTCGTTTTCGACTTATTCCCGTTTAAGTGATCAAAAATTGTGTCGTTCTCCCGCCGGTCCGTGTAAGTTGATACCGTCGCTTACGCTGACGGTAAGTGGACGTTTAATCGCACATATCTCGAAAACGGTTGATCCGATCGGAAAAATTCTTGAACAGGTCGACGCGCCGAGTAATTGCGCGTCGTCCTATGTGTCGCTCGTCGCGATCGAAAAAGAAAGAAAAATCGATTTTTTTCGAAATTTTTTTTTCAAGAAAAGGGTCCTATCTGGTGTAGAAAAACGCGCTCTTTCCAACGGCGCCAACCGCACTTCGATAGGACCGTTCGTTCTCGACTTATTCCCGTTTAAGTGATCAATGTCGAAAAACTCGCAAAATTGTGCGAACTGGATTTCCGAACGTGACTGCTGCTCAAATAAAAGAGCCACAGAGACTATCTTGGCCTCGTTCGATTGCCCAAAGTCTCGGAAAGTTTTTAGAAAAAGCGCACCTCGATCGAGCGACGCCTTGTGCCCAGAGCGTCAACGACAATGGCGCTTTGAAAAACGCAAAAACAACAAGAGGGAAAATCTCTCAACTTTGGACGGGCCCTCATCGCGAACGGAGGGTCCGATTCGAGCGCCGTTTTTACTAAAAACTGCCCTGGACTTTTGTGCGTCGTACGAGTCCAAAATCGATCGGCTACGATGATATTTGGCCGAGCTACGGGCTGCGGAACGGAGCCCTGCTCGCAAACTCGCCCGTTCAAAAGGTAGACGTTTGATCGCACATATCTCGAAAACGGTTGATCCGATCGGAAAAATTCTTGAACAGGTCGACGCGCCGAGTAATTGCGCGTCGTCCTATGTGTCGCTCGTCGCGATCGAAAAAGAAAGAAAAATCGATTTTTTTCGAAATTTTTTTTTCAAGAAAAGGGTCCTATCTGGTGTAGAAAAACGCGCTCTTTCCAACGGCGCCAACCGCACTTCGATAGGACCGTTCGTTCTCGACTTATTCCCGTTTAAGTGATCAAGGTCGAAAAACTCGCAAAATTGTGCGAACTGGACTTCCGAACGCGACTGCTGCTCAAATAAAAGAGCCACAGAGACGATCTTGGCCTCGTTCGATTTCCCAAAGTCTCGGAAAGTTTTTAGAAAAAGCGCACCTCGATCGAGCGACGCCTTGTGCCCAGAGCGTCAACGACAATGGCGCTTTGAAAAACGCAAAAACAACAAGAGGGAAAATCTCTCAACTTTGGACGGGCCCTCATCGCGAACGGAGGGTCCGATTCGAGCGCCGTTTTTACTAAAAACTGCCCTGGACTTTTGTGCGTCGTACGAGTCCAAAATCGATCGGCTACGATGATATTTGGCGGAGCTACGGGCTGCGGAACGGAGCCCTGCTCGCAAACTCGCCCGTTCAAAAGGTAGACGTTTGATCGCACATATCTCGAAAACGGTTGATCCGATCGGAAAAATTCTTGAACAGGTCGACGCGCCGAGTAATTGCGCGTCGTCCTATGTGTCGCTCGTCGCGATCGAAAAAGAAAGAAAAATCGATTTTTTTCGAAATTTTTTTTTCAAGAAAAGGGTCCTATCTGGTGTAGAAAAACGCGCTCTTTCCAACGGCGCCAACCGCACTTCGATACGACCGTTCGTTTTCGACTTATTCCCGTTTAAGTGATCAAGGATTGTGTCGTTCTCCCGCCGGTCCGTGTAAGTTGATACCGTCGCTTACGCTGACGGTAAGTGGACGTTTAATCGCACATATCTCGAAAACGGTTGATCCGATCGGAAAAATTCTTGAACAGGTCGACGCGCCGAGTAATTGCGCGTCGTCCTATGTGTCGCTCGTCGCGATCGAAAAAGAAAAAAAATCGATTTTTTTCGAAATTTTTTTTCAAGAAAAGGGTCCTATCTGGTGTAGAAAAACGCGCTCTTTCCAACGGCGCCAACCGCACTTCGATAGGACCGTTCGTTCTCGACTTATTCCCGTTTAAGTGATCAAGGTCGAAAAACTCGCAAAATTGTGCGAACTGGATTTCCGAACGCGACTGCTGCTCAAATAAAAGAGCCACAGAGACGATCTTGGCCTCGTTCGATTGCCCAAAATCTCGGAAAGTTTTTAGAAAAAGCGCACCTCGATCGAGCGACGCCTTGTGCCCAGAGCGTCAACGACAATGGCGCTTTGAAAAACGCAAAAACAACAAGAGGGAAAATCTCTCAACTTTGGACGGGCCCTCATTGCGAACGGAGGGTCCGATTCGAGCGCCGTTTTTACTAAAAACTGCCCTGGACTTTTGTGCGTCGTACGAGTCCAAAATCGATCGGCTACGATGATATTTGGCGGAGCTACGGGCTGCGGAACGGAGCCCTGCTCGCAAACTCGCCCGTTCAAAAGGTAGACGTTTGATCGCACATATCTCGAAAACGGTTGATCCGATCGGAAAAATTCTTGAACAGGTCGACGCGCCGAGTAATTGCGCGTCGTCCTATGTGTCGCTCGTCGCGATCGAAAAAGAAAGAAAAATCGATTTTTTTCGAAATTTTTTTTTCAAGAAAAGGGTCCTATCTGGTGTAGAAAAACGCGCTCTTTCCAACGGCGCCAACCGCACTTCGATACGACCGTTCGTTTTCGACTTATTCCCGTTTAAGTGATCAAAAATTGTGTCGTTCTCCCGCCGGTCCGTGTAAGTTGATACCGTCGCTTACGCTGACGGTAAGTGGACGTTTAATCGCACATATCTCGAAAACGGTTGATCCGATCGGAAAAATTCTTGAACAGGTCGACGCGCCGAGTAATTGCGCGTCGTCCTATGTGTCGCTCGTCGCGATCGAAAAAGAAAGAAAAATCGATTTTTTTCGAAATTTTTTTTTCAAGAAAAGGGTCCTATCTGGTGTAGAAAAACGCGCTCTTTCCAACGGCGCCAACCGCACTTCGATAGGACCGTTCGTTCTCGACTTATTCCCGTTTAAGTGATCAATGTCGAAAAACTCGCAAAATTGTGCGAACTGGATTTCCGAACGTGACTGCTGCTCAAATAAAAGAGCCACAGAGACTATCTTGGCCTCGTTCGATTGCCCAAAGTCTCGGAAAGTTTTTAGAAAAAGCGCACCTCGATCGAGCGACGCCTTGTGCCCAGAGCGTCAACGACAATGGCGCTTTGAAAAACGCAAAAACAACAAGAGGGAAAATCTCTCAACTTTGGACGGGCCCTCATCGCGAACGGAGGGTCCGATTCGAGCGCCGTTTTTACTAAAAACTGCCCTGGACTTTTGTGCGTCGTACGAGTCCAAAATCGATCGGCTACGATGATATTTGGCCGAGCTACGGGCTGCGGAACGGAGCCCTGCTCGCAAACTCGCCCGTTCAAAAGGTAGACGTTTGATCGCACATATCTCGAAAACGGTTGATCCGATCGGAAAAATTCTTGAACAGGTCGACGCGCCGAGTAATTGCGCGTCGTCCTATGTGTCGCTCGTCGCGATCGAAAAAGAAAGAAAAATCGATTTTTTTCGAAATTTTTTTTTCAAGAAAAGGGTCCTATCTGGTGTAGAAAAACGCGCTCTTTCCAACGGCGCCAACCGCACTTCGATAGGACCGTTCGTTCTCGACTTATTCCCGTTTAAGTGATCAAGGTCGAAAAACTCGCAAAATTGTGCGAACTGGACTTCCGAACGCGACTGCTGCTCAAATAAAAGAGCCACAGAGACGATCTTGGCCTCGTTCGATTTCCCAAAGTCTCGGAAAGTTTTTAGAAAAAGCGCACCTCGATCGAGCGACGCCTTGTGCCCAGAGCGTCAACGACAATGGCGCTTTGAAAAACGCAAAAACAACAAGAGGGAAAATCTCTCAACTTTGGACGGGCCCTCATCGCGAACGGAGGGTCCGATTCGAGCGCCGTTTTTACTAAAAACTGCCCTGGACTTTTGTGCGTCGTACGAGTCCAAAATCGATCGGCTACGATGATATTTGGCGGAGCTACGGGCTGCGGAACGGAGCCCTGCTCGCAAACTCGCCCGTTCAAAAGGTAGACGTTTGATCGCACATATCTCGAAAACGGTTGATCCGATCGGAAAAATTCTTGAACAGGTCGACGCGCCGAGTAATTGCGCGTCGTCCTATGTGTCGCTCGTCGCGATCGAAAAAGAAAGAAAAATCGATTTTTTTCGAAATTTTTTTTTCAAGAAAAGGGTCCTATCTGGTGTAGAAAAACGCGCTCTTTCCAACGGCGCCAACCGCACTTCGATACGACCGTTCGTTTTCGACTTATTCCCGTTTAAGTGATCAAAAATTGTGTCGTTCTCCCGCCGGTCCGTGTAAGTTGATACCGTCGCTTACGCTGACGGTAAGTGGACGTTTAATCGCACATATCTCGAAAACGGTTGATCCGATCGGAAAAATTCTTGAACAGGTCGACGCGCCGAGTAATTGCGCGTCGTCCTATGTGTCGCTCGTCGCGATCGAAAAAGAAAGAAAAATCGATTTTTTTCGAAATTTTTTTTTCAAGAAAAGGGTCCTATCTGGTGTAGAAAAACGCGCTCTTTCCAACGGCGCCAACCGCACTTCGATAGGACCGTTCGTTCTCGACTTATTCCCGTTTAAGTGATCAATGTCGAAAAACTCGCAAAATTGTGCGAACTGGATTTCCGAACGTGACTGCTGCTCAAATAAAAGAGCCACAGAGACTATCTTGGCCTCGTTCGATTGCCCAAAGTCTCGGAAAGTTTTTAGAAAAAGCGCACCTCGATCGAGCGACGCCTTGTGCCCAGAGCGTCAACGACAATGGCGCTTTGAAAAACGCAAAAACAACAAGAGGGAAAATCTCTCAACTTTGGACGGGCCCTCATCGCGAACGGAGGGTCCGATTCGAGCGCCGTTTTTACTAAAAACTGCCCTGGACTTTTGTGCGTCGTACGAGTCCAAAATCGATCGGCTACGATGATATTTGGCCGAGCTACGGGCTGCGGAACGGAGCCCTGCTCGCAAACTCGCCCGTTCAAAAGGTAGACGTTTGATCGCACATATCTCGAAAACGGTTGATCCGATCGGAAAAATTCTTGAACAGGTCGACGCGCCGAGTAATTGCGCGTCGTCCTATGTGTCGCTCGTCGCGATCGAAAAAGAAAGAAAAATCGATTTTTTTCGAAATTTTTTTTTCAAGAAAAGGGTCCTATCTGGTGTAGAAAAACGCGCTCTTTCCAACGGCGCCAACCGCACTTCGATAGGACCGTTCGTTCTCGACTTATTCCCGTTTAAGTGATCAAGGTCGAAAAACTCGCAAAATTGTGCGAACTGGACTTCCGAACGCGACTGCTGCTCAAATAAAAGAGCCACAGAGACGATCTTGGCCTCGTTCGATTTCCCAAAGTCTCGGAAAGTTTTTAGAAAAAGCGCACCTCGATCGAGCGACGCCTTGTGCCCAGAGCGTCAACGACAATGGCGCTTTGAAAAACGCAAAAACAACAAGAGGGAAAATCTCTCAACTTTGGACGGGCCCTCATCGCGAACGGAGGGTCCGATTCGAGCGCCGTTTTTACTAAAAACTGCCCTGGACTTTTGTGCGTCGTACGAGTCCAAAATCGATCGGCTACGATGATATTTGGCGGAGCTACGGGCTGCGGAACGGAGCCCTGCTCGCAAACTCGCCCGTTCAAAAGGTAGACGTTTGATCGCACATATCTCGAAAACGGTTGATCCGATCGGAAAAATTCTTGAACAGGTCGACGCGCCGAGTAATTGCGCGTCGTCCTATGTGTCGCTCGTCGCGATCGAAAAAGAAAGAAAAATCGATTTTTTTCGAAATTTTTTTTTCAAGAAAAGGGTCCTATCTGGTGTAGAAAAACGCGCTCTTTCCAACGGCGCCAACCGCACTTCGATACGACCGTTCGTTTTCGACTTATTCCCGTTTAAGTGATCAAGGATTGTGTCGTTCTCCCGCCGGTCCGTGTAAGTTGATACCGTCGCTTACGCTGACGGTAAGTGGACGTTTAATCGCACATATCTCGAAAACGGTTGATCCGATCGGAAAAATTCTTGAACAGGTCGACGCGCCGAGTAATTGCGCGTCGTCCTATGTGTCGCTCGTCGCGATCGAAAAAGAAAAAAAATCGATTTTTTTCGAAATTTTTTTTCAAGAAAAGGGTCCTATCTGGTGTAGAAAAACGCGCTCTTTCCAACGGCGCCAACCGCACTTCGATAGGACCGTTCGTTCTCGACTTATTCCCGTTTAAGTGATCAAGGTCGAAAAACTCGCAAAATTGTGCGAACTGGATTTCCGAACGCGACTGCTGCTCAAATAAAAGAGCCACAGAGACGATCTTGGCCTCGTTCGATTGCCCAAAATCTCGGAAAGTTTTTAGAAAAAGCGCACCTCGATCGAGCGACGCCTTGTGCCCAGAGCGTCAACGACAATGGCGCTTTGAAAAACGCAAAAACAACAAGAGGGAAAATCTCTCAACTTTGGACGGGCCCTCATTGCGAACGGAGGGTCCGATTCGAGCGCCGTTTTTACTAAAAACTGCCCTGGACTTTTGTGCGTCGTACGAGTCCAAAATCGATCGGCTACGATGATATTTGGCGGAGCTACGGGCTGCGGAACGGAGCCCTGCTCGCAAACTCGCCCGTTCAAAAGGTAGACGTTTGATCGCACATATCTCGAAAACGGTTGATCCGATCGGAAAAATTCTTGAACAGGTCGACGCGCCGAGTAATTGCGCGTCGTCCTATGTGTCGCTCGTCGCGATCGAAAAAGAAAGAAAAATCGATTTTTTTCGAAATTTTTTTTTCAAGAAAAGGGTCCTATCTGGTGTAGAAAAACGCGCTCTTTCCAACGGCGCCAACCGCACTTCGATACGACCGTTCGTTTTCGACTTATTCCCGTTTAAGTGATCAAAAATTGTGTCGTTCTCCCGCCGGTCCGTGTAAGTTGATACCGTCGCTTACGCTGACGGTAAGTGGACGTTTAATCGCACATATCTCGAAAACGGTTGATCCGATCGGAAAAATTCTTGAACAGGTCGACGCGCCGAGTAATTGCGCGTCGTCCTATGTGTCGCTCGTCGCGATCGAAAAAGAAAGAAAAATCGATTTTTTTCGAAATTTTTTTTTCAAGAAAAGGGTCCTATCTGGTGTAGAAAAACGCGCTCTTTCCAACGGCGCCAACCGCACTTCGATAGGACCGTTCGTTCTCGACTTATTCCCGTTTAAGTGATCAATGTCGAAAAACTCGCAAAATTGTGCGAACTGGATTTCCGAACGTGACTGCTGCTCAAATAAAAGAGCCACAGAGACTATCTTGGCCTCGTTCGATTGCCCAAAGTCTCGGAAAGTTTTTAGAAAAAGCGCACCTCGATCGAGCGACGCCTTGTGCCCAGAGCGTCAACGACAATGGCGCTTTGAAAAACGCAAAAACAACAAGAGGGAAAATCTCTCAACTTTGGACGGGCCCTCATCGCGAACGGAGGGTCCGATTCGAGCGCCGTTTTTACTAAAAACTGCCCTGGACTTTTGTGCGTCGTACGAGTCCAAAATCGATCGGCTACGATGATATTTGGCCGAGCTACGGGCTGCGGAACGGAGCCCTGCTCGCAAACTCGCCCGTTCAAAAGGTAGACGTTTGATCGCACATATCTCGAAAACGGTTGATCCGATCGGAAAAATTCTTGAACAGGTCGACGCGCCGAGTAATTGCGCGTCGTCCTATGTGTCGCTCGTCGCGATCGAAAAAGAAAGAAAAATCGATTTTTTTCGAAATTTTTTTTTCAAGAAAAGGGTCCTATCTGGTGTAGAAAAACGCGCTCTTTCCAACGGCGCCAACCGCACTTCGATAGGACCGTTCGTTCTCGACTTATTCCCGTTTAAGTGATCAAGGTCGAAAAACTCGCAAAATTGTGCGAACTGGACTTCCGAACGCGACTGCTGCTCAAATAAAAGAGCCACAGAGACGATCTTGGCCTCGTTCGATTTCCCAAAGTCTCGGAAAGTTTTTAGAAAAAGCGCACCTCGATCGAGCGACGCCTTGTGCCCAGAGCGTCAACGACAATGGCGCTTTGAAAAACGCAAAAACAACAACAGGGAAAATCTCTCAACTTTGGACGGGCCCTCATCGCGAACGGAGGGTCCGATTCGAGCGCCGTTTTTACTAAAAACTGCCCTGGACTTTTGTGCGTCGTACGAGTCCAAAATCGATCGGCTACGATGATATTTGGCGGAGCTACGGGCTGCGGAACGGAGCCCTGCTCGCAAACTCGCCCGTTCAAAAGGTAGACGTTTGATCGCACATATCTCGAAAACGGTTGATCCGATCGGAAAAATTCTTGAACAGGTCGACGCGCCGAGTAATTGCGCGTCGTCCTATGTGTCGCTCGTCGCGATCGAAAAAGAAAGAAAAATCGATTTTTTTCGAAATTTTTTTTTCAAGAAAAGGGTCCTATCTGGTGTAGAAAAACGCGCTCTTTCCAACGGCGCCAACCGCACTTCGATACGACCGTTCGTTTTCGACTTATTCCCGTTTAAGTGATCAAGGATTGTGTCGTTCTCCCGCCGGTCCGTGTAAGTTGATACCGTCGCTTACGCTGACGGTAAGTGGACGTTTAATCGCACATATCTCGAAAACGGTTGATCCGATCGGAAAAATTCTTGAACAGGTCGACGCGCCGAGTAATTGCGCGTCGTCCTATGTGTCGCTCGTCGCGATCGAAAAAGAAAAAAAATCGATTTTTTTCGAAATTTTTTTTCAAGAAAAGGGTCCTATCTGGTGTAGAAAAACGCGCTCTTTCCAACGGCGCCAACCGCACTTCGATAGGACCGTTCGTTCTCGACTTATTCCCGTTTAAGTGATCAAGGTCGAAAAACTCGCAAAATTGTGCGAACTGGATTTCCGAACGCGACTGCTGCTCAAATAAAAGAGCCACAGAGACGATCTTGGCCTCGTTCGATTGCCCAAAATCTCGGAAAGTTTTTAGAAAAAGCGCACCTCGATCGAGCGACGCCTTGTGCCCAGAGCGTCAACGACAATGGCGCTTTGAAAAACGCAAAAACAACAAGAGGGAAAATCTCTCAACTTTGGACGGGCCCTCATTGCGAACGGAGGGTCCGATTCGAGCGCCGTTTTTACTAAAAACTGCCCTGGACTTTTGTGCGTCGTACGAGTCCAAAATCGATCGGCTACGATGATATTTGGCGGAGCTACGGGCTGCGGAACGGAGCCCTGCTCGCAAACTCGCCCGTTCAAAAGGTAGACGTTTGATCGCACATATCTCGAAAACGGTTGATCCGATCGGAAAAATTCTTGAACAGGTCGACGCGCCGAGTAATTGCGCGTCGTCCTATGTGTCGCTCGTCGCGATCGAAAAAGAAAGAAAAATCGATTTTTTTCGAAATTTTTTTTTCAAGAAAAGGGTCCTATCTGGTGTAGAAAAACGCGCTCTTTCCAACGGCGCCAACCGCACTTCGATACGACCGTTCGTTTTCGACTTATTCCCGTTTAAGTGATCAAAAATTGTGTCGTTCTCCCGCCGGTCCGTGTAAGTTGATACCGTCGCTTACGCTGACGGTAAGTGGACGTTTAATCGCACATATCTCGAAAACGGTTGATCCGATCGGAAAAATTCTTGAACAGGTCGACGCGCCGAGTAATTGCGCGTCGTCCTATGTGTCGCTCGTCGCGATCGAAAAAGAAAGAAAAATCGATTTTTTTCGAAATTTTTTTTTCAAGAAAAGGGTCCTATCTGGTGTAGAAAAACGCGCTCTTTCCAACGGCGCCAACCGCACTTCGATAGGACCGTTCGTTCTCGACTTATTCCCGTTTAAGTGATCAATGTCGAAAAACTCGCAAAATTGTGCGAACTGGATTTCCGAACGTGACTGCTGCTCAAATAAAAGAGCCACAGAGACTATCTTGGCCTCGTTCGATTGCCCAAAGTCTCGGAAAGTTTTTAGAAAAAGCGCACCTCGATCGAGCGACGCCTTGTGCCCAGAGCGTCAACGACAATGGCGCTTTGAAAAACGCAAAAACAACAAGAGGGAAAATCTCTCAACTTTGGACGGGCCCTCATCGCGAACGGAGGGTCCGATTCGAGCGCCGTTTTTACTAAAAACTGCCCTGGACTTTTGTGCGTCGTACGAGTCCAAAATCGATCGGCTACGATGATATTTGGCCGAGCTACGGGCTGCGGAACGGAGCCCTGCTCGCAAACTCGCCCGTTCAAAAGGTAGACGTTTGATCGCACATATCTCGAAAACGGTTGATCCGATCGGAAAAATTCTTGAACAGGTCGACGCGCCGAGTAATTGCGCGTCGTCCTATGTGTCGCTCGTCGCGATCGAAAAAGAAAGAAAAATCGATTTTTTTCGAAATTTTTTTTTCGAGAAAAGGGTCCTATCTGGTGTAGAAAAACGCGCTCTTTCCAACGGCGCCAACCGCACTTCGATAGGACCGTTCGTTCTCGACTTATTCCCGTTTAAGTGATCAAGGTCGAAAAACTCGCAAAATTGTGCGAACTGGACTTCCGAACGCGACTGCTGCTCAAATAAAAGAGCCACAGAGACGATCTTGGCCTCGTTCGATTTCCCAAAGTCTCGGAAAGTTTTTAGAAAAAGCGCACCTCGATCGAGCGACGCCTTGTGCCCAGAGCGTCAACGACAATGGCGCTTTGAAAAACGCAAAAACAACAAGAGGGAAAATCTCTCAACTTTGGACGGGCCCTCATCGCGAACGGAGGGTCCGATTCGAGCGCCGTTTTTACTAAAAACTGCCCTGGACTTTTGTGCGTCGTACGAGTCCAAAATCGATCGGCTACGATGATATTTGGCCGAGCTACGGGCTGCGGAACGGAGCCCTGCTCGCAAACTCGCCCGTTCAAAAGGTAGACGTTTGATCGCACATATCTCGAAAACGGTTGATCCGATCGGAAAAATTCTTGAACAGGTCGACGCGCCGAGTAATTGCGCGTCGTCCTATGTGTCGCTCGTCGCGATCGAAAAAGAAAGAAAAATCGATTTTTTTCGAAATTTTTTTTTCAAGAAAAGGGTCCTATCTGGTGTAGAAAAACGCGCTCTTTCCAACGGCGCCAACCGCACTTCGATAGGACCGTTCGTTCTCGACTTATTCCCGTTTAAGTGATCAAGGTCGAAAAACTCGCAAAATTGTGCGAACTGGACTTCCGAACGCGACTGCTGCTCAAATAAAAGAGCCACAGAGACGATCTTGGCCTCGTTCGATTTCCCAAAGTCTCGGAAAGTTTTTAGAAAAAGCGCACCTCGATCGAGCGACGCCTTGTGCCCAGAGCGTCAACGACAATGGCGCTTTGAAAAACGCAAAAACAACAAGAGGGAAAATCTCTCAACTTTGGACGGGCCCTCATCGCGAACGGAGGGTCCGATTCGAGCGCCGTTTTTACTAAAAACTGCCCTGGACTTTTGTGCGTCGTACGAGTCCAAAATCGATCGGCTACGATGATATTTGGCGGAGCTACGGGCTGCGGAACGGAGCCCTGCTCGCAAACTCGCCCGTTCAAAAGGTAGACGTTTGATCGCACATATCTCGAAAACGGTTGATCCGATCGGAAAAATTCTTGAACAGGTCGACGCGCCGAGTAATTGCGCGTCGTCCTATGTGTCGCTCGTCGCGATCGAAAAAGAAAAAAAAATCGATTTTTTTCGAAATTTTTTTTTCAAGAAAAGGGTCCTATCTGGTGTAGAAAAACGCGCTCTTTCCAACGGCGCCAACCGCACTTCGATAGGACCGTTCGTTCTCGACTTATTCCCGTTTAAGTGATCAAGGTCGAAAAACTCGCAAAATTGTGCGAACTGGATTTCCGAACGCGACTGCTGCTCAAATAAAAGAGCCACAGAGACGATCTTGGCCTCGTTCGATTGCCCAAAATCTCGGAAAGTTTTTAGAAAAAGCGCACCTCGATCGAGCGACGCCTTGTGCCCAGAGCGTCAACGACAATGGCGCTTTGAAAAACGCAAAAACAACAAGAGGGAAAATCTCTCAACTTTGGACGGGCCCTCATCGCGAACGGAGGGTCCGATTCGAGCGCCGTTTTTACTAAAAACTGCCCTGGACTTTTGTGCGTCGTACGAGTCCAAAATCGATCGGCTACGATGATATTTGGCGGAGCTACGGGCTGCGGAACGGAGCCCTGCTCGCAAACTCGCCCGTTCAAAAGGTAGACGTTTGATCGCACATATCTCGAAAACGGTTGATCCGATCGGAAAAATTCTTGAACAGGTCGACGCGCCGAGTAATTGCGCGTCGTCCTATGTGTCGCTCGTCGCGATCGAAAAAGAAAGAAAAATCGATTTTTTTCGAAATTTTTTTTTCAAGAAAAGGGTCCTATCTGGTGTAGAAAAACGCGCTCTTTCCAACGGCGCCAACCGCACTTCGATACGACCGTTCGTTTTCGACTTATTCCCGTTTAAGTGATCAAAAATTGTGTCGTTCTCCCGCCGGTCCGTGTAAGTTGATACCGTCGCTTACGCTGACGGTAAGTGGACGTTTAATCGCACATATCTCGAAAACGGTTGATCCGATCGGAAAAATTCTTGAACAGGTCGACGCGCCGAGTAATTGCGCGTCGTCCTATGTGTCGCTCGTCGCGATCGAAAAAGAAAGAAAAATCGATTTTTTTCGAAATTTTTTTTTCAAGAAAAGGGTCCTATCTGGTGTAGAAAAACGCGCTCTTTCCAACGGCGCCAACCGCACTTCGATAGGACCGTTCGTTCTCGACTTATTCCCGTTTAAGTGATCAATGTCGAAAAACTCGCAAAATTGTGCGAACTGGATTTCCGAACGTGACTGCTGCTCAAATAAAAGAGCCACAGAGACTATCTTGGCCTCGTTCGATTGCCCAAAGTCTCGGAAAGTTTTTAGAAAAAGCGCACCTCGATCGAGCGACGCCTTGTGCCCAGAGCGTCAACGACAATGGCGCTTTGAAAAACGCAAAAACAACAAGAGGGAAAATCTCTCAACTTTGGACGGGCCCTCATCGCGAACGGAGGGTCCGATTCGAGCGCCGTTTTTACTAAAAACTGCCCTGGACTTTTGTGCGTCGTACGAGTCCAAAATCGATCGGCTACGATGATATTTGGCCGAGCTACGGGCTGCGGAACGGAGCCCTGCTCGCAAACTCGCCCGTTCAAAAGGTAGACGTTTGATCGCACATATCTCGAAAACGGTTGATCCGATCGGAAAAATTCTTGAACAGGTCGACGCGCCGAGTAATTGCGCGTCGTCCTATGTGTCGCTCGTCGCGATCGAAAAAGAAAGAAAAATCGATTTTTTTCGAAATTTTTTTTTCAAGAAAAGGGTCCTATCTGGTGTAGAAAAACGCGCTCTTTCCAACGGCGCCAACCGCACTTCGATAGGACCGTTCGTTCTCGACTTATTCCCGTTTAAGTGATCAAGGTCGAAAAACTCGCAAAATTGTGCGAACTGGACTTCCGAACGCGACTGCTGCTCAAATAAAAGAGCCACAGAGACGATCTTGGCCTCGTTCGATTTCCCAAAGTCTCGGAAAGTTTTTAGAAAAAGCGCACCTCGATCGAGCGACGCCTTGTGCCCAGAGCGTCAACGACAATGGCGCTTTGAAAAACGCAAAAACAACAAGAGGGAAAATCTCTCAACTTTGGACGGGCCCTCATCGCGAACGGAGGGTCCGATTCGAGCGCCGTTTTTACTAAAAACTGCCCTGGACTTTTGTGCGTCGTACGAGTCCAAAATCGATCGGCTACGATGATATTTGGCGGAGCTACGGGCTGCGGAACGGAGCCCTGCTCGCAAACTCGCCCGTTCAAAAGGTAGACGTTTGATCGCACATATCTCGAAAACGGTTGATCCGATCGGAAAAATTCTTGAACAGGTCGACGCGCCGAGTAATTGCGCGTCGTCCTATGTGTCGCTCGTCGCGATCGAAAAAGAAAGAAAAATCGATTTTTTTCGAAATTTTTTTTTCAAGAAAAGGGTCCTATCTGGTGTAGAAAAACGCGCTCTTTCCAACGGCGCCAACCGCACTTCGATACGACCGTTCGTTTTCGACTTATTCCCGTTTAAGTGATCAAGGATTGTGTCGTTCTCCCGCCGGTCCGTGTAAGTTGATACCGTCGCTTACGCTGACGGTAAGTGGACGTTTAATCGCACATATCTCGAAAACGGTTGATCCGATCGGAAAAATTCTTGAACAGGTCGACGCGCCGAGTAATTGCGCGTCGTCCTATGTGTCGCTCGTCGCGATCGAAAAAGAAAAAAAATCGATTTTTTTCGAAATTTTTTTTCAAGAAAAGGGTCCTATCTGGTGTAGAAAAACGCGCTCTTTCCAACGGCGCCAACCGCACTTCGATAGGACCGTTCGTTCTCGACTTATTCCCGTTTAAGTGATCAAGGTCGAAAAACTCGCAAAATTGTGCGAACTGGATTTCCGAACGCGACTGCTGCTCAAATAAAAGAGCCACAGAGACGATCTTGGCCTCGTTCGATTGCCCAAAATCTCGGAAAGTTTTTAGAAAAAGCGCACCTCGATCGAGCGACGCCTTGTGCCCAGAGCGTCAACGACAATGGCGCTTTGAAAAACGCAAAAACAACAAGAGGGAAAATCTCTCAACTTTGGACGGGCCCTCATTGCGAACGGAGGGTCCGATTCGAGCGCCGTTTTTACTAAAAACTGCCCTGGACTTTTGTGCGTCGTACGAGTCCAAAATCGATCGGCTACGATGATATTTGGCGGAGCTACGGGCTGCGGAACGGAGCCCTGCTCGCAAACTCGCCCGTTCAAAAGGTAGACGTTTGATCGCACATATCTCGAAAACGGTTGATCCGATCGGAAAAATTCTTGAACAGGTCGACGCGCCGAGTAATTGCGCGTCGTCCTATGTGTCGCTCGTCGCGATCGAAAAAGAAAGAAAAATCGATTTTTTTCGAAATTTTTTTTTCAAGAAAAGGGTCCTATCTGGTGTAGAAAAACGCGCTCTTTCCAACGGCGCCAACCGCACTTCGATACGACCGTTCGTTTTCGACTTATTCCCGTTTAAGTGATCAAAAATTGTGTCGTTCTCCCGCCGGTCCGTGTAAGTTGATACCGTCGCTTACGCTGACGGTAAGTGGACGTTTAATCGCACATATCTCGAAAACGGTTGATCCGATCGGAAAAATTCTTGAACAGGTCGACGCGCCGAGTAATTGCGCGTCGTCCTATGTGTCGCTCGTCGCGATCGAAAAAGAAAGAAAAATCGATTTTTTTCGAAATTTTTTTTTCAAGAAAAGGGTCCTATCTGGTGTAGAAAAACGCGCTCTTTCCAACGGCGCCAACCGCACTTCGATAGGACCGTTCGTTCTCGACTTATTCCCGTTTAAGTGATCAATGTCGAAAAACTCGCAAAATTGTGCGAACTGGATTTCCGAACGTGACTGCTGCTCAAATAAAAGAGCCACAGAGACTATCTTGGCCTCGTTCGATTGCCCAAAGTCTCGGAAAGTTTTTAGAAAAAGCGCACCTCGATCGAGCGACGCCTTGTGCCCAGAGCGTCAACGACAATGGCGCTTTGAAAAACGCAAAAACAACAAGAGGGAAAATCTCTCAACTTTGGACGGGCCCTCATCGCGAACGGAGGGTCCGATTCGAGCGCCGTTTTTACTAAAAACTGCCCTGGACTTTTGTGCGTCGTACGAGTTCAAAATCGATCGGCTACGATGATATTTGGCCGAGCTACGGGCTGCGGAACGGAGCCCTGCTCGCAAACTCGCCCGTTCAAAAGGTAGACGTTTGATCGCACATATCTCGAAAACGGTTGATCCGATCGGAAAAATTCTTGAACAGGTCGACGCGCCGAGTAATTGCGCGTCGTCCTATGTGTCGCTCGTCGCGATCGAAAAAGAAAGAAAAATCGATTTTTTTCGAAATTTTTTTTTCAAGAAAAGGGTCCTATCTGGTGTAGAAAAACGCGCTCTTTCCAACGGCGCCAACCGCACTTCGATAGGACCGTTCGTTCTCGACTTATTCCCGTTTAAGTGATCAAGGTCGAAAAACTCGCAAAATTGTGCGAACTGGATTTCCGAACGCGACTGCTGCTCAAATAAAAGAGCCACAGAGACGATCTTGGCCTCGTTCGATTGCCCAAAATCTCGGAAAGTTTTTAGAAAAAGCGCACCTCGATCGAGCGACGCCTTGTGCCCAGAGCGTCAACGACAATGGCGCTTTGAAAAACGCAAAAACAACAAGAGGGAAAATCTCTCAACTTTGGACGGGCCCTCATCGCGAACGGAGGGTCCGATTCGAGCGCCGTTTTCACTAAAAACTGCCCTGGACTTTTGTGCGTCGTACGAGTCCAAAATCGATCGGCTACGATGATATTTGGCGGAGCTACGGGCTGCGGAACGGAGCCCTGCTCGCAAACTCGCCCGTTCAAAAGGTAGACGTTTGATCGCACATATCTCGAAAACGGTTGATCCGATCGGAAAAATTCTTGAACAGGTCGACGCGCCGAGTAATTGCGCGTCGTCCTATGTGTCGCTCGTCGCGATCGAAAAAGAAAGAAAAATCGATTTTTTTCGAAATTTTTTTTTCAAGAAAAGGGTCCTATCTGGTGTAGAAAAACGCGCTCTTTCCAACGGCGCCAACCGCACTTCGATACGACCGTTCGTTTTCGACTTATTCCCGTTTAAGTGATCAAAAATTGTGTCGTTCTCCCGCCGGTCCGTGTAAGTTGATACCGTCGCTTACGCTGACGGTAAGTGGACGTTTAATCGCACATATCTCGAAAACGGTTGATCCGATCGGAAAAATTCTTGAACAGGTCGACGCGCCGAGTAATTGCGCGTCGTCCTATGTGTCGCTCGTCGCGATCGAAAAAGAAAGAAAAATCGATTTTTTTCGAAATTTTTTTTTCAAGAAAAGGGTCCTATCTGGTGTAGAAAAACGCGCTCTTTCCAACGGCGCCAACCGCACTTCGATAGGACCGTTCGTTCTCGACTTATTCCCGTTTAAGTGATCAATGTCGAAAAACTCGCAAAATTGTGCGAACTGGATTTCCGAACGTGACTGCTGCTCAAATAAAAGAGCCACAGAGACTATCTTGGCCTCGTTCGATTGCCCAAAGTCTCGGAAAGTTTTTAGAAAAAGCGCACCTCGATCGAGCGACGCCTTGTGCCCAGAGCGTCAACGACAATGGCGCTTTGAAAAACGCAAAAACAACAAGAGGGAAAATCTCTCAACTTTGGACGGGCCCTCATCGCGAACGGAGGGTCCGATTCGAGCGCCGTTTTTACTAAAAACTGCCCTGGACTTTTGTGCGTCGTACGAGTCCAAAATCGATCGGCTACGATGATATTTGGCGGAGCTACGGGCTGCGGAACGGAGCCCTGCTCGCAAACTCGCCCGTTCAAAAGGTAGACGTTTGATCGCACATATCTCGAAAACGGTTGATCCGATCGGAAAAATTCTTGAACAGGTCGACGCGCCGAGTAATTGCGCGTCGTCCTATGTGTCGCTCGTCGCGATCGAAAAAGAAAGAAAAATCGATTTTTTTCGAAATTTTTTTTTCAAGAAAAGGGTCCTATCTGGTGTAGAAAAACGCGCTCTTTCCAACGGCGCCAACCGCACTTCGATACGACCGTTCGTTTTCGACTTATTCCCGTTTAAGTGATCAAAAATTGTGTCGTTCTCCCGCCGGTCCGTGTAAGTTGATACCGTCGCTTACGCTGACGGTAAGTGGACGTTTAATCGCACATATCTCGAAAACGGTTGATCCGATCGGAAAAATTCTTGAACAGGTCGACGCGCCGAGTAATTGCGCGTCGTCCTATGTGTCGCTCGTCGCGATCGAAAAAGAAAGAAAAATCGATTTTTTTCGAAATTTTTTTTTCAAGAAAAGGGTCCTATCTGGTGTAGAAAAACGCGCTCTTTCCAACGGCGCCAACCGCACTTCGATAGGACCGTTCGTTCTCGACTTATTCCCGTTTAAGTGATCAATGTCGAAAAACTCGCAAAATTGTGCGAACTGGATTTCCGAACGTGACTGCTGCTCAAATAAAAGAGCCACAGAGACTATCTTGGCCTCGTTCGATTGCCCAAAGTCTCGGAAAGTTTTTAGAAAAAGCGCACCTCGATCGAGCGACGCCTTGTGCCCAGAGCGTCAACGACAATGGCGCTTTGAAAAACGCAAAAACAACAAGAGGGAAAATCTCTCAACTTTGGACGGGCCCTCATCGCGAACGGAGGGTCCGATTCGAGCGCCGTTTTTACTAAAAACTGCCCTGGACTTTTGTGCGTCGTACGAGTCCAAAATCGATCGGCTACGATGATATTTGGCGGAGCTACGGGCTGCGGAACGGAGCCCTGCTCGCAAACTCGCCCGTTCAAAAGGTAGACGTTTGATCGCACATATCTCGAAAACGGTTGATCCGATCGGAAAAATTCTTGAACAGGTCGACGCGCCGAGTAATTGCGCGTCGTCCTATGTGTCGCTCGTCGCGATCGAAAAAGAAAAAAAAATCGATTTTTTTCGAAATTTTTTTTTCAAGAAAAGGGTCCTATCTGGTGTAGAAAAACGCGCTCTTTCCAACGGCGCCAACCGCACTTCGATAGGACCGTTCGTTCTCGACTTATTCCCGTTTAAGTGATCAAGGTCGAAAAACTCGCAAAATTGTGCGAACTGGATTTCCGAACGCGACTGCTGCTCAAATAAAAGAGCCACAGAGACGATCTTGGCCTCGTTCGATTTCCCAAAGTCTCGGAAAGTTTTTAGAAAAAGCGCACCTCGATCGAGCGACGCCTTGTGCCCAGAGCGTCAACGACAATGGCGCTTTGAAAAACGCAAAAACAACAAGAGGGAAAATCTCTCAACTTTGGACGGGCCCTCATCGCGAACGGAGGGTCCGATTCTAGCGCCGTTTTTACTAAAAACTGCCCTGGACTTTTGTGCGTCGTACGAGTCCAAAATCGATCGGCTACGATGATATTTGGCGGAGCTACGGGCTGCGGAACGGAGCCCTGCTCGCAAACTCGCCCGTTCAAAAGGTAGACGTTTGATCGCACATATCTCGAAAACGGTTGATCCGATCGGAAAAATTCTTGAACAGGTCGACGCGCCGAGTAATTGCGCGTCGTCCTATGTGTCGCTCGTCGCGATCGAAAAAGAAAGAAAAATCGATTTTTTTCGAAATTTTTTTTTCAAGAAAAGGGTCCTATCTGGTGTAGAAAAACGCGCTCTTTCCAACGGCGCCAACCGCACTTCGATACGACCGTTCGTTTTCGACTTATTCCCGTTTAAGTGATCAAAAATTGTGTCGTTCTCCCGCCGGTCCGTGTAAGTTGATACCGTCGCTTACGCTGACGGTAAGTGGACGTTTAATCGCACATATCTCGAAAACGGTTGATCCGATCGGAAAAATTCTTGAACAGGTCGACGCGCCGAGTAATTGCGCGTCGTCCTATGTGTCGCTCGTCGCGATCGAAAAAGAAAGAAAAATCGATTTTTTTCGAAATTTTTTTTTCAAGAAAAGGGTCCTATCTGGTGTAGAAAAACGCGCTCTTTCCAACGGCGCCAACCGCACTTCGATAGGACCGTTCGTTCTCGACTTATTCCCGTTTAAGTGATCAATGTCGAAAAACTCGCAAAATTGTGCGAACTGGATTTCCGAACGTGACTGCTGCTCAAATAAAAGAGCCACAGAGACTATCTTGGCCTCGTTCGATTGCCCAAAGTCTCGGAAAGTTTTTAGAAAAAGCGCACCTCGATCGAGCGACGCCTTGTGCCCAGAGCGTCAACGACAATGGCGCTTTGAAAAACGCAAAAACAACAAGAGGGAAAATCTCTCAACTTTGGACGGGCCCTCATCGCGAACGGAGGGTCCGATTCGAGCGCCGTTTTTACTAAAAACTGCCCTGGACTTTTGTGCGTCGTACGAGTCCAAAATCGATCGGCTACGATGATATTTGGCGGAGCTACGGGCTGCGGAACGGAGCCCTGCTCGCAAACTCGCCCGTTCAAAAGGTAGACGTTTGATCGCACATATCTCGAAAACGGTTGATCCGATCGGAAAAATTCTTGAACAGGTCGACGCGCCGAGTAATTGCGCGTCGTCCTATGTGTCGCTCGTCGCGATCGAAAAAGAAAGAAAAATCGATTTTTTTCGAAATTTTTTTTTCAAGAAAAGGGTCCTATCTGGTGTAGAAAAACGCGCTCTTTCCAACGGCGCCAACCGCACTTCGATACGACCGTTCGTTTTCGACTTATTCCCGTTTAAGTGATCAAAAATTGTGTCGTTCTCCCGCCGGTCCGTGTAAGTTGATACCGTCGCTTACGCTGACGGTAAGTGGACGTTTAATCGCACATATCTCGAAAACGGTTGATCCGATCGGAAAAATTCTTGAACAGGTCGACGCGCCGAGTAATTGCGCGTCGTCCTATGTGTCGCTCGTCGCGATCGAAAAAGAAAGAAAAATCGATTTTTTTCGAAATTTTTTTTTCAAGAAAAGGGTCCTATCTGGTGTAGAAAAACGCGCTCTTTCCAACGGCGCCAACCGCACTTCGATAGGACCGTTCGTTCTCGACTTATTCCCGTTTAAGTGATCAATGTCGAAAAACTCGCAAAATTGTGCGAACTGGATTTCCGAACGTGACTGCTGCTCAAATAAAAGAGCCACAGAGACTATCTTGGCCTCGTTCGATTGCCCAAAGTCTCGGAAAGTTTTTAGAAAAAGCGCACCTCGATCGAGCGACGCCTTGTGCCCAGAGCGTCAACGACAATGGCGCTTTGAAAAACGCAAAAACAACAAGAGGGAAAATCTCTCAACTTTGGACGGGCCCTCATCGCGAACGGAGGGTCCGATTCGAGCGCCGTTTTTACTAAAAACTGCCCTGGACTTTTGTGCGTCGTACGAGTCCAAAATCGATCGGCTACGATGATATTTGGCCGAGCTACGGGCTGCGGAACGGAGCCCTGCTCGCAAACTCGCCCGTTCAAAAGGTAGACGTTTGATCGCACATATCTCGAAAACGGTTGATCCGATCGGAAAAATTCTTGAACAGGTCGACGCGCCGAGTAATTGCGCGTCGTCCTATGTGTCGCTCGTCGCGATCGAAAAAGAAAGAAAAATCGATTTTTTTCGAAATTTTTTTTTCAAGAAAAGGGTCCTATCTGGTGTAGAAAAACGCGCTCTTTCCAACGGCGCCAACCGCACTTCGATAGGACCGTTCGTTCTCGACTTATTCCCGTTTAAGTGATCAAGGTCGAAAAACTCGCAAAATTGTGCGAACTGGACTTCCGAACGCGACTGCTGCTCAAATAAAAGAGCCACAGAGACGATCTTGGCCTCGTTCGATTTCCCAAAGTCTCGGAAAGTTTTTAGAAAAAGCGCACCTCGATCGAGCGACGCCTTGTGCCCAGAGCGTCAACGACAATGGCGCTTTGAAAAACGCAAAAACAACAAGAGGGAAAATCTCTCAACTTTGGACGGGCCCTCATCGCGAACGGAGGGTCCGATTCGAGCGCCGTTTTTACTAAAAACTGCCCTGGACTTTTGTGC
The DNA here is from genome assembly GCA_947389935.1 of Agrilus cyanescens. NCBI lineage: Eukaryota > Metazoa > Arthropoda > Insecta > Coleoptera > Buprestidae > Agrilus > Agrilus cyanescens. The sequence goes on from OX376713.1 coordinate 21,904,952, forward strand.
GTCGTACGAGTCCAAAATCGATCGGCTACGATGATATTTGGCGGAGCTACGGGCTGCGGAACGGAGCCCTGCTCGCAAACTCGCCCGTTCAAAAGGTAGACGTTTGATCGCACATATCTCGAAAACGGTTGATCCGATCGGAAAAATTCTTGAACAGGTCGACGCGCCGAGTAATTGCGCGTCGTCCTATGTGTCGCTCGTCGCGATCGAAAAAGAAAAAAAAATCGATTTTTTTCGAAATTTTTTTTTCAAGAAAAGGGTCCTATCTGGTGTAGAAAAACGCGCTCTTTCCAACGGCGCCAACCGCACTTCGATAGGACCGTTCGTTCTCGACTTATTCCCGTTTAAGTGATCAAGGTCGAAAAACTCGCAAAATTGTGCGAACTGGATTTCCGAACGCGACTGCTGCTCAAATAAAAGAGCCACAGAGACGATCTTGGCCTCGTTCGATTTCCCAAAGTCTCGGAAAGTTTTTAGAAAAAGCGCACCTCGATCGAGCGACGCCTTGTGCCCAGAGCGTCAACGACAATGGCGCTTTGAAAAACGCAAAAACAACAAGAGGGAAAATCTCTCAACTTTGGACGGGCCCTCATCGCGAACGGAGGGTCCGATTCTAGCGCCGTTTTTACTAAAAACTGCCCTGGACTTTTGTGCGTCGTACGAGTCCAAAATCGATCGGCTACGATGATATTTGGCGGAGCTACGGGCTGCGGAACGGAGCCCTGCTCGCAAACTCGCCCGTTCAAAAGGTAGACGTTTGATCGCACATATCTCGAAAACGGTTGATCCGATCGGAAAAATTCTTGAACAGGTCGACGCGCCGAGTAATTGCGCGTCGTCCTATGTGTCGCTCGTCGCGATCGAAAAAGAAAGAAAAATCGATTTTTTTCGAAATTTTTTTTTCAAGAAAAGGGTCCTATCTGGTGTAGAAAAACGCGCTCTTTCCAACGGCGCCAACCGCACTTCGATACGACCGTTCGTTTTCGACTTATTCCCGTTTAAGTGATCAAAAATTGTGTCGTTCTCCCGCCGGTCCGTGTAAGTTGATACCGTCGCTTACGCTGACGGTAAGTGGACGTTTAATCGCACATATCTCGAAAACGGTTGATCCGATCGGAAAAATTCTTGAACAGGTCGACGCGCCGAGTAATTGCGCGTCGTCCTATGTGTCGCTCGTCGCGATCGAAAAAGAAAGAAAAATCGATTTTTTTCGAAATTTTTTTTTCAAGAAAAGGGTCCTATCTGGTGTAGAAAAACGCGCTCTTTCCAACGGCGCCAACCGCACTTCGATAGGACCGTTCGTTCTCGACTTATTCCCGTTTAAGTGATCAATGTCGAAAAACTCGCAAAATTGTGCGAACTGGATTTCCGAACGTGACTGCTGCTCAAATAAAAGAGCCACAGAGACTATCTTGGCCTCGTTCGATTGCCCAAAGTCTCGGAAAGTTTTTAGAAAAAGCGCACCTCGATCGAGCGACGCCTTGTGCCCAGAGCGTCAACGACAATGGCGCTTTGAAAAACGCAAAAACAACAAGAGGGAAAATCTCTCAACTTTGGACGGGCCCTCATCGCGAACGGAGGGTCCGATTCGAGCGCCGTTTTTACTAAAAACTGCCCTGGACTTTTGTGCGTCGTACGAGTCCAAAATCGATCGGCTACGATGATATTTGGCGGAGCTACGGGCTGCGGAACGGAGCCCTGCTCGCAAACTCGCCCGTTCAAAAGGTAGACGTTTGATCGCACATATCTCGAAAACGGTTGATCCGATCGGAAAAATTCTTGAACAGGTCGACGCGCCGAGTAATTGCGCGTCGTCCTATGTGTCGCTCGTCGCGATCGAAAAAGAAAGAAAAATCGATTTTTTTCGAAATTTTTTTTTCAAGAAAAGGGTCCTATCTGGTGTAGAAAAACGCGCTCTTTCCAACGGCGCCAACCGCACTTCGATACGACCGTTCGTTTTCGACTTATTCCCGTTTAAGTGATCAAAAATTGTGTCGTTCTCCCGCCGGTCCGTGTAAGTTGATACCGTCGCTTACGCTGACGGTAAGTGGACGTTTAATCGCACATATCTCGAAAACGGTTGATCCGATCGGAAAAATTCTTGAACAGGTCGACGCGCCGAGTAATTGCGCGTCGTCCTATGTGTCGCTCGTCGCGATCGAAAAAGAAAGAAAAATCGATTTTTTTCGAAATTTTTTTTTCAAGAAAAGGGTCCTATCTGGTGTAGAAAAACGCGCTCTTTCCAACGGCGCCAACCGCACTTCGATAGGACCGTTCGTTCTCGACTTATTCCCGTTTAAGTGATCAATGTCGAAAAACTCGCAAAATTGTGCGAACTGGATTTCCGAACGTGACTGCTGCTCAAATAAAAGAGCCACAGAGACTATCTTGGCCTCGTTCGATTGCCCAAAGTCTCGGAAAGTTTTTAGAAAAAGCGCACCTCGATCGAGCGACGCCTTGTGCCCAGAGCGTCAACGACAATGGCGCTTTGAAAAACGCAAAAACAACAAGAGGGAAAATCTCTCAACTTTGGACGGGCCCTCATCGCGAACGGAGGGTCCGATTCGAGCGCCGTTTTTACTAAAAACTGCCCTGGACTTTTGTGCGTCGTACGAGTCCAAAATCGATCGGCTACGATGATATTTGGCGGAGCTACGGGCTGCGGAACGGAGCCCTGCTCGCAAACTCGCCCGTTCAAAAGGTAGACGTTTGATCGCACATATCTCGAAAACGGTTGATCCGATCGGAAAAATTCTTGAACAGGTCGACGCGCCGAGTAATTGCGCGTCGTCCTATGTGTCGCTCGTCGCGATCGAAAAAGAAAGAAAAATCGATTTTTTTCGAAATTTTTTTTTCAAGAAAAGGGTCCTATCTGGTGTAGAAAAACGCGCTCTTTCCAACGGCGCCAACCGCACTTCGATACGACCGTTCGTTTTCGACTTATTCCCGTTTAAGTGATCAAGGATTGTGTCGTTCTCCCGCCGGTCCGTGTAAGTTGATACCGTCGCTTACGCTGACGGTAAGTGGACGTTTAATCGCACATATCTCGAAAACGGTTGATCCGATCGGAAAAATTCTTGAACAGGTCGACGCGCCGAGTAATTGCGCGTCGTCCTATGTGTCGCTCGTCGCGATCGAAAAAGAAAAAAAATCGATTTTTTTCGAAATTTTTTTTCAAGAAAAGGGTCCTATCTGGTGTAGAAAAACGCGCTCTTTCCAACGGCGCCAACCGCACTTCGATAGGACCGTTCGTTCTCGACTTATTCCCGTTTAAGTGATCAAGGTCGAAAAACTCGCAAAATTGTGCGAACTGGATTTCCGAACGCGACTGCTGCTCAAATAAAAGAGCCACAGAGACGATCTTGGCCTCGTTCGATTGCCCAAAATCTCGGAAAGTTTTTAGAAAAAGCGCACCTCGATCGAGCGACGCCTTGTGCCCAGAGCGTCAACGACAATGGCGCTTTGAAAAACGCAAAAACAACAAGAGGGAAAATCTCTCAACTTTGGACGGGCCCTCATTGCGAACGGAGGGTCCGATTCGAGCGCCGTTTTTACTAAAAACTGCCCTGGACTTTTGTGCGTCGTACGAGTCCAAAATCGATCGGCTACGATGATATTTGGCGGAGCTACGGGCTGCGGAACGGAGCCCTGCTCGCAAACTCGCCCGTTCAAAAGGTAGACGTTTGATCGCACATATCTCGAAAACGGTTGATCCGATCGGAAAAATTCTTGAACAGGTCGACGCGCCGAGTAATTGCGCGTCGTCCTATGTGTCGCTCGTCGCGATCGAAAAAGAAAGAAAAATCGATTTTTTTCGAAATTTTTTTTTCAAGAAAAGGGTCCTATCTGGTGTAGAAAAACGCGCTCTTTCCAACGGCGCCAACCGCACTTCGATACGACCGTTCGTTTTCGACTTATTCCCGTTTAAGTGATCAAAAATTGTGTCGTTCTCCCGCCGGTCCGTGTAAGTTGATACCGTCGCTTACGCTGACGGTAAGTGGACGTTTAATCGCACATATCTCGAAAACGGTTGATCCGATCGGAAAAATTCTTGAACAGGTCGACGCGCCGAGTAATTGCGCGTCGTCCTATGTGTCGCTCGTCGCGATCGAAAAAGAAAGAAAAATCGATTTTTTTCGAAATTTTTTTTTCAAGAAAAGGGTCCTATCTGGTGTAGAAAAACGCGCTCTTTCCAACGGCGCCAACCGCACTTCGATAGGACCGTTCGTTCTCGACTTATTCCCGTTTAAGTGATCAATGTCGAAAAACTCGCAAAATTGTGCGAACTGGATTTCCGAACGTGACTGCTGCTCAAATAAAAGAGCCACAGAGACTATCTTGGCCTCGTTCGATTGCCCAAAGTCTCGGAAAGTTTTTAGAAAAAGCGCACCTCGATCGAGCGACGCCTTGTGCCCAGAGCGTCAACGACAATGGCGCTTTGAAAAACGCAAAAACAACAAGAGGGAAAATCTCTCAACTTTGGACGGGCCCTCATCGCGAACGGAGGGTCCGATTCGAGCGCCGTTTTTACTAAAAACTGCCCTGGACTTTTGTGCGTCGTACGAGTCCAAAATCGATCGGCTACGATGATATTTGGCGGAGCTACGGGCTGCGGAACGGAGCCCTGCTCGCAAACTCGCCCGTTCAAAAGGTAGACGTTTGATCGCACATATCTCGAAAACGGTTGATCCGATCGGAAAAATTCTTGAACAGGTCGACGCGCCGAGTAATTGCGCGTCGTCCTATGTGTCGCTCGTCGCGATCGAAAAAGAAAGAAAAATCGATTTTTTTCGAAATTTTTTTTTCAAGAAAAGGGTCCTATCTGGTGTAGAAAAACGCGCTCTTTCCAACGGCGCCAACCGCACTTCGATAGGACCGTTCGTTCTCGACTTATTCCCGTTTAAGTGATCAAGGTCGAAAAACTCGCAAAATTGTGCGAACTGGATTTCCGAACGCGACTGCTGCTCAAATAAAAGAGCCACAGAGACGATCTTGGCCTCGTTCGATTGCCCAAAATCTCGGAAAGTTTTTAGAAAAAGCGCACCTCGATCGAGCGACGCCTTGTGCCCAGAGCGTCAACGACAATGGCGCTTTGAAAAACGCAAAAACAACAAGAGGGAAAATCTCTCAACTTTGGACGGGCCCTCATCGCGAACGGAGGGTCCGATTCGAGCGCCGTTTTTACTAAAAACTGCCCTGGACTTTTGTGCGTCGTACGAGTCCAAAATCGATCGGCTACGATGATATTTGGCCGAGCTACGGGCTGCGGAACGGAGCCCTGCTCGCAAACTCGCCCGTTCAAAAGGTAGACGTTTGATCGCACATATCTCGAAAACGGTTGATCCGATCGGAAAAATTCTTGAACAGGTCGACGCGCCGAGTAATTGCGCGTCGTCCTATGTGTCGCTCGTCGCGATCGAAAAAGAAAGAAAAATCGATTTTTTTCGAAATTTTTTTTTCAAGAAAAGGGTCCTATCTGGTGTAGAAAAACGCGCTCTTTCCAACGGCGCCAACCGCACTTCGATAGGACCGTTCGTTCTCGACTTATTCCCGTTTAAGTGATCAAGGTCGAAAAACTCGCAAAATTGTGCGAACTGGATTTCCGAACGCGACTGCTGCTCAAATAAAAGAGCCACAGAGACGATCTTGGCCTCGTTCGATTGCCCAAAATCTCGGAAAGTTTTTAGAAAAAGCGCACCTCGATCGAGCGACGCCTTGTGCCCAGAGCGTCAACGACAATGGCGCTTTGAAAAACGCAAAAACAACAAGAGGGAAAATCTCTCAACTTTGGACGGGCCCTCATCGCGAACGGAGGGTCCGATTCGAGCGCCGTTTTTACTAAAAACTGCCCTGGACTTTTGTGCGTCGTACGAGTCCAAAATCGATCGGCTACGATGATATTTGGCGGAGCTACGGGCTGCGGAACGGAGCCCTGCTCGCAAACTCGCCCGTTCAAAAGGTAGACGTTTGATCGCACATATCTCGAAAACGGTTGATCCGATCGGAAAAATTCTTGAACAGGTCGACGCGCCGAGTAATTGCGCGTCGTCCTATGTGTCGCTCGTCGCGATCGAAAAAGAAAGAAAAATCGATTTTTTTCGAAATTTTTTTTTCAAGAAAAGGGTCCTATCTGGTGTAGAAAAACGCGCTCTTTCCAACGGCGCCAACCGCACTTCGATACGACCGTTCGTTTTCGACTTATTCCCGTTTAAGTGATCAAAAATTGTGTCGTTCTCCCGCCGGTCCGTGTAAGTTGATACCGTCGCTTACGCTGACGGTAAGTGGACGTTTAATCGCACATATCTCGAAAACGGTTGATCCGATCGGAAAAATTCTTGAACAGGTCGACGCGCCGAGTAATTGCGCGTCGTCCTATGTGTCGCTCGTCGCGATCGAAAAAGAAAGAAAAATCGATTTTTTTCGAAATTTTTTTTTCAAGAAAAGGGTCCTATCTGGTGTATAAAAACGCGCTCTTTCCAACGGCGCCAACCGCACTTCGATAGGACCGTTCGTTCTCGACTTATTCCCGTTTAAGTGATCAATGTCGAAAAACTCGCAAAATTGTGCGAACTGGATTTCCGAACGTGACTGCTGCTCAAATAAAAGAGCCACAGAGACTATCTTGGCCTCGTTCGATTGCCCAAAGTCTCGGAAAGTTTTTAGAAAAAGCGCACCTCGATCGAGCGACGCCTTGTGCCCAGAGCGTCAACGACAATGGCGCTTTGAAAAACGCAAAAACAACAAGAGGGAAAATCTCTCAACTTTGGACGGGCCCTCATCGCGAACGGAGGGTCCGATTCGAGCGCCGTTTTTACTAAAAACTGCCCTGGACTTTTGTGCGTCGTACGAGTCCAAAATCGATCGGCTACGATGATATTTGGCCGAGCTACGGGCTGCGGAACGGAGCCCTGCTCGCAAACTCGCCCGTTCAAAAGGTAGACGTTTGATCGCACATATCTCGAAAACGGTTGATCCGATCGGAAAAATTCTTGAACAGGTCGACGCGCCGAGTAATTGCGCGTCGTCCTATGTGTCGCTCGTCGCGATCGAAAAAGAAAGAAAAATCGATTTTTTTCGAAATTTTTTTTTCAAGAAAAGGGTCCTATCTGGTGTAGAAAAACGCGCTCTTTCCAACGGCGCCAACCGCACTTCGATAGGACCGTTCGTTCTCGACTTATTCCCGTTTAAGTGATCAAGGTCGAAAAACTCGCAAAATTGTGCGAACTGGACTTCCGAACGCGACTGCTGCTCAAATAAAAGAGCCACAGAGACGATCTTGGCCTCGTTCGATTTCCCAAAGTCTCGGAAAGTTTTTAGAAAAAGCGCACCTCGATCGAGCGACGCCTTGTGCCCAGAGCGTCAACGACAATGGCGCTTTGAAAAACGCAAAAACAACAAGAGGGAAAATCTCTCAACTTTGGACGGGCCCTCATCGCGAACGGAGGGTCCGATTCGAGCGCCGTTTTTACTAAAAACTGCCCTGGACTTTTGTGCGTCGTACGAGTCCAAAATCGATCGGCTACGATGATATTTGGCGGAGCTACGGGCTGCGGAACGGAGCCCTGCTCGCAAACTCGCCCGTTCAAAAGGTAGACGTTTGATCGCACATATCTCGAAAACGGTTGATCCGATCGGAAAAATTCTTGAACAGGTCGACGCGCCGAGTAATTGCGCGTCGTCCTATGTGTCGCTCGTCGCGATCGAAAAAGAAAAAAAAATCGATTTTTTTCGAAATTTTTTTTTCAAGAAAAGGGTCCTATCTGGTGTAGAAAAACGCGCTCTTTCCAACGGCGCCAACCGCACTTCGATAGGACCGTTCGTTCTCGACTTATTCCCGTTTAAGTGATCAAGGTCGAAAAACTCGCAAAATTGTGCGAACTGGATTTCCGAACGCGACTGCTGCTCAAATAAAAGAGCCACAGAGACGATCTTGGCCTCGTTCGATTGCCCAAAATCTCGGAAAGTTTTTAGAAAAAGCGCACCTCGATCGAGCGACGCCTTGTGCCCAGAGCGTCAACGACAATGGCGCTTTGAAAAACGCAAAAACAACAAGAGGGAAAATCTCTCAACTTTGGACGGGCCCTCATCGCGAACGGAGGGTCCGATTCGAGCGCCGTTTTTACTAAAAACTGCCCTGGACTTTTGTGCGTCGTACGAGTCCAAAATCGATCGGCTACGATGATATTTGGCGGAGCTACGGGCTGCGGAACGGAGCCCTGCTCGCAAACTCGCCCGTTCAAAAGGTAGACGTTTGATCGCACATATCTCGAAAACGGTTGATCCGATCGGAAAAATTCTTGAACAGGTCGACGCGCCGAGTAATTGCGCGTCGTCCTATGTGTCGCTCGTCGCGATCGAAAAAGAAAGAAAAATCGATTTTTTTCGAAATTTTTTTTTCAAGAAAAGGGTCCTATCTGGTGTAGAAAAACGCGCTCTTTCCAACGGCGCCAACCGCACTTCGATACGACCGTTCGTTTTCGACTTATTCCCGTTTAAGTGATCAAAAATTGTGTCGTTCTCCCGCCGGTCCGTGTAAGTTGATACCGTCGCTTACGCTGACGGTAAGTGGACGTTTAATCGCACATATCTCGAAAACGGTTGATCCGATCGGAAAAATTCTTGAACAGGTCGACGCGCCGAGTAATTGCGCGTCGTCCTATGTGTCGCTCGTCGCGATCGAAAAAGAAAGAAAAATCGATTTTTTTCGAAATTTTTTTTTCAAGAAAAGGGTCCTATCTGGTGTAGAAAAACGCGCTCTTTCCAACGGCGCCAACCGCACTTCGATAGGACCGTTCGTTCTCGACTTATTCCCGTTTAAGTGATCAATGTCGAAAAACTCGCAAAATTGTGCGAACTGGATTTCCGAACGTGACTGCTGCTCAAATAAAAGAGCCACAGAGACTATCTTGGCCTCGTTCGATTGCCCAAAGTCTCGGAAAGTTTTTAGAAAAAGCGCACCTCGATCGAGCGACGCCTTGTGCCCAGAGCGTCAACGACAATGGCGCTTTGAAAAACGCAAAAACAACAAGAGGGAAAATCTCTCAACTTTGGACGGGCCCTCATCGCGAACGGAGGGTCCGATTCGAGCGCCGTTTTTACTAAAAACTGCCCTGGACTTTTGTGCGTCGTACGAGTCCAAAATCGATCGGCTACGATGATATTTGGCCGAGCTACGGGCTGCGGAACGGAGCCCTGCTCGCAAACTCGCCCGTTCAAAAGGTAGACGTTTGATCGCACATATCTCGAAAACGGTTGATCCGATCGGAAAAATTCTTGAACAGGTCGACGCGCCGAGTAATTGCGCGTCGTCCTATGTGTCGCTCGTCGCGATCGAAAAAGAAAGAAAAATCGATTTTTTTCGAAATTTTTTTTTCAAGAAAAGGGTCCTATCTGGTGTAGAAAAACGCGCTCTTTCCAACGGCGCCAACCGCACTTCGATAGGACCGTTCGTTCTCGACTTATTCCCGTTTAAGTGATCAAGGTCGAAAAACTCGCAAAATTGTGCGAACTGGACTTCCGAACGCGACTGCTGCTCAAATAAAAGAGCCACAGAGACGATCTTGGCCTCGTTCGATTTCCCAAAGTCTCGGAAAGTTTTTAGAAAAAGCGCACCTCGATCGAGCGACGCCTTGTGCCCAGAGCGTCAACGACAATGGCGCTTTGAAAAACGCAAAAACAACAAGAGGGAAAATCTCTCAACTTTGGACGGGCCCTCATCGCGAACGGAGGGTCAGATTCGAGCGCCGTTTTTACTAAAAACTGCCCTGGACTTTTGTGCGTCGTACGAGTCCAAAATCGATCGGCTACGATGATATTTGGCGGAGCTACGGGCTGCGGAACGGAGCCCTGCTCGCAAACTCGCCCGTTCAAAAGGTAGACGTTTGATCGCACATATCTCGAAAACGGTTGATCCGATCGGAAAAATTCTTGAACAGGTCGACGCGCCGAGTAATTGCGCGTCGTCCTATGTGTCGCTCGTCGCGATCGAAAAAGAAAGAAAAATCGATTTTTTTCGAAATTTTTTTTTCAAGAAAAGGGTCCTATCTGGTGTAGAAAAACGCGCTCTTTCCAACGGCGCCAACCGCACTTCGATACGACCGTTCGTTTTCGACTTATTCCCGTTTAAGTGATCAAGGATTGTGTCGTTCTCCCGCCGGTCCGTGTAAGTTGATACCGTCGCTTACGCTGACGGTAAGTGGACGTTTAATCGCACATATCTCGAAAACGGTTGATCCGATCGGAAAAATTCTTGAACAGGTCGACGCGCCGAGTAATTGCGCGTCGTCCTATGTGTCGCTCGTCGCGATCGAAAAAGAAAAAAAATCGATTTTTTTCGAAATTTTTTTTCAAGAAAAGGGTCCTATCTGGTGTAGAAAAACGCGCTCTTTCCAACGGCGCCAACCGCACTTCGATAGGACCGTTCGTTCTCGACTTATTCCCGTTTAAGTGATCAATGTCGAAAAACTCGCAAAATTGTGCGAACTGGATTTCCGAACGTGACTGCTGCTCAAATAAAAGAGCCACAGAGACTATCTTGGCCTCGTTCGATTGCCCAAAGTCTCGGAAAGTTTTTAGAAAAAGCGCACCTCGATCGAGCGACGCCTTGTGCCCAGAGCGTCAACGACAATGGCGCTTTGAAAAACGCAAAAACAACAAGAGGGAAAATCTCTCAACTTTGGACGGGCCCTCATCGCGAACGGAGGGTCCGATTCGAGCGCCGTTTTTACTAAAAACTGCCCTGGACTTTTGTGCGTCGTACGAGTCCAAAATCGATCGGCTACGATGATATTTGGCCGAGCTACGGGCTGCGGAACGGAGCCCTGCTCGCAAACTCGCCCGTTCAAAAGGTAGACGTTTGATCGCACATATCTCGAAAACGGTTGATCCGATCGGAAAAATTCTTGAACAGGTCGACGCGCCGAGTAATTGCGCGTCGTCCTATGTGTCGCTCGTCGCGATCGAAAAAGAAAGAAAAATCGATTTTTTTCGAAATTTTTTTTTCAAGAAAAGGGTCCTATCTGGTGTAGAAAAACGCGCTCTTTCCAACGGCGCCAACCGCACTTCGATACGACCGTTCGTTTTCGACTTATTCCCGTTTAAGTGATCAAAAATTGTGTCGTTCTCCCGCCGGTCCGTGTAAGTTGATACCGTCGCTTACGCTGACGGTAAGTGGACGTTTAATCGCACATATCTCGAAAACGGTTGATCCGATCGGAAAAATTCTTGAACAGGTCGACGCGCCGAGTAATTGCGCGTCGTCCTATGTGTCGCTCGTCGCGATCGAAAAAGAAAGAAAAATCGATTTTTTTCGAAATTTTTTTTTCAAGAAAAGGGTCCTATCTGGTGTAGAAAAACGCGCTCTTTCCAACGGCGCCAACCGCACTTCGATAGGACCGTTCGTTCTCGACTTATTCCCGTTTAAGTGATCAATGTCGAAAAACTCGCAAAATTGTGCGAACTGGATTTCCGAACGTGACTGCTGCTCAAATAAAAGAGCCACAGAGACTATCTTGGCCTCGTTCGATTGCCCAAAGTCTCGGAAAGTTTTTAGAAAAAGCGCACCTCGATCGAGCGACGCCTTGTGCCCAGAGCGTCAACGACAATGGCGCTTTGAAAAACGCAAAAACAACAAGAGGGAAAATCTCTCAACTTTGGACGGGCCCTCATCGCGAACGGAGGGTCCGATTCGAGCGCCGTTTTTACTAAAAACTGCCCTGGACTTTTGTGCGTCGTACGAGTCCAAAATCGATCGGCTACGATGATATTTGGCGGAGCTACGGGCTGCGGAACGGAGCCCTGCTCGCAAACTCGCCCGTTCAAAAGGTAGACGTTTGATCGCACATATCTCGAAAACGGTTGATCCGATCGGAAAAATTCTTGAACAGGTCGACGCGCCGAGTAATTGCGCGTCGTCCTATGTGTCGCTCGTCGCGATCGAAAAAGAAAGAAAAATCGATTTTTTTCGAAATTTTTTTTTCAAGAAAAGGGTCCTATCTGGTGTAGAAAAACGCGCTCTTTCCAACGGCGCCAACCGCACTTCGATACGACCGTTCGTTTTCGACTTATTCCCGTTTAAGTGATCAAAAATTGTGTCGTTCTCCCGCCGGTCCGTGTAAGTTGATACCGTCGCTTACGCTGACGGTAAGTGGACGTTTAATCGCACATATCTCGAAAACGGTTGATCCGATCGGAAAAATTCTTGAACAGGTCGACGCGCCGAGTAATTGCGCGTCGTCCTATGTGTCGCTCGTCGCGATCGAAAAAGAAAGAAAAATCGATTTTTTTCGAAATTTTTTTTTCAAGAAAAGGGTCCTATCTGGTGTAGAAAAACGCGCTCTTTCCAACGGCGCCAACCGCACTTCGATAGGACCGTTCGTTCTCGACTTATTCCCGTTTAAGTGATCAAAAATTGTGTCGTTCTCCCGCCGGTCCGTGTAAGTTGATACCGTCGCTTACGCTGACGGTAAGTGGACGTTTAATCGCACATATCTCGAAAACGGTTGATCCGATCGGAAAAATTCTTGAACAGGTCGACGCGCCGAGTAATTGCGCGTCGTCCTATGTGTCGCTCGTCGCGATCGAAAAAGAAAGAAAAATCGATTTTTTTCGAAATTTTTTTTTCAAGAAAAGGGTCCTATCTGGTGTAGAAAAACGCGCTCTTTCCAACGGCGCCAACCGCACTTCGATAGGACCGTTCGTTCTCGACTTATTCCCGTTTAAGTGATCAAGGTCGAAAAACTCGCAAAATTGTGCGAACTGGATTTCCGAACGCGACTGCTGCTCAAATAAAAGAGCCACAGAGACGATCTTGGCCTCGTTCGATTGCCCAAAATCTCGGAAAGTTTTTAGAAAAAGCGCACCTCGATCGAGCGACGCCTTGTGCCCAGAGCGTCAACGACAATGGCGCTTTGAAAAACGCAAAAACAACAAGAGGGAAAATCTCTCAACTTTGGACGGGCCCTCATCGCGAACGGAGGGTCCGATTCGAGCGCCGTTTTTACTAAAAACTGCCCTGGACTTTTGTGCGTCGTACGAGTCCAAAATCGATCGGCTACGATGATATTTGGCGGAGCTACGGGCTGCGGAACGGAGCCCTGCTCGCAAACTCGCCCGTTCAAAAGGTAGACGTTTGATCGCACATATCTCGAAAACGGTTGATCCGATCGGAAAAATTCTTGAACAGGTCGACGCGCCGAGTAATTGCGCGTCGTCCTATGTGTCGCTCGTCGCGATCGAAAAAGAAAGAAAAATCGATTTTTTTCGAAATTTTTTTTTCAAGAAAAGGGTCCTATCTGGTGTAGAAAAACGCGCTCTTTCCAACGGCGCCAACCGCACTTCGATACGACCGTTCGTTTTCGACTTATTCCCGTTTAAGTGATCAAAAATTGTGTCGTTCTCCCGCCGGTCCGTGTAAGTTGATACCGTCGCTTACGCTGACGGTAAGTGGACGTTTAATCGCACATATCTCGAAAACGGTTGATCCGATCGGAAAAATTCTTGAACAGGTCGACGCGCCGAGTAATTGCGCGTCGTCCTATGTGTCGCTCGTCGCGATCGAAAAAGAAAGAAAAATCGATTTTTTTCGAAATTTTTTTTTCAAGAAAAGGGTCCTATCTGGTGTAGAAAAACGCGCTCTTTCCAACGGCGCCAACCGCACTTCGATAGGACCGTTCGTTCTCGACTTATTCCCGTTTAAGTGATCAATGTCGAAAAACTCGCAAAATTGTGCGAACTGGATTTCCGAACGTGACTGCTGCTCAAATAAAAGAGCCACAGAGACTATCTTGGCCTCGTTCGATTGCCCAAAGTCTCGGAAAGTTTTTAGAAAAAGCGCACCTCGATCGAGCGACGCCTTGTGCCCAGAGCGTCAACGACAATGGCGCTTTGAAAAACGCAAAAACAACAAGAGGGAAAATCTCTCAACTTTGGACGGGCCCTCATCGCGAACGGAGGGTCCGATTCGAGCGCCGTTTTTACTAAAAACTGCCCTGGACTTTTGTGCGTCGTACGAGTCCAAAATCGATCGGCTACGATGATATTTGGCCGAGCTACGGGCTGCGGAACGGAGCCCTGCTCGCAAACTCGCCCGTTCAAAAGGTAGACGTTTGATCGCACATATCTCGAAAACGGTTGATCCGATCGGAAAAATTCTTGAACAGGTCGACGCGCCGAGTAATTGCGCGTCGTCCTATGTGTCGCTCGTCGCGATCGAAAAAGAAAGAAAAATCGATTTTTTTCGAAATTTTTTTTTCAAGAAAAGGGTCCTATCTGGTGTAGAAAAACGCGCTCTTTCCAACGGCGCCAACCGCACTTCGATACGACCGTTCGTTTTCGACTTATTCCCGTTTAAGTGATCAAGGATTGTGTCGTTCTCCCGCCGGTCCGTGTAAGTTGATACCGTCGCTTACGCTGACGGTAAGTGGACGTTTAATCGCACATATCTCGAAAACGGTTGATCCGATCGGAAAAATTCTTGAACAGGTCGACGCGCCGAGTAATTGCGCGTCGTCCTATGTGTCGCTCGTCGCGATCGAAAAAGAAAAAAAATCGATTTTTTTCGAAATTTTTTTTCAAGAAAAGGGTCCTATCTGGTGTAGAAAAACGCGCTCTTTCCAACGACGCCAACCGCACTTCGATAGGACCGTTCGTTCTCGACTTATTCCCGTTTAAGTGATCAAGGTCGAAAAACTCGCAAAATTGTGCGAACTGGATTTCCGAACGCGACTGCTGCTCAAATAAAAGAGCCACAGAGACGATCTTGGCCTCGTTCGATTGCCCAAAATCTCGGAAAGTTTTTAGAAAAAGCGCACCTCGATCGAGCGACGCCTTGTGCCCAGAGCGTCAACGACAATGGCGCTTTGAAAAACGCAAAAACAACAAGAGGGAAAATCTCTCAACTTTGGACGGGCCCTCATTGCGAACGGAGGGTCCGATTCGAGCGCCGTTTTTACTAAAAACTGCCCTGGACTTTTGTGCGTCGTACGAGTCCAAAATCGATCGGCTACGATGATATTTGGCGGAGCTACGGGCTGCGGAACGGAGCCCTGCTCGCAAACTCGCCCGTTCAAAAGGTAGACGTTTGATCGCACATATCTCGAAAACGGTTGATCCGATCGGAAAAATTCTTGAACAGGTCGACGCGCCGAGTAATTGCGCGTCGTCCTATGTGTCGCTCGTCGCGATCGAAAAAGAAAGAAAAATCGATTTTTTTCGAAATTTTTTTTTCAAGAAAAGGGTCCTATCTGGTGTAGAAAAACGCGCTCTTTCCAACGGCGCCAACCGCACTTCGATACGACCGTTCGTTTTCGACTTATTCCCGTTTAAGTGATCAAAAATTGTGTCGTTCTCCCGCCGGTCCGTGTAAGTTGATACCGTCGCTTACGCTGACGGTAAGTGGACGTTTAATCGCACATATCTCGAAAACGGTTGATCCGATCGGAAAAATTCTTGAACAGGTCGACGCGCCGAGTAATTGCGCGTCGTCCTATGTGTCGCTCGTCGCGATCGAAAAAGAAAGAAAAATCGATTTTTTTCGAAATTTTTTTTTCAAGAAAAGGGTCCTATCTGGTGTAGAAAAACGCGCTCTTTCCAACGGCGCCAACCGCACTTCGATAGGACCGTTCGTTCTCGACTTATTCCCGTTTAAGTGATCAATGTCGAAAAACTCGCAAAATTGTGCGAACTGGATTTCCGAACGTGACTGCTGCTCAAATAAAAGAGCCACAGAGACTATCTTGGCCTCGTTCGATTGCCCAAAGTCTCGGAAAGTTTTTAGAAAAAGCGCACCTCGATCGAGCGACGCCTTGTGCCCAGAGCGTCAACGACAATGGCGCTTTGAAAAACGCAAAAACAACAAGAGGGAAAATCTCTCAACTTTGGACGGGCCCTCATCGCGAACGGAGGGTCCGATTCGAGCGCCGTTTTTACTAAAAACTGCCCTGGACTTTTGTGCGTCGTACGAGTCCAAAATCGATCGGCTACGATGATATTTGGCCGAGCTACGGGCTGCGGAACGGAGCCCTGCTCGCAAACTCGCCCGTTCAAAAGGTAGACGTTTGATCGCACATATCTCGAAAACGGTTGATCCGATCGGAAAAATTCTTGAACAGGTCGACGCGCCGAGTAATTGCGCGTCGTCCTATGTGTCGCTCGTCGCGATCGAAAAAGAAAGAAAAATCGATTTTTTTCGAAATTTTTTTTTCAAGAAAAGGGTCCTATCTGGTGTAGAAAAACGCGCTCTTTCCAACGGCGCCAACCGCACTTCGATACGACCGTTCGTTTTCGACTTATTCCCGTTTAAGTGATCAAAAATTGTGTCGTTCTCCCGCCGGTCCGTGTAAGTTGATACCGTCGCTTACGCTGACGGTAAGTGGACGTTTAATCGCACATATCTCGAAAACGGTTGATCCGATCGGAAAAATTCTTGAACAGGTCGACGCGCCGAGTAATTGCGCGTCGTCCTATGTGTCGCTCGTCGCGATCGAAAAAGAAAGAAAAATCGATTTTTTTCGAAATTTTTTTTTCAAGAAAAGGGTCCTATCTGGTGTAGAAAAACGCGCTCTTTCCAACGGCGCCAACCGCACTTCGATAGGACCGTTCGTTCTCGACTTATTCCCGTTTAAGTGATCAATGTCGAAAAACTCGCAAAATTGTGCGAACTGGATTTCCGAACGTGACTGCTGCTCAAATAAAAGAGCCACAGAGACTATCTTGGCCTCGTTCGATTGCCCAAAGTCTCGGAAAGTTTTTAGAAAAAGCGCACCTCGATCGAGCGACGCCTTGTGCCCAGAGCGTCAACGACAATGGCGCTTTGAAAAACGCAAAAACAACAAGAGGGAAAATCTCTCAACTTTGGACGGGCCCTCATCGCGAACGGAGGGTCCGATTCGAGCGCCGTTTTTACTAAAAACTGCCCTGGACTTTTGTGCGTCGTACGAGTCCAAAATCGATCGGCTACGATGATATTTGGCGGAGCTACGGGCTGCGGAACGGAGCCCTGCTCGCAAACTCGCCCGTTCAAAAGGTAGACGTTTGATCGCACATATCTCGAAAACGGTTGATCCGATCGGAAAAATTCTTGAACAGGTCGACGCGCCGAGTAATTGCGCGTCGTCCTATGTGTCGCTCGTCGCGATCGAAAAAGAAAGAAAAATCGATTTTTTTCGAAATTTTTTTTTCAAGAAAAGGGTCCTATCTGGTGTAGAAAAACGCGCTCTTTCCAACGGCGCCAACCGCACTTCGATACGACCGTTCGTTTTCGACTTATTCCCGTTTAAGTGATCAAAAATTGTGTCGTTCTCCCGCCGGTCCGTGTAAGTTGATACCGTCGCTTACGCTGACGGTAAGTGGACGTTTAATCGCACATATCTCGAAAACGGTTGATCCGATCGGAAAAATTCTTGAACAGGTCGACGCGCCGAGTAATTGCGCGTCGTCCTATGTGTCGCTCGTCGCGATCGAAAAAGAAAGAAAAATCGATTTTTTTCGAAATTTTTTTTTCAAGAAAAGGGTCCTATCTGGTGTAGAAAAACGCGCTCTTTCCAACGGCGCCAACCGCACTTCGATAGGACCGTTCGTTCTCGACTTATTCCCGTTTAAGTGATCAAAAATTGTGTCGTTCTCCCGCCGGTCCGTGTAAGTTGATACCGTCGCTTACGCTGACGGTAAGTGGACGTTTAATCGCACATATCTCGAAAACGGTTGATCCGATCGGAAAAATTCTTGAACAGGTCGACGCGCCGAGTAATTGCGCGTCGTCCTATGTGTCGCTCGTCGCGATCGAAAAAGAAAGAAAAATCGATTTTTTTCGAAATTTTTTTTTCAAGAAAAGGGTCCTATCTGGTGTAGAAAAACGCGCTCTTTCCAACGGCGCCAACCGCACTTCGATAGGACCGTTCGTTCTCGACTTATTCCCGTTTAAGTGATCAAGGTCGAAAAACTCGCAAAATTGTGCGAACTGGATTTCCGAACGCGACTGCTGCTCAAATAAAAGAGCCACAGAGACGATCTTGGCCTCGTTCGATTGCCCAAAATCTCGGAAAGTTTTTAGAAAAAGCGCACCTCGATCGAGCGACGCCTTGTGCCCAGAGCGTCAACGACAATGGCGCTTTGAAAAACGCAAAAACAACAAGAGGGAAAATCTCTCAACTTTGGACGGGCCCTCATCGCGAACGGAGGGTCCGATTCGAGCGCCGTTTTTACTAAAAACTGCCCTGGACTTTTGTGCGTCGTACGAGTCCAAAATCGATCGGCTACGATGATATTTGGCGGAGCTACGGGCTGCGGAACGGAGCCCTGCTCGCAAACTCGCCCGTTCAAAAGGTAGACGTTTGATCGCACATATCTCGAAAACGGTTGATCCGATCGGAAAAATTCTTGAACAGGTCGACGCGCCGAGTAATTGCGCGTCGTCCTATGTGTCGCTCGTCGCGATCGAAAAAGAAAGAAAAATCGATTTTTTTCGAAATTTTTTTTTCAAGAAAAGGGTCCTATCTGGTGTAGAAAAACGCGCTCTTTCCAACGGCGCCAACCGCACTTCGATACGACCGTTCGTTTTCGACTTATTCCCGTTTAAGTGATCAAAAATTGTGTCGTTCTCCCGCCGGTCCGTGTAAGTTGATACCGTCGCTTACGCTGACGGTAAGTGGACGTTTAATCGCACATATCTCGAAAACGGTTGATCCGATCGGAAAAATTCTTGAACAGGTCGACGCGCCGAGTAATTGCGCGTCGTCCTATGTGTCGCTCGTCGCGATCGAAAAAGAAAGAAAAATCGATTTTTTTCGAAATTTTTTTTTCAAGAAAAGGGTCCTATCTGGTGTAGAAAAACGCGCTCTTTCCAACGGCGCCAACCGCACTTCGATAGGACCGTTCGTTCTCGACTTATTCCCGTTTAAGTGATCAATGTCGAAAAACTCGCAAAATTGTGCGAACTGGATTTCCGAACGTGACTGCTGCTCAAATAAAAGAGCCACAGAGACTATCTTGGCCTCGTTCGATTGCCCAAAGTCTCGGAAAGTTTTTAGAAAAAGCGCACCTCGATCGAGCGACGCCTTGTGCCCAGAGCGTCAACGACAATGGCGCTTTGAAAAACGCAAAAACAACAAGAGGGAAAATCTCTCAACTTTGGACGGGCCCTCATCGCGAACGGAGGGTCCGATTCGAGCGCCGTTTTTACTAAAAACTGCCCTGGACTTTTGTGCGTCGTACGAGTCCAAAATCGATCGGCTACGATGATATTTGGCCGAGCTACGGGCTGCGGAACGGAGCCCTGCTCGCAAACTCGCCCGTTCAAAAGGTAGACGTTTGATCGCACATATCTCGAAAACGGTTGATCCGATCGGAAAAATTCTTGAACAGGTCGACGCGCCGAGTAATTGCGCGTCGTCCTATGTGTCGCTCGTCGCGATCGAAAAAGAAAGAAAAATCGATTTTTTTCGAAATTTTTTTTTCAAGAAAAGGGTCCTATCTGGTGTAGAAAAACGCGCTCTTTCCAACGGCGCCAACCGCACTTCGATAGGACCGTTCGTTCTCGACTTATTCCCGTTTAAGTGATCAAGGTCGAAAAACTCGCAAAATTGTGCGAACTGGACTTCCGAACGCGACTGCTGCTCAAATAAAAGAGCCACAGAGACGATCTTGGCCTCGTTCGATTTCCCAAAGTCTCGGAAAGTTTTTAGAAAAAGCGCACCTCGATCGAGCGACGCCTTGTGCCCAGAGCGTCAACGACAATGGCGCTTTGAAAAACGCAAAAACAACAAGAGGGAAAATCTCTCAACTTTGGACGGGCCCTCATTGCGAACGGAGGGTCCGATTCGAGCGCCGTTTTTACTAAAAACTGCCCTGGACTTTTGTGCGTCGTACGAGTCCAAAATCGATCGGCTACGATGATATTTGGCGGAGCTACGGGCTGCGGAACGGAGCCCTGCTCGCAAACTCGCCCGTTCAAAAGGTAGACGTTTGATCGCACATATCTCGAAAACGGTTGATCCGATCGGAAAAATTCTTGAACAGGTCGACGCGCCGAGTAATTGCGCGTCGTCCTATGTGTCGCTCGTCGCGATCGAAAAAGAAAGAAAAATCGATTTTTTTCGAAATTTTTTTTTCAAGAAAAGGGTCCTATCTGGTGTAGAAAAACGCGCTCTTTCCAACGGCGCCAACCGCACTTCGATACGACCGTTCGTTTTCGACTTATTCCCGTTTAAGTGATCAAAAATTGTGTCGTTCTCCCGCCGGTCCGTGTAAGTTGATACCGTCGCTTACGCTGACGGTAAGTGGACGTTTAATCGCACATATCTCGAAAACGGTTGATCCGATCGGAAAAATTCTTGAACAGGTCGACGCGCCGAGTAATTGCGCGTCGTCCTATGTGTCGCTCGTCGCGATCGAAAAAGAAAGAAAAATCGATTTTTTTCGAAATTTTTTTTTCAAGAAAAGGGTCCTATCTGGTGTAGAAAAACGCGCTCTTTCCAACGGCGCCAACCGCACTTCGATAGGACCGTTCGTTCTCGACTTATTCCCGTTTAAGTGATCAATGTCGAAAAACTCGCAAAATTGTGCGAACTGGATTTCCGAACGTGACTGCTGCTCAAATAAAAGAGCCACAGAGACTATCTTGGCCTCGTTCGATTGCCCAAAGTCTCGGAAAGTTTTTAGAAAAAGCGCACCTCGATCGAGCGACGCCTTGTGCCCAGAGCGTCAACGACAATGGCGCTTTGAAAAACGCAAAAACAACAAGAGGGAAAATCTCTCAACTTTGGACGGGCCCTCATCGCGAACGGAGGGTCCGATTCGAGCGCCGTTTTTACTAAAAACTGCCCTGGACTTTTGTGCGTCGTACGAGTCCAAAATCGATCGGCTACGATGATATTTGGCCGAGCTACGGGCTGCGGAACGGAGCCCTGCTCGCAAACTCGCCCGTTCAAAAGGTAGACGTTTGATCGCACATATCTCGAAAACGGTTGATCCGATCGGAAAAATTCTTGAACAGGTCGA
The DNA here is from genome assembly GCA_947389935.1 of Agrilus cyanescens. Lineage (NCBI taxonomy): Eukaryota > Metazoa > Arthropoda > Insecta > Coleoptera > Buprestidae > Agrilus > Agrilus cyanescens. The sequence continues at coordinate 21,925,946 of OX376713.1, forward strand.
CGCGCCGAGTAATTGCGCGTCGTCCTATGTGTCGCTCGTCGCGATCGAAAAAGAAAGAAAAATCGATTTTTTTCGAAATTTTTTTTTCAAGAAAAGGGTCCTATCTGGTGTAGAAAAACGCGCTCTTTCCAACGGCGCCAACCGCACTTCGATAGGACCGTTCGTTCTCGACTTATTCCCGTTTAAGTGATCAAGGTCGAAAAACTCGCAAAATTGTGCGAACTGGATTTCCGAACGCGACTGCTGCTCAAATAAAAGAGCCACAGAGACGATCTTGGCCTCGTTCGATTGCCCAAAATCTCGGAAAGTTTTTAGAAAAAGCGCACCTCGATCGAGCGACGCCTTGTGCCCAGAGCGTCAACGACAATGGCGCTTTGAAAAACGCAAAAACAACAAGAGGGAAAATCTCTCAACTTTGGACGGGCCCTCATCGCGAACGGAGGGTCCGATTCGAGCGCCGTTTTTACTAAAAACTGCCCTGGACTTTTGTGCGTCGTACGAGTCCAAAATCGATCGGCTACGATGATATTTGGCGGAGCTACGGGCTGCGGAACGGAGCCCTGCTCGCAAACTCGCCCGTTCAAAAGGTAGACGTTTGATCGCACATATCTCGAAAACGGTTGATCCGATCGGAAAAATTCTTGAACAGGTCGACGCGCCGAGTAATTGCGCGTCGTCCTATGTGTCGCTCGTCGCGATCGAAAAAGAAAGAAAAATCGATTTTTTTCGAAATTTTTTTTTCAAGAAAAGGGTCCTATCTGGTGTAGAAAAACGCGCTCTTTCCAACGGCGCCAACCGCACTTCGATACGACCGTTCGTTTTCGACTTATTCCCGTTTAAGTGATCAAAAATTGTGTCGTTCTCCCGCCGGTCCGTATCGATCTGCGGTTGGCGCCGTTGGAAAGAGCGCTTTTTTCTGCACGAAATAGAGCCCCATCTAGAAAAAAAAAAATTTTTCGCTTAAATGCGAATAAGTCGAGAACCAAAGGTCGTATCGATCTGCGGTTGGCGCCGTTGGAAAGAGCGCTTTTTTCTGCACGAAATAGAGCCCCATCTCGAAAAAAAAAAATTTTCGCTTAAACGCGAATAAGTCGAGAACCAAAGGTCGCATCGATCTGCGGTTGGCGCCGTTGGAAAGAGCGCTTTTTTCTGCACGAAATAGAGCCCCATCTCGAAAAAAAAAAATTTTCGCTTAAATGCGAATAAGTCGAGAACCAAAGGTCGTATCGATCTGCGGTTGGCGCCGTTGGAAAGAGCGCTTTTTTCTGCACGAAATAGAGCCCCATCTCGAAAAAAAAAAATTTTCGCTTAAACGCGAATAAGTCGAGAACCAAAGGTCGTATCGATCTGCGGTTGGCGCCGTTGGAAAGAGCGCTTTTTTCTGCACGAAATAGAGCCCCATCTCGAAAAAAAAAAATTTTCGCTTAAACGCGAATAAGTCGAGAACCAAAGGTCGTATCGATCTGCGGTTGGCGCCGTTGGAAAGAGCGCTTTTTTCTGCACGAAATAGAGCCCCATCTCGAAAAAAAAAAAATTTTCGCTTAAACGCGAATAAGTCGAGAACCAAAGGTCGTATCGATCTGCGGTTGGCGCCGTTGGAAAGAGCGCTTTTTTCTGCACGAAATAGAGCCCCATCTCGAAAAAAAAAAATTTTCGCTTAAACGCGAATAAGTCGAGAACCAAAGGTCGTATCGATCTGCGGTTGGCGCCGTTGGAAAGAGCGCTTTTTTCTGCACGAAATAGAGCCCCATCTCGAAAAAAAAAAATTTTCGCTTAAACGCGAATAAGTCGAGAACCAAAGGTCGTATCGATCTGCGGTTGGCGCCGTTGGAAAGAGCGCTTTTTTCTGCACGAAATAGAGCCCCATCTCGAAAAAAAAAAATTTTCGCTTAAACGCGAATAAGTCGAGAACCAAAGGTCGTATCGATCTGCGGTTGGCGCCGTTGGAAAGAGCGCTTTTTTCTGCACGAAATAGAGCCCCATCTCGAAAAAAAAAAATTTTCGCTTAAACGCGAATAAGTCGAGAACCAAAGGTCGTATCGATCTGCGGTTGGCGCCGTTGGAAAGAGCGCTTTTTTCTGCACGAAATAGAGCCCCATCTCGAAAAAAAAAAATTTTCGCTTAAACGCGAATAAGTCGAGAACCAAAGGTCGTATCGATCTGCGGTTGGCGCCGTTGGAAAGAGCGCTTTTTTCTGCACGAAATAGAGCCCCATCTCGAAAAAAAAAAATTTTCGCTTAAACGCGAATAAGTCGAGAACCAAAGGTCGTATCGATCTGCGGTTGGCGCCGTTGGAAAGAGCGCTTTTTTCTGCACGAAATAGAGCCCCATCTCGAAAAAAAAAAATTTTCGCTTAAACGCGAATAAGTCGAGAACCAAAGGTCGTATCGATCTGCGGTTGGCGCCGTTGGAAAGAGCGCTTTTTTCTGCACGAAATAGAGCCCCATCTCGAAAAAAAAAAATTTTCGCTTAAACGCGAATAAGTCGAGAACCAAAGGTCGTATCGATCTGCGGTTGGCGCCGTTGGAAAGAGCGCTTTTTTCTGCACGAAATAGAGCCCCATCTCGAAAAAAAAAAATTTTCGCTTAAACGCGAATAAGTCGAGAACCAAAGGTCGTATCGATCTGCGGTTGGCGCCGTTGGAAAGAGCGCTTTTTTCTGCACGAAATAGAGCCCCATCTCGAAAAAAAAAAATTTTCGCTTAAACGCGAATAAGTCGAGAACCAAAGGTCGTATCGATCTGCGGTTGGCGCCGTTGGAAAGAGCGCTTTTTTCTGCACGAAATAGAGCCCCATCTCGAAAAAAAAAAATTTTCGCTTAAACGCGAATAAGTCGAGAACCAAAGGTCGTATCGATCTGCGGTTGGCGCCGTTGGAAAGAGCGCTTTTTTCTGCACGAAATAGAGCCCCATCTCGAAAAAAAAAAATTTTCGCTTAAACGCGAATAAGTCGAGAACCAAAGGTCGTATCGATCTGCGGTTGGCGCCGTTGGAAAGAGCGCTTTTTTCTGCACGAAATAGAGCCCCATCTCGAAAAAAAAAAATTTTCGCTTAAACGCGAATAAGTCGAGAACCAAAGGTCGTATCGATCTGCGGTTGGCGCCGTTGGAAAGAGCGCTTTTTTCTGCACGAAATAGAGCCCCATCTCGAAAAAAAAAAATTTTCGCTTAAACGCGAATAAGTCGAGAACCAAAGGTCGTATCGATCTGCGGTTGGCGCCGTTGGAAAGAGCGCTTTTTTCTGCACGAAATAGAGCCCCATCTCGAAAAAAAAAAATTTTCGCTTAAACGCGAATAAGTCGAGAACCAAAGGTCGTATCGATCTGCGGTTGGCGCCGTTGGAAAGAGCGCTTTTTTCTGCACGAAATAGAGCCCCATCTCGAAAAAAAAAAATTTTCGCTTAAACGCGAATAAGTCGAGAACCAAAGGTCGTATCGATCTGCGGTTGGCGCCGTTGGAAAGAGCGCTTTTTTCTGCACGAAATAGAGCCCCATCTCGAAAAAAAAAAATTTTCGCTTAAACGCGAATAAGTCGAGAACCAAAGGTCGTATCGATCTGCGGTTGGCGCCGTTGGAAAGAGCGCTTTTTTCTGCACGAAATAGAGCCCCATCTCGAAAAAAAAAAATTTTCGCTTAAACGCGAATAAGTCGAGAACCAAAGGTCGTATCGATCTGCGGTTGGCGCCGTTGGAAAGAGCGCTTTTTTCTGCACGAAATAGAGCCCCATCTCGAAAAAAAAAAATTTTCGCTTAAACGCGAATAAGTCGAGAACCAAAGGTCGTATCGATCTGCGGTTGGCGCCGTTGGAAAGAGCGCTTTTTTCTGCACGAAATAGAGCCCCATCTCGAAAAAAAAAAATTTTCGCTTAAACGCGAATAAGTCGAGAACCAAAGGTCGTATCGATCTGCGGTTGGCGCCGTTGGAAAGAGCGCTTTTTTCTGCACGAAATAGAGCCCCATCTCGAAAAAAAAAAATTTTCGCTTAAACGCGAATAAGTCGAGAACCAAAGGTCGTATCGATCTGCGGTTGGCGCCGTTGGAAAGAGCGCTTTTTTCTGCACGAAATAGAGCCCCATCTCGAAAAAAAAAATTTTCGCTTAAACGCGAATAAGTCGAGAACCAAAGGTCGTATCGATCTGCGGTTGGCGCCGTTGGAAAGAGCGCTTTTTTCTGCACGAAATAGAGCCCCATCTCGAAAAAAAAAAATTTTCGCTTAAACGCGAATAAGTCGAGAACCAAAGGTCGTATCGATCTGCGGTTGGCGCCGTTGGAAAGAGCGCTTTTTTCTGCACGAAATAGAGCCCCATCTCGAAAAAAAAAAATTTTCGCTTAAACGCGAATAAGTCGAGAACCAAAGGTCGTATCGATCTGCGGTTGGCGCCGTTGGAAAGAGCGCTTTTTTCTGCACGAAATAGAGCCCCATCTCGAAAAAAAAAAATTTTCGCTTAAACGCGAATAAGTCGAGAACCAAAGGTCGTATCGATCTGCGGTTGGCGCCGTTGGAAAGAGCGCTTTTTTCTGCACGAAATAGAGCCCCATCTCGAAAAAAAAAAATTTTCGCTTAAACGCGAATAAGTCGAGAACCAAAGGTCGTATCGATCTGCGGTTGGCGCCGTTGGAAAGAGCGCTTTTTTCTGCACGAAATAGAGCCCCATCTCGAAAAAAAAAAAATTTTCGCTTAAACGCGAATAAGTCGAGAACCAAAGGTCGTATCGATCTGCGGTTGGCGCCGTTGGAAAGAGCGCTTTTTTCTGCACGAAATAGAGCCCCATCTCGAAAAAAAAAAATTTTCGCTTAAACGCGAATAAGTCGAGAACCAAAGGTCGTATCGATCTGCGGTTGGCGCCGTTGGAAAGAGCGCTTTTTTCTGCACGAAATAGAGCCCCATCTCGAAAAAAAAAAATTTTCGCTTAAACGCGAATAAGTCGAGAACCAAAGGTCGTATCGATCTGCGGTTGGCGCCGTTGGAAAGAGCGCTTTTTTCTGCACGAAATAGAGCCCCATCTCGAAAAAAAAAAATTTTCGCTTAAACGCGAATAAGTCGAGAACCAAAGGTCGTATCGATCTGCGGTTGGCGCCGTTGGAAAGAGCGCTTTTTTCTGCACGAAATAGAGCCCCATCTCGAAAAAAAAAAATTTTCGCTTAAACGCGAATAAGTCGAGAACCAAAGGTCGTATCGATCTGCGGTTGGCGCCGTTGGAAAGAGCGCTTTTTTCTGCACGAAATAGAGCCCCATCTCGAAAAAAAAAAAATTTTCGCTTAAACGCGAATAAGTCGAGAACCAAAGGTCGTATCGATCTGCGGTTGGCGCCGTTGGAAAGAGCGCTTTTTTCTGCACGAAATAGAGCCCCATCTCGAAAAAAAAAAATTTTCGCTTAAACGCGAATAAGTCGAGAACCAAAGGTCGTATCGATCTGCGGTTGGCGCCGTTGGAAAGAGCGCTTTTTTCTGCACGAAATAGAGCCCCATCTCGAAAAAAAAAAATTTTCGCTTAAACGCGAATAAGTCGAGAACCAAAGGTCGTATCGATCTGCGGTTGGCGCCGTTGGAAAGAGCGCTTTTTTCTGCACGAAATAGAGCCCCATCTCGAAAAAAAAAAATTTTCGCTTAAACGCGAATAAGTCGAGAACCAAAGGTCGTATCGATCTGCGGTTGGCGCCGTTGGAAAGAGCGCTTTTTTCTGCACGAAATAGAGCCCCATCTCGAAAAAAAAAATTTTCGCTTAAACGCGAATAAGTCGAGAACCAAAGGTCGTATCGATCTGCGGTTGGCGCCGTTGGAAAGAGCGCTTTTTTCTGCACGAAATAGAGCCCCATCTCGAAAAAAAAAAATTTTCGCTTAAACGCGAATAAGTCGAGAACCAAAGGTCGTATCGATCTGCGGTTGGCGCCGTTGGAAAGAGCGCTTTTTTCTGCACGAAATAGAGCCCCATCTCGAAAAAAAAAAATTTTCGCTTAAACGCGAATAAGTCGAGAACCAAAGGTCGTATCGATCTGCGGTTGGCGCCGTTGGAAAGAGCGCTTTTTTCTGCACGAAATAGAGCCCCATCTCGAAAAAAAAAAATTTTCGCTTAAATATCGAATAAGTCGAGAACCAAAGGTCGTATCGATCTGCGGTTGGCGCCGTTGGAAAGAGCGCTTTTTTCTGCACGAAATAGAGCCCCATCTCGAAAAAAAAAAATTTTCGCTTAAACGCGAATAAGTCGAGAACCAAAGGTCGTATCGATCTGCGGTTGGCGCCGTTGGAAAGAGCGCTTTTTTCTGCACGAAATAGAGCCCCATCTCGAAAAAAAAAAATTTTCGCTTAAACGCGAATAAGTCGAGAACCAAAGGTCGTATCGATCTGCGGTTGGCGCCGTTGGAAAGAGCGCTTTTTTCTGCACGAAATAGAGCCCCATCTCGAAAAAAAAAAATTTTCGCTTAAACGCGAATAAGTCGAGAACCAAAGGTCGTATCGATCTGCGGTTGGCGCCGTTGGAAAGAGCGCTTTTTTCTGCACGAAATAGAGCCCCATCTCGAAAAAAAAAAATTTTCGCTTAAACGCGAATAAGTCGAGAACCAAAGGTCGTATCGATCTGCGGTTGGCGCCGTTGGAAAGAGCGCTTTTTTCTGCACGAAATAGAGCCCCATCTCGAAAAAAAAAAATTTTCGCTTAAACGCGAATAAGTCGAGAACCAAAGGTCGTATCGATCTGCGGTTGGCGCCGTTGGAAAGAGCGCTTTTTTCTGCACGAAATAGAGCCCCATCTCGAAAAAAAAAAATTTTCGCTTAAACGCGAATAAGTCGAGAACCAAAGGTCGTATCGATCTGCGGTTGGCGCCGTTGGAAAGAGCGCTTTTTTCTGCACGAAATAGAGCCCCATCTCGAAAAAAAAAAATTTTCGCTTAAACGCGAATAAGTCGAGAACCAAAGGTCGTATCGATCTGCGGTTGGCGCCGTTGGAAAGAGCGCTTTTTTCTGCACGAAATAGAGCCCCATCTCGAAAAAAAAAAATTTTCGCTTAAACGCGAATAAGTCGAGAACCAAAGGTCGTATCGATCTGCGGTTGGCGCCGTTGGAAAGAGCGCTTTTTTCTGCACGAAATAGAGCCCCATCTCGAAAAAAAAAAATTTTCGCTTAAACGCGAATAAGTCGAGAACCAAAGGTCGTATCGATCTGCGGTTGGCGCCGTTGGAAAGAGCGCTTTTTTCTGCACGAAATAGAGCCCCATCTCGAAAAAAAAAAAATTTTCGCTTAAACGCGAATAAGTCGAGAACCAAAGGTCGTATCGATCTGCGGTTGGCGCCGTTGGAAAGAGCGCTTTTTTCTGCACGAAATAGAGCCCCATCTCGAAAAAAAAAAATTTTCGCTTAAACGCAAATAAGTCGAGAACCAAAGGTCGTATCGATCTGCGGTTGGCGCCGTTGGAAAGAGCGCTTTTTTCTGCACGAAATAGAGCCCCATCTCGAAAAAAAAAAATTTTCGCTTAAACGCGAATAAGTCGAGAACCAAAGGTCGTATCGATCTGCGGTTGGCGCCGTTGGAAAGAGCGCTTTTTTCTGCACGAAATAGAGCCCCATCTCGAAAAAAAAAAATTTTCGCTTAAACGCGAATAAGTCGAGAACCAAAGGTCGTATCGATCTGCGGTTGGCGCCGTTGGAAAGAGCGCTTTTTTCTGCACGAAATAGAGCCCCATCTCGAAAAAAAAAAATTTTCGCTTAAACGCGAATAAGTCGAGAACCAAAGGTCGTATCGATCTGCGGTTGGCGCCGTTGGAAAGAGCGCTTTTTTCTGCACGAAATAGAGCCCCATCTCGAAAAAAAAAAAATTTTCGCTTAAACGCGAATAAGTCGAGAACCAAAGGTCGTATCGATCTGCGGTTGGCGCCGTTGGAAAGAGCGCTTTTTTCTGCACGAAATAGAGCCCCATCTCGAAAAAAAAAAATTTTCGCTTAAACGCGAATAAGTCGAGAACCAAAGGTCGTATCGATCTGCGGTTGGCGCCGTTGGAAAGAGCGCTTTTTTCTGCACGAAATAGAGCCCCATCTCGAAAAAAAAAAATTTTCGCTTAAACGCGAATAAGTCGAGAACCAAAGGTCGTATCGATCTGCGGTTGGCGCCGTTGGAAAGAGCGCTTTTTTCTGCACGAAATAGAGCCCCATCTCGAAAAAAAAAAAATTTTCGCTTAAACGCGAATAAGTCGAGAACCAAAGGTCGTATCGATCTGCGGTTGGCGCCGTTGGAAAGAGCGCTTTTTTCTGCACGAAATAGAGCCCCATCTCGAAAAAAAAAAATTTTCGCTTAAACGCGAATAAGTCGAGAACCAAAGGTCGTATCGATCTGCGGTTGGCGCCGTTGGAAAGAGCGCTTTTTTCTGCACGAAATAGAGCCCCATCTCGAAAAAAAAAAAATTTTCGCTTAAACGCGAATAAGTCGAGAACCAAAGGTCGTATCGATCTGCGGTTGGCGCCGTTGGAAAGAGCGCTTTTTTCTGCACGAAATAGAGCCCCATCTCGAAAAAAAAAAATTTTCGCTTAAACGCGAATAAGTCGAGAACCAAAGGTCGTATCGATCTGCGGTTGGCGCCGTTGGAAAGAGCGCTTTTTTCTGCACGAAATAGAGCCCCATCTCGAAAAAAAAAAAATTTTCGCTTAAACGCGAATAAGTCGAGAACCAAAGGTCGTATCGATCTGCGGTTGGCGCCGTTGGAAAGAGCGCTTTTTTCTGCACGAAATAGAGCCCCATCTCGAAAAAAAAAATTTTCGCTTAAACGCGAATAAGTCGAGAACCAAAGGTCGTATCGATCTGCGGTTGGCGCCGTTGGAAAGAGCGCTTTTTTCTGCACGAAATAGAGCCCCATCTCGAAAAAAAAAAATTTTCGCTTAAACGCGAATAAGTCGAGAACCAAAGGTCGTATCGATCTGCGGTTGGCGCCGTTGGAAAGAGCGCTTTTTTCTGCACGAAATAGAGCCCCATCTCGAAAAAAAAAAATTTTCGCTTAAACGCGAATAAGTCGAGAACCAAAGGTCGTATCGATCTGCGGTTGGCGCCGTTGGAAAGAGCGCTTTTTTCTGCACGAAATAGAGCCCCATCTCGAAAAAAAAAAATTTTCGCTTAAACGCGAATAAGTCGAGAACCAAAGGTCGTATCGATCTGCGGTTGGCGCCGTTGGAAAGAGCGCTTTTTGCACGAAATAGAGCCCCATCTCGAATAAAAAAAATTTTCGCTTAAACGCGAATAAGTCGAAAACCAAAGGTCGTATCGATCTGCGGTTGGCGCCGTTGGAAAGAGCGCTTTTTTCTGCACGAAATAGAGCCCCATCTCGAAAAAAAAAAATTTTCGCTTAAACGCGAATAAGTCGAAAACCAAAGGTCGTATCGATCTGCGGTTGGCGCCGTTGGAAAGAGCGCTTTTTTCTGCACGAAATAGAGCCCCATCTCGAAAAAAAAAAAATTTTCGCTTAAACGCGAATAAGTCGAAAACCAAAGGTCGTATCGATCTGCGGTTGGCGCCGTTGGAAAGAGCGCTTTTTTCTGCACGAAATAGAGCACAATCTCGAAAAAAAAAAAATTTTCGCTTAAACGCGAATAAGTCGAAAACCAAAGGTCGTATCGATCTTCGGTTGGCGCCGTTGGAAAGAGCGCTTTTTTCTGCACGAAATAGAGCCCCATCTCGAAAAAAAAAAATTTTCGCTTAAACGCGAATAAGTCGAAAACCAAAGGTCGTATCGATCTGCGGTTGGCGCCGTTGGAAAGAGCGCTTTTTTCTGCACGAAATAGAGCCCCATCTCGAAAAAAAAAAATTTTCGCTTAAACGCGAATAAGTCGAGAACCAAAGGTCGTATCGATCTGCGGTTAGCGCCGTTGGAAAGAGCGCTTTTTTCTGCACGAAATAGAGCCCCATCTCGAAAAAAAAAAATTTTCGCTTAAACGCGAATAAGTCGAGAACCAAAGGTCGTATCGATCTGCGGTTAGCGCCGTTGGAAAGAGCGCTTTTTTCTGCACGAAACAGAGCCCCATCTCGAAAAAAAAAAAATTTTCGCTTAAACGCGAATAAGTCGAAAACCAAAGGTCGTATCGATCTGCGGTTGGCGCCGTTGGAAAGAGCGCTTTTTTCTGCACGAAATAGAGCCCCATCTCGAAAAAAAAAAATTTTCGCTTAAACGCGAATAAGTCGAGAACCAAAGGTCGTATCGATCTGCGGTTGGCGCCGTTGGAAAGAGCGCTTTTTTCTGCACCAAATAGAGCCCCATCTCGAAAAAAAAAAATTTTCGCTTAAACGCGAATAAGTCGAAAACCAAAGGTCGTATCGATCTGCGGTTGGCGCCGTTGGAAAGAGCGCTTTTTTCTGCACGAAATAGAGCCCCATCTCGAAAAAAAAAATTTTCGCTTAAACGCGAATAAGTCGAAAACCAAAGGTCGTATCGATCTGCGGTTGGCGCCGTTGGAAAGAGCGCTTTTTTCTGCACGAAATAGAGCCCCATCTCGAAAAAAAAAAATTTTCGCTTAAACGCGAATAAGTCGAAAACCAAAGGTCGTATCGATCTGCGGTTGGCGCCGTTGGAAAGAGCGCTTTTTTCTGCACGAAATAGAGCCCCATCTCGAAAAAAAAAAATTTTCGCTTAAACGCGAATAAGTCGAGAACCAAAGGTCGTATCGATCTGCGGTTGGCGCCGTTGGAAAGAGCGCTTTTTTCTGCACGAAATAGAGCCCCATCTCGAAAAAAAAAAATTTTCGCTTAAACGCGAATAAGTCGAAAACCAAAGGTCGTATCGATCTGCGGTTGGCGCCGTTGGAAAGAGCGCTTTTTTCTGCACGAAATAGAGCCCCATCTCGAAAAAAAAAAAATTTTCGCTTAAACGCGAATAAGTCGAGAACCAAAGGTCCTATCGATCTGCGGTTGGCGCCATTGGAAAGAGCGCTTTTTTCTGCACGAAATAGAGCCCCATCTCGAAAAAAAATTTTTTTCGCTTAAACGCGAATAAGTCGAGAACCAAAGGTCGTATCGATCTGCGGTTGGCGCCGTTGGAAAGAGCGCTTTTTTCTGCACGAAATAGAGCCCCATCTCGAAAAAAAAAAATTTTCGCTTAAACGCGAATAAGTCGAGAACCAAAGGTCGTATCGATCTGCGGTTGGCGCCGTTGGAAAGAGCGCTTTTTTCTGCACGAAATAGAGCCCCATCTCGAAAAAAAAAAATTTTCGCTTAAACGCGAATAAGTCGAAAACCAAAGGTCGTATCGATCTGCGGTTGGCGCCGTTGGAAAGAGCGCTTTTTTCTGCACGAAATAGAGCCCCATCTCGAAAAAAAATTTTTTCGCTTAAACGCGAATAAGTCGAGAACCAAAGGTCGTATCGATCTGCGGTTGGCGCCGTTGGAAAGAGCGCTTTTTTCTGCACGAAATAGAGCCCCATCTCGAAAAAAAAAAATTTTCGCTTAAACGCGAATAAGTCGAAAACCAAAGGTCGTATCGATCTGCGGTTGGCGCCGTTGGAAAGAGCGCTTTTTTCTGCACGAAATAGAGCCCCATCTCGAAAAAAAAAAATTTTCGCTTAAACGCGAATAAGTCGAGAACCAAAGGTCGTATCGATCTGCGGTTAGCGCCGTTGGAAAGAGCGCTTTTTTCTGCACGAAACAGAGCCCCATCTCGAAAAAAAAAAAATTTTCGCTTAAACGCGAATAAGTCGAAAACCAAAGGTCGTATCGATCTGCGGTTGGCGCCGTTGGAAAGAGCGCTTTTTTCTGCACGAAATAGAGCCCCATCTCGAAAAAAAAAAAATTTTCGCTTAAACGCGAATAAGTCGAGAACCAAAGGTCGTATCGATCTGCGGTTGGCGCCGTTGGAAAGAGCGCTTTTTTCTGCACGAAATAGAGCCCCATCTCGAAAAAAAAAAATTTTCGCTTAAACGCGAATAAGTCGAAAACCAAAGGTCGTATCGATCTGCGGTTGGCGCCGTTGGAAAGAGCGCTTTTTTCTGCACGAAATAGAGCCCCATCTCGAAAAAAAAAAATTTTCGCTTAAACGCGAATAAGTCGAAAACCAAAGGTCGTATCGATCTGCGGTTGGCGCCGTTGGAAAGAGCGCTTTTTTCTGCACGAAATAGAGCCCCATCTCGAAAAAAAAAAATTTTCGCTTAAACGCGAATAAGTCGAAAACCAAAGGTCGTATCGATCTGCGGTTGGCGCCGTTGGAAAGAGCGCTTTTTTCTGCACGAAATAGAGCCCCATCTCGAAAAAAAAAAATTTTCGCTTAAACGCGAATAAGTCGAAAACCAAAGGTCGTATCGATCTGCGGTTGGCGCCGTTGGAAAGAGCGCTTTTTTCTGCACGAAATAGAGCCCCATCTCGAAAAAAAAAAATTTTCGCTTAAACGCGAATAAGTCGAGAACCAAAGGTCGTATCGATCTGCTGTTGGCGCCGTTGGAAAGAGCGCTTTTTTCTGCACGAAATAGAGCCCCATCTCGAAAAAAAAAAAATTTTCGCTTAAACGCGAATAAGTCGAGAACCAAAGGTCGTATCGATCTGCGGTTGGCGCCGTTGGAAAGAGCGCTTTTTTCTGCACGAAATAGAGCCCCATCTCGAAAAAAAAAAATTTTCGCTTAAACGCGAATAAGTCGAGAACCAAAGGTCGTATCGATCTGCGGTTGGCGCCGTTGGAAAGAGCGCTTTTTTCTGCACGAAATAGAGCCCCATCTCGAAAAAAAAAATTTTCGCTTAAACGCGAATAAGTCGAAAACCAAAGGTCGTATCGATCTGCGGTTGGCGCCGTTGGAAAGAGCGCTTTTTTCTGCACGAAATAGAGCCCCATCTCGAAAAAAAATTTTTTCGCTTAAACGCGAATAAGTCGAGAACCAAAGGTCGTATCGATCTGCGGTTGGCGCCGTTGGAAAGAGCGCTTTTTTCTGCACGAAATAGAGCCCCATCTCGAAAAAAAATTTTTTCGCTTAAACGCGAATAAGTCGAGAACCAAAGGTCGTATCGATCTGCGGTTGGCGCCGTTGGAAAGAGCGCTTTTTTCTGCACGAAATAGAGCCCCATCTCGAAAAAAAAAAATTTTCGCTTAAACGCGAATAAGTCGAGAACCAAAGGTCGTATCGATCTGCGGTTAGCGCCGTTGGAAAGAGCGCTTTTTTCTGCACGAAATAGAGCCCCATCTCGAAAAAAAATTTTTTTCGCTTAAACGCGAATAAGTCGAGAACCAAAGGTCGTATCGATCTGCGGTTGGCGCCGTTGGAAAGAGCGCTTTTTTCTGCACGAAATAGAGCCCCATCTCGAAAAAAAAAAATTTTCGCTTAAACGCGAATAAGTCGAGAACCAAAGGTCGTATCGATCTGCGGTTGGCGCCGTTGGAAAGAGCGCTTTTTTCTGCACGAAATAGAGCCCCATCTCGAAAAAAAAAAATTTTCGCTTAAACGCGAATAAGTCGAAAACCAAAGGTCGTATCGATCTGCGGTTGGCGCCATTGGAAAGAGCGCTTTTTTCTGCACGAAATAGAGCCCCATCTCGAAAAAAAATTTTTTTCGCTTAAACGCGAATAAGTCGAGAACCAAAGGTCGTATCGATCTGCGGTTGGCGCCGTTGGAAAGAGCGCTTTTTTCTGCACGAAATAGAGCCCCATCTCGAAAAAAAAAAATTTTCGCTTAAACGCGAATAAGTCGAAAACCAAAGGTCGTATCGATCTGCGGTTGGCGCCGTTGGAAAGAGCGCTTTTTTCTGCACGAAATAGAGCCCCATCTCGAAAAAAAAAAATTTTCGCTTAAACGCGAATAAGTCGAGAACCAAAGGTCGTATCGATCTGCGGTTGGCGCCGTTGGAAAGAGCGCTTTTTTCTGCACGAAATAGAGCCCCATCTCGAAAAAAAAAAATTTTCGCTTAAACGCGAATAAGTCGAAAACCAAAGGTCGTATCGATCTGCGGTTGGCGCCGTTGGAAAGAGCGCTTTTTTCTGCACGAAATAGAGCCCCATCTCGAAAAAAAAAATTTTTCGCTTAAACGCGAATAAGTCGAAAACCAAAGGTCGTATCGATCTGCGGTTGGCGCCGTTGGAAAGAGCGCTTTTTTCTGCACGAAATAGAGCCCCATCTCGAAAAAAAAAAATTTTCGCTTAAACGCGAATAAGTCGAAAACCAAAGGTCGTATCGATCTGCGGTTGGCGCCGTTGGAAAGAGCGCTTTTTTCTGCACGAAATAGAGCCCCATCTCGAAAAAAAAAAAATTTTCGCTTAAACGCGAATAAGTCGAAAACCAAAGGTCGTATCGATCTGCGGTTGGCGCCGTTGGAAAGAGCGCTTTTTTCTGCACGAAATAGAGCCCCATCTCGAAAAAAAAAAAATTTTCGCTTAAACGCGAATAAGTCGAGAACCAAAGGTCGTATCGATCTGCTGTTGGCGCCGTTGGAAAGAGCGCTTTTTTCTGCACGAAATAGAGCCCCATCTCGAAAAAAAAAAAATTTTCGCTTAAACGCGAATAAGTCGAGAACCAAAGGTCGTATCGATCTGCGGTTGGCGCCGTTGGAAAGAGCGCTTTTTTCTGCACGAAATAGAGCCCCATCTCGAAAAAAAAAAATTTTCGCTTAAACGCGAATAAGTCGAAAACCAAAGGTCGTATCGATCTGCGGTTGGCGCCGTTGGAAAAGGCGCTTTTTTCTGCACGAAATAGAGCCCCATCTCGAAAAAAAAAAATTTTCGCTTAAACGCGAATAAGTCGAGAACCAAAGGTCGTATCGATCTGCGGTTGGCGCCGTTGGAAAGAGCGCTTTTTTCTGCACGAAATAGAGCCCCATCTCGAAAAAAAAAAAATTTTCGCTTAAACGCGAATAATTCGAAAACCAAAGGTCGTATCGATCTGCGGTTGGCGCCGTTGGAAAGAGCGCTTTTTTCTGCACGAAATAGAGCCCCATCTCGAAAAAAAAAAAATTTTCGCTTAAACGCGAATAAGTCGAGAACCAAAGGTCGTATCGATCTGCTGTTGGCGCCGTTGGAAAGAGCGCTTTTTTCTGCACGAAATAGAGCCCCATCTCGAAAAAAAAATTTTCGCTTAAACGCGAATAAGTCGAAAACCAAAGGTCGTATCGATCTGCGGTTGGCGCCGTTGGAAAGAGCGCTTTTTTCTGCACGAAATAGAGCCCCATCTCGAAAAAAAAAAATTTTTCGCTTAAACGCGAATAAGTCGAGAACCAAAGGTCGTATCGATCTGCTGTTGGCGCCGTTGGAAAGAGCGCTTTTTTCTGCACGAAATAGAGCCCCATCTCGAAAAAAAAAAAATTTTCGCTTAAACGCGAATAAGTCGAGAACCAAAGGTCGTATCGATCTGCGGTTGGCGCCGTTGGAAAGAGCGCTTTTTTCTGCACGAAATAGAGCCCCATCTCGAAAAAAAAAAATTTTCGCTTAAACGCGAATAAGTCGAAAACCAAAGGTCGTATCGATCTGCGGTTGGCGCCGTTGGAAAGAGCGCTTTTTTCTGCACGAAAAAGAGCCCCATCTCGAAAAAAAAAAAATTATCGCTTAAACGCGAATAAGTCGAGAACGAAAGGTCGTATCGACCTGCGGTTGGCGCCGTTGGAAAGAGCGCTTTTTTCTGCACGAAAAAGAGCCCCATCTCGAAAAAAAAAAATTATCGCTTAAACGCGAATAAGTCGAGAACGAAAGGTCGTATCGATCTGCGGTTGGCGCCGTTGGAAAGAGCGCTTTTTTCTGCACGAAAAAGAGCCCCATCTCGAAAAAAAAAAAATTATCGCTTAAACGCGAATAAGTCGAGAACGAAAGGTCGTATCGATCTGCGGTTGGCGCCGTTGAAAAGAGCGCTTTTTTCTGCACGAAAAAGTGCCCCATCTCGAAAAAAAAAATTATCGCTTAAACGCGAATAAGTCGAGAACGAAAGGTCGTATCGATCTGCGGTTGGCGCCGTTTGAAAGAGCGCTTTTTTCTGCACGAAAAAGAGCCCCATCTCGAAAAAAAAAAAATTATCGCTTAAACGCCAATAAGTCGAGAACGAAAGGTCGTATCGATCTGCGGTTGGCGCCGTTGGAAAGAGCGCTTTTTTCTGCACGAAAAAGAGCCCCATCTCGAAAAAAAAAAAATTATCGCTTAAACGCGAATAAGTCGAGAACGAAAGGTCGTATCGATCTGCGGTTGGCGCCGTTGGAAAGAGCGCTTTTTTCTGCACGAAAAAGAGCCCCATCTCGAAAAAAAAAAAATTATCGCTTAAACGCGAATAAGTCGAGAACGAAAGGTCGTATTTGGGTTTTTGGAATTTTTATTTTTTTGGAAATTTGGATTTTTGGGTTTTTGGATTTTTTATTTTTTTGGAAATTTGGATTTTTGGGTTTTTGAGTTGGGAATTTGAATTTTTGGGTTTTTGGGATTTTGGATTTTTGGGAATTTGAATTTTTGGGTTTTTGGGATTTTGGATTTTTGGGTTTTTGGATTTTTGAGAATTTGAATTTTTGGGTTTTTGGGATTTTGGATTTTTGGGTTTTTGGGTTTTGGATTTTTGGGAATTTGGGTTTTTGGATTTTTGGTTGAGATTGAGGTTGAGGTCGACTTAGTCAAGTTAAGGTTAAGTAATTTTAAGGCGTGGATTTTTTGGTGGGTTTTTTTTTGATTTTTGGGTTTTTGGTGTTTTGAATTTTTGGGTTTTTGGGATTTTTATTTTTTTAGATTTTTGGGTTTTTAGGTTTTTGTTGTTTTTTAATTTTTGGAAATTTGGATTTTTGGGTTTTTGGGTTTTTGTATTTTTGGGAATTTGGGTTTATGGGTTTTTGGATTTTTGGGAATTTGGGTTTATGGGTTTTTGGATTTTTGTGATTTTGGATTTTTGGGTTTTTGGGATTTTGGATTTTTGGGTTTTGGGGATTTTTATTTTTTAAGATTTTTGGGTTTTTAGGTTTTTGGTTTGAATTTTTGAAAATTTGGATTTTTGGGTTTTTGGGTTTTGGATTTTTGGGAATTTAGGTTTATGGGTTTTTGGATTTTTGGGAATTTGAATTTTTGGGTTTTTGGGATTTTGGATTTTTGGGTTTTTGGATTTTTGGGAATTTGAATTTTTGGGGTTTTGGATTTTTGGGAATTTGGGATTTTGGATTTTTGGGTTTTTGGGATTTTGGATTTTTGGTTGAGATTGAGGTTGGGGTTGACTTGGTCAAGTTAAGTAGTAGGCTGAGATCTAGGGTTACGTTGAGGTTTAGATTGGGGTTGAGGTCGATTTAGTCAAGCTAAGGTTTAAGCTTTGAGCGAGGGTTAGGTTGAGGTCGACTTAGTCAAGTTAAGGTTGTAAGTAATTTTAAAGCGTGGATTTTTTGGGGTTTTTTTTTTTGGGTGGTTTTGGGTTTTTGGATTTTTGGGTTTTGGATTTTTGGGAATTTGGGTTTTTGGGTATTTGAATTTTTGGAAATTTGGATTTTTGGGTTTTTGGGTTTTTGGATTTTTGGGAATTTGAATTTTTGG
The DNA here is from genome assembly GCA_947389935.1 of Agrilus cyanescens. Taxonomy (NCBI): domain Eukaryota; kingdom Metazoa; phylum Arthropoda; class Insecta; order Coleoptera; family Buprestidae; genus Agrilus; species Agrilus cyanescens. The sequence goes on from OX376713.1 coordinate 21,943,358, forward strand.
GGTTTTGGATTTTTGGGAATTTGGATTTTTGGGTTTTTGGGATTTTGGATTTTTGGGTTTTTGGGATTTTGGGTTTTTGGATTTTTGGGAATTAGATTTTTGGGTTTTTGGGATTTTGGATCTTTGGGTTTTGGATTTTTGGATTTTTGGTGTTTTAATTTTTGGAAATTTGGATTTTTGGGTTTTTGGGTTTTTGGATTTTTGGGTTTTTGGATTTTTGGGAATTTGAATTTTTGGGGTTTTGGATTTTTGGGTTTTTGGGTTTTTGGATTTTTGGGTTTTTGGATTTTTGGGAATTTGAATTTTTGGGGTTTTGGATTTTTGGGAATTTGGGTTGTTGGGTTTTTGGATTTTTGGTTGAGATTGAGGTTGGGGTCGACTTAGTCAAGTTAAGGTGTAGGCTGAGATCTAGGGTTACGTTGAGGTTTAGATTGTGGTTGAGGTCGATTTAGTCAAGCTAAGGTGTAAGCTTAGATCGAGGGTTAGGTTGAGGTCGATTTAGTCAAGCTAAGGTGTAAGCTTAGATCGAGGGTTAGGTTGAGGTCGACTTAGTCAAGTTAAGGTTGTAAGTAATTTTAAGGCGTGGATTTTTTGGGGGTGGTTTTTTGGGGGTTTTTTTTTTGGTTTTGGGTTTTTGGAATTTTTATTTTTGGGTTTTTAGGTTTTTGGTGTTTTTTAATTTTTGGGAATTTGGATTTTTGGGTTTTTGGCTTTTGGGATTTTGGGAATTTAGGTTTTTGGATTTTGGGAATTTGGATTTTTGGGTTTTTGGGTTTTTGGATTTTTGGGTTTTTGGATTTTTGGGATTTTGGATTTTTGGGAATTTTAATTTTTGGGTTTTTGGATTTTTGGGTTTTTGGGATTTTGGATTTTTTGGTTTTTCGGATTTTGGATTTTTGGGTTTTTGGTTGAGATTGAGGTTGATTGAGGTTGGGGTCGACTTGGTCAAGCTAAGGTGTAGGCTGAGATCGAGGGTTAGGTTGAGGTCGACTTAGTCAAGCTAAGATGTCGGCTGAGATCGAGGGTTAGGTTGAGATTTAGATTGGGGTTGAGGTCGACTTAGTCAAGTTAAGGTTGTGAGTAATTTTAAGGCGTGGTTTTTTTGGGGGGTGGTTTTTTAGAGGGTGTTTTGGGTTTTTGAATTTTTGGGATTTTCGATTTTTGTATTTTTGGGTTTTTGGGTTTGGGTCTTGGTTTTTGGATTTTTGGGTTTTTGGATTTTTGGGTTTTTTGATTTTTGGGTTTTTGGGATTTTGGGATTTAGGATTTTTGGGAATTTGAATTTTTGGGTTTTTGGGATTTTGGATTTTTGGGTTTTTGGATTTTTGGGTTTTTGGATTTTTGGGTTTTTGGGATTTTGAATTTTTGAGTTTTTAGGATTTTGGATTTTTGGGTTTTTGGGATTTTGGAGTTTTGGGTTTTTGATTTTTTGGTTTTTTGGGAATTTGAATTTTTGGGTTTTTGGGATTTTGGATTTTTGGGTTTTTGGATTTTTGGGAATTTGGATTTTGGGTTTTTGGATTTTTGGGAATTTGAATTTTTGGGAATTTGGATTTTTGGGAATTTGGATTTTTGGGTTTTTGGATTTTTGGTTGAGATTGAGGTTGGGGTCGACTTAGTCAAGTTAAGGTGTAGGCTTAGATCGAGGGTTAGGTTGAGGTCGACTTAGTCAAGTTAAGGTGTAGGCTGAGATCAAGGGTTACGTTGAGGTTTAGATTGGGGTTGAGGTCGATTTAGTCAAGCAAAGGTGTAAGCTTAGATCGAGCGTTAGGTTGAGGTCGACTTAGTCAAGTTAAGGTTGTAAGTAATTTTAAGGCGTGGATTTTTTGGGGGTGGTTTTTTGGGGGGTGTTTTTTTTTGATTTTTGGGTTTTTGGTGTTTTGATTTTTTGGGTTTTTGGGATTTTTGGGAATTTGGATTTTTTGGTTTTTGGGTTTTTGATGTTTTTTAATTTTTGGAAATTTGGATTTTTGGGTTTTTGGGTTTTTGGGAATTTGGATTTTTGGGTTTTTGGATTTTTGGGAATTTGAATTTTTGGGTTTTTGGATTTTTGGGCTTTTGGATTTTTCGGATTTTGGATTTTTGGGTTTTTGGGATTTTGGATTTTTGGGAATTTTAATTTTTGGGTTTTTGGGTTTTTGGGCTTTTGGATTTTTGGGTTTTTCGGATTTTGGATTTTTGGGTTTTTGGGTTTTTGGATTTTTGGTTGAGATTGAGGTTGGGGTCGACTTAGTCAAGTTAAGGTGTAGGCTGAGATCTAGGGTTACGTTAAGGTTTAGATTGGGGTTGAGGTCGATTTAGTCAAGCTAAGGTGTAAGCTTAGATCGAGGGTTAGGTTGAGGTAGACTTAGTCAAGTTAAGGTTGTAAGTAATTTTAAGGCGTAGATTTTTTGGTGGTGGTTTTTTGGGGGTTTTTTTTTTGGGTGTTTTGGGTTTTTGGAATTTTTATTTTTTTAGATTTTTGGGTTTTAGGTGTTTTGAATTTATGGGTTTTTGGGATTTTGGATTTTTGGGTTTTTGGATTTTTGGGAATTTTGATTTTTGGGTTTTTGGGTTTTTGGATTTTTGGGAATTAGATTTTTGGGTTTTTGGGATTTTGGGTTTTTGGATTTTTGGGAATTTGAATTTTTGGGGTTTTGGATTTTTGGGAATTTGGGATTTTGGATTTTTGGGTTTTTGGGATTTTGGATTTTTGGTTGAGTATGAGGTTGGGGTCGACTTGGTCAAGTTAAGTTGTAGGCTGAGATCTAGGGTTACGTTGAGGTTTAGATTGTGGTTGAGGTCGATTTAGTCAAGCTAAGGTGTAAGCTTAGATCGAGGGTTAGGTTGAGGTCGATTTAGTCAAGCTAAGGTGTAAGCTTAGATCGAGGGTTAGGTTGAGGTCGACTTAGTCAAGTTAAGGTTGTAAGTAATTTTAAGGCGTGGATTTTTTGGGGGTGGTTTTTTGGAGTTTTTTTTTTGGTTTTGGGTTTTTGGAATTTTTATTTTTGGGTTTTTAGGTTTTTGGTGTTTTTTAATTTTTGGGAATTTGGATTTTTGGGTTTTTGGCTTTTGGGATTTTGGGAATTTGGGTTTTTGGGTTTTTGGATTTTTGGGAATTTGGATTTTTGGGTTTTTGGATTTTTGGGTTTTTGGATTTTTGGGATTTTGGATTTTTGGGAATTTTAATTTTTGGGTTTTTGGATTTTTGGGTTTTTGGGATTTTGGATTTTTTGGTTTTTCGGATTTTGGATTTTTGGGTTTTTTGTTGAGATTGAGGTTGATTGAGGTTGGGTTCGACTTAGTCAAGCTAAGGTGTAGGCTGAGATCGAGGGTTAGGTTGAGATCGACTTAATCAAGCTAAGGTGTCGGCTGAGATCGAGGGTTAGGTTGAGGTTTAGATTGGGGTTGAGGTCGACTTAGTCAAGTTAAGGTTGTGAGTAATTTTAAGGCGTGGTTTTTTGGGGGGTGGTTTTTTAGAGGGTGTTTTTTTTTTGGGTGTTTTGGGTTTTCGAATTTTGGGTTTTTGGGATTTTGGATTTTTGGTTGAGATTGAGGTTGGGGTCGACTTGGTCAAGTTAAGTTGTAGGCTGAGATCTAGGGTTACGTTGAGGTTTAGATTGGGGTTGAGGTCGATTTAGTCAAGCTAAGGTGTAAGCTTAGATCGAGGGTTAGGTTGAGGTAGACTTAGTCAAGTTAAGGTTGTAAGTAATTTTAAGGCGTAGATTTTTTGGTGGTGGTTTTTTGGGGGGTTTTTTTTTGGGTGTTTTGGGTTTTTGGAATTTTTATTTTTTTAGATTTTTGGGTTTTAGGTGTTTTGAATTTATGGGTTTTTGGGATTTTGGATTTTTGGGTTTTTGGATTTTTGGGAATTTTGATTTTTGGGTTTTTGGGTTTTTGGATTTTTGGGAATTAGATTTTTGGGTTTTTGGGATTTTGGATTTTTGGGTTTTTGGGATTTTGGATTTTTGGTTGAGATTGAGGTTGGGGTCGATTTAGTCAAGCTAAGGTGTAGCTTTGATCGAGGGTTAGGTTGAGGTCGACTTAGTCAAGTTAAGGTTGTAAGTAATTTTAAAGCGTGGATTTTTTGGGGTTTTTTTTTTGGGTGGTTTTGGGTTTTTGGATTTTTGGGAATTAGATTTTTGGGTTTTTGGGATTTTGGATCTTTGGGTTTTGGATTTTTGGATTTTTGGTGTTTTAATTTTTGGAAATTTGGATTTTTGGGTTTTTGAGTTTTTGGATTTTTGGGTTTTTGGATTTTTGGGAATTTGAATTTTTGGGGTTTTGGATTTTTGGGTTTTTGGGTTTTTGGATTTTTGGGTTTTTGGATTTTTGGGAATTTGAATTTTTGGGGTTTTGGATATTTGGGAATTTGGGTTGTTGGGTTTTTGGATTTTTGGTTGAGATTGAGGTTGGGGTCGACTTAGTCAAGTTAAGGTGTAGGCTGAGATCTAGGGTTACGTTGAGGTTTAGATTGGGGTTGAGGTCGATTTAGTCAAGCTAAGGTGTAAGCTTAGATCGAGGGTTAGGTTGAGGTCGATTTAGTCAAGCTAAGGTGTAAGCTTAGATCGAGGGTTAGGTTGAGGTCGGCTTAGTCAAGTTAAGGTTGTAAGTAATTTTAAGGCGTGGATTTTTTGGGGGTGGTTTTTTGGGGGTTTTTTTTTGGTTTTGGGTTTTTGGAATTTTTATTTTTGGGTTTTTAGGTTTTTGGTGTTTTTTAATTTTTGGGAATTTGAATTTTTGGGTTTTTGATTTTTGGGAATTTGGGTTTATGGGTTTTTGGATTTTTGGGAATTTGGGTTTTTGGGTTTTTGAATTTTTGGGAATTTGGATTTTTGGGTTTTTGGATTTTTGGGATTTTGGATTTTTGGGAATTTTAATTTTTGGGTTTTTGGGTTTTTGGGCTTTTGGATTTTTGGGTTTTTCGGATTTTGGATTTTTGGGAATTTGGGTTTTTGGGTTTTTGGATTTTTGGTTGAGATTGAGGTTGGGGTCGACTTAGTCAAGTTAAGGTGTAGGCTGAGATCTAGGGTTACGTTGAGGTTTAGATTGGGGTTGAGGTCGATTTAGTCAAGCTAAGGTGTAAGCTTAGATCGAGGGTTAGGTTGAGGTCGACTTAGTCAAGTTAAGGTTGTAAGTAATTTTAAGGCGTAGATTTTTTGGTGGTGGTTTTTTGGGGGGTTTTTTTTTGGGTGTTTTGGGTTTTTGGAATTTTTATTTTTTTAGATTTTTGGGTTTTAGGTGTTTTGAATTTATGGGTTTTTGGGATTTTGGATTTTTGGGTTTTTGGATTTTTGGGAATTTGAATTTTTGGGTTTTTGGATTTTTGGATTTTTGGGAATTAGATTTTTGGGTTTTTGGGATTTTGGGTTTTTGGATTTTTGGGAATTTGAATTTTTGGGGTTTTGGATTTTTGGGTTTTTGGGTTTTTGGATTTTTTGGAATTTGAATTTTTGGGTTTTTGGATTTTTGGGAATTTGAATTTTTGGGGTTTTGGATATTTGGGAATTTGGGTTGTTGGGTTTTTGGATTTTTGGTTGAGATTGAGGTTGGGGTCGACTTAGTCAAGTTAAGGTTGTAAGTAATTTTAAGGCGTGGATTTTTTGGGGGTGGTTTTTTGGGGGTTTTTTTTTGGTTTTGGATTTTTGGAATTTTTATTTTTGGGTTTTTAGGTTTTTGGGAATTTGGATTTTTGGGTTTTTGGCTTTTGGGATTTTGGGAATTTGGGTTTTTGGGTTTTTGGATTTTTGGGAATTTGGATTTTTGGGTTTTTGGATTTTTGGGTTTTTGGATTTTTGGGATTTTGGATTTTTGGGAATTTTAATTTTTGGGTTTTTGGATTTTTGGGTTTTTGGGATTTTGGATTTTTTGGTTTTTCGGATTTTGGATTTTTGGGTTTTTGGTTGAGATTGAGGTTGATTGAGGTTGGGGTCGACTTAGTCAAGCTAAGGTGTAGGCTGAGATCGAGGGTTAGGTTGAGATCGACTTAATCAAGCTAAGGTGTCGGCTGAGATCGAGGGTTAGGTTGAGGTTTAGATTGGGGTTGAGGTCGACTTAGTCAAGTTAAGGTTGTGAGTAATTTTAAGGCGTGGTTTTTTGGGGGGTGGTTTTTTAGAGGGTGTTTTTTTTTGGGTGTTTTGGGTTTTCGAATTTTTGGGATTTTCGATTTTTGTTATTTTTGGGTTTTTGGGTTTGGGTCTTGGTTTTTGGATTTTTGGGTTTTTGGTTTTTTGGGAATTTGGATTTTTGGGTTTTTGGATTTTTGGGTTTTTGGATTTTTGGGATTTTGGATTTTTGGGAATTTTAATTTTTGGGTTTTTGGGTTTTTGGATTTTTGGGTTTTTGGATTTTTGGGAATTTGAATTTTTGGGGTTTTGGATTTTTGGGTTTTTGGATTTTTGGGTTTTTGGATTTTTGGGAATTTGAATTTTTGGGGTTTTGGATTTTTGGGAATTTGGGATTTTGGATTTTTGGGTTTTTGGGATTTTGGATTTTTGGTTGAGATTGAGGTTGGGGTCGACTTGGTCAAGTTAAGTTGTAGGCTGAGATCTAGGGTTACGTTGAGGTTTAGATTGGGGTTGAGGTCGATTTAGTCAAGCTAAGGTGTAAGCTTTGATCGAGGGTTAGGTTGAGGTTTAGATTGGGGTTGAGGTCGATTTATTCAAGCTAAGGTGGAAGCTTAGATCGAGCGTTAGGTTGAGGTCGACTTAGTCAAGTTAAGGTTGTAAGTAATTTTAAGGCGTGGATTTTTTGGGGGTAGTTTTTTGGGGGGTGTTTTTTTTAGATTTTTGGGTTTTTGGTGTTTTGGGTTTGGGTCTTGGTTTTTGGATTTTTGGGATTTTGGGATTTTGGATTTTTGGGTTTTTGGGATTTAGGATTATTGGGAATTTGAATTTTTGGGTTTTTGGATTTTTGGGAATTAGATTTTTAGGTTTTTGGGATTTTGGATCTTTGGGTTTTGGATTTTTGGTTTTTTAATTTTTGGAAATTTGAATTTTTGGGTTTTTGGATTTTTGGGTTTTTGGATTTTTGGGAATTTGAATTTTTGGGGTTTTGGATTTTTGGGTTTTTGGGTTTTTGGATTTTTGGGTTTTTGGATTTTTGGGTTTTTGGATTTTTGGGAATTTGAATTTTTGGGGTTTTGGATTTTTGGGAATTTGGATTTTTGGGTTTTGGATTTTTGGGTTTTTGGATTTTTGGGAATTTGAATTTTTGGGGTTTTGGATTTTTGGGTTTTTGGGTTTTTGGATTTTTGGGAATTTGATATTTTGGGTTTTTGGATTTTTGGGAATTTGAATTTTTGGGGTTTTGGATATTTGGGAATTTGGGTTGTTGGGTTTTTGGATTTTTGGTTGAGATTGAGGTTGGGGTCGACTTAGTCAAGTTAAGGTGTAGGCTGAGATCTAGGGTTACGTTGAGGTTTAGATTGTGGTTGAGGTCGATTTAGTCAAGCTAAGGTGTAAGCTTAGATCGAGGGTTAGGTTGAGGTCGACTTAGTCAAGTTAAGGTGTAGGCTGAGATCAAGGGTTACGTTGAGGTTTAGATTGTGGTTGAGGTCGATTTAGTCAAGCAAAGGTGTAAGCTTAGATCGAGCGTTAGGTTGAGGTCGACTTAGTCAAGTTAAGGTTGTAAGTAATTTTAAGGCGTGGATTTTTTGTCGGTGGTTTTTTGGGGGTTTTTTTTTGGTTTTGGGTTTTTGGAATTTTTATTTTTGGGTTTTTAGGTTTTTGGTGTTTTTTAATTTTTTGGGAATTTGGATTTTTGGGTTTTTGGCTTTTGGGATTTTGGGAATTTGGGAATTTTAATTTTTGGGTTTTTGGATTTTTGGGTTTTTGGGATTTTGGATTTTTTGGTTTTTCGGATTTTGGATTTTTGGGTTTTTGGTTGAGATTGAGGTTGATTGAGGTTGGGGTCGACTTAGTCAAGCAAAGGTGTAGGCTGAGATCGAGGGTTAGGTTGAGGTCGACTTAGTCAAGCTAAGGTGTCGGCTGAGATCGAGGGTTAGGTTGAGGTTTAGATTGGGGTTGAGGTCGACTTAGTCAAGTTAAGGTTGTGAGTAATTTTTAGGCGTGGTTTTTTGGGGGGTGGTTTTTTAGAGGGTGTTTTTTTTGGGTGTTTTGGGTTTTTGAATTTTTGGGATTTTCGATTTTTGTATTTTTGGGTTTTTGGGTTTGGGTCTTGGTTTTTGGATTTTTGGGTTTTTGGATTTTTGGGTTTTTGGATTTTTGGGATTTTGGGATTTTGGATTTTTGGGTTTTTGGGATTTAGGATTTTTGGGTTTTTGGATTTTTGGGAATTAGATTTTTGGGTTTTTGGGATTTTGGATTTTTGGGTTTTGGATTTTTGGTGTTAATTTTTGGAAATTTGAATTTTTGGGTTTCGGATTTTTGGGTTTTTGGATTTTTGGGAATTTGAATTTTTGGGGTTTTGGATTTTTGGGTTTTTGGGTTTTTGGATTTTTGGGAATTTGAATTTTTGGGGTTTTGGATTTTTGGGAATTTGGATTTTTGGGTTTTTGGGATTTTGGATTTTTGGGTTTTTGGGATTTTGGATTTTTGGTTGAGATTGAGGTTGGGGTCGACTTGGTCAAGTTAAGGTGTAGGCTGAGATCTAGGGTTACGTTGAGGTTTAGATTGGGGTTGAGGTCGATTTAGTCAAGCTTTTTGGGTTTTTGGATTTTTGGGTTTTTGGATTTTTGGGAATTTGAATTTATGGGGTTTTGGATTTTTGGGAATTTGGGAATTTGAATTTTTGGGGTTTTGGATTTTTGGGTTTTTGGGTTTTTGGATTTTTGGGATTTAGGATTTTTGGGAATTTGAATTTTTGGGGTTTTGGATTTTTGGGAATTTGGGTTGTTGGGTTTTTGGATTTTTGGTTGAGATTGAGGTTGGGGTCGACTTAGTCAAGCTAAGGTGTAGGCTGAGATCGAGGGTTAGGTTGAGGTCGACTTAGTCAAGCTAAGGTGTCGGCTGAGATCGAGGGTTAGGTTGAGGTTTAGATTGGGGTTGAGGTCGACTTAGTCAAGTTAAGGTTGTGAGTAATTTTAAGGCGTGGTTTTTTGGGGGGTGGTTTTTTAGAGGGTGTTTTTTTTGGGTGTTTTAGGTTTTTGAATTTTTGGGATTTTGGATTTTTGGATTTTTGGTGTTTTAATTTTTGGAAATTTGGATTTTTGGGTTTTTGGATTTTTGGGTTTTTGGATTTTTGGGAATTTGAATTTTTGGGGTTTTGGATTTTTGGGTTTTTGGGTTTTTGGATTTTTGGGATTTAGGATTTTTGGGAATTTGAATTTTTGGGTTTTTGGGATTTTGGGATTTTGGATTTTTGGGTTTTTGGATTTTTGGGTTTTTGGGATTTAGGATTTTTGGGAATTTGAATTTTTGGGTTTTTGGGATTTTGGATTTTTGGGAATTAGATTTTTGGGTTTTTGGGATTTTGGATCTTTGCGAATTTGGGTTTTTGGGAATTTTAATTTTTGGGTTTTTGGATTTTTGGGAATTTGGGTTTTTGGGTTTTTGGATTTTTGGTTGAGATTGAGGTTGGGGTCGACTTAGTCAAGTTAAGGTGTAGGCTGAGATCTAGGGTCACGTTGAGGTTTAGATTGGGGTTGAGGTCGATTTAGTCAAGCTAAGGTGTAAGCTTAGATCGAGGGTTAGGTTGAGGTCGACAGTCAGGTCAAGGTTGTAAGTAATTTTAAGGCGTAGATTTTTTGGTGGTGGTTTTTTGGGGGTTTTTTTGGGTGTTTTGGGTTTTTGGAATTTTTATTTTTTTAGATTTTTGGGTTTTAGGTGTTGAATTTATGGGTTTTTGGGATTTTGGATTTTTGGGTTTTTGGATTTATGGGGTTTTGGATTTTTGGGAATTTGGGTTTTTGGGAATTTGGGTTTTTGGGTTTTTGAATTTTTGGGAATTTGGATTTTTGGGTTTTTGGATTTTTGGATTTTTGGGAATTAGATTTTTGGGTTTTTGGGATTTTGGATTTTTGGATTTTTGGTGTTTTAATTTTTGGAAATTTGGATTTTTGGGTTTTTGGGTTTTTGGATATTTGGGAATTTGAATTTTTGGGGTTTTGGATTTTTGGGTTTTTGGGTTTTTGGATTTTTGGGAATTTGAATTTATGGGGTTTTGGATTTTTGGGAATTTGGGATTTTGGATTTTTGGGTTTTTGGGATTTTGGATTTTTGGTTGAGATTGAGGTTGGGGTCGACTTGGTCAAGTTAAGTTGTAGGCTGAGATCTAGGGTTACGTTGAGGTTTAGATTGGGTTTGAGGTCGATTTAGTCAAGCTAAGGTGTAAGCTTTGATCGAGGGTTAGGTTGAGGTCGACTTAGTCAAGTGAAGGTTGTAAGTAATTTTAAAGCGTGGATTTTTTGGGGTTTTTTTTTTTGGGTGGTTTTGGGTTTTTGGATTTTTGGGATTTTGGATTTTTGGGTTTTGGATTTTTGGGAATTTGGGTTTTTGGGTATTTGAATTTTTGGGTTTTTGGATTTTTGGGAATTTGAATTTTTGGGGTTTTGGATTTTCGGGTTTTTGGGTTTTTGGATTTTTGGTTGAGATTGAGGTTGGGGTCGACTTAGTCAAGCTAAGGTGTAGGCTGAGATCGAGGGTTAGGTTGAGGTCGACTTAGTCAAGCTAAGGTGTCGGCTGAGATCGAGGGTTAGGTTGAGGTTTAGATTGGGGTTGAGGTCGACTTAGTCAAGTTAAGGTTGTGAGTAATTTTAAGGCGTGGTTTTTTGGGGGGTGGTTTTTTAGAGGGTGTTTTTTTTGGGTGTTTTGGGTTTTTGAATTTTTGGGATTTTCGATTTTTGGGTTTTTGGGTTTTTGGATTTTTGGGTTTTTGGATTTTTGGGAATTTGAATTTTTGGGGTTTTGGATTTTTGGGTTTTTGGGTTTTTGGATTTTTGGGTTTTTGGATTTTTGGGAATTTGAATTTTTGGGGTTTTGGATTTTTGGGTTTTTGGGTTTTTGGATTTTTGGGTTTTTGGATTTTTGGGAATTTGAATTTTTGGGGTTTTGGATTTTTGGGTTTTTGGGTTTTTGGATTTTTGGGTTTTTGGATTTTTGGGAATTTGAATTTTTGGGGTTTTGGATTTTTGGGAATTTGGGTTTTTGGATTTTTGGGTTTTTAGATTTTTGGGAATTTGAATTTTTGGGGTTTTGGATTTTTGGGTTTTTGGGTTTTTGGATTTTTGGGTTTTTGGATTTTTGGGAATTTGAATTTTTGGGGTTTTGGATTTTTGGGTTTTTGGGTTTTTGGATTTTTGGGATTTTGGATTTTTGGGAATTTGGATTGTTGGGTTTTTGGGTTTTGGATTTTTGGGAATTTGGGTTTTTGGGTTTTTGGATTTTTGGGAATTTGGATTTTTGGGTTTTTGGATTTTTGGGAATTTGGATTTTTGGGAATTTGAATTTTTGGGGTTTTGGATTTTTGGGAATTTGGATTTTTGGGTTTTGGATTTTTGGGAATTTGGGTTTTTGGGTATTTGAATTTTTGGAAATTTGGATTTTTGGGTTTTTGGGATTTTGGATTTTTGGGAATTTGAATTTTTGGGTTTTTGGGATTTTGGATTTTTGGGTTTTTGGATATTTGGGAATTTGGATTTTTGGGTTTTTGGATTTTTGGGTTTTTGGGATTTTGGATTTTTGGGTTTTTGGATTTTTGGTTGAGATTGAGGTTGGGGTCGACTTAGTCAAGTTAAGGTGTAGGCTGAGATCTAGGGTTAGGTTGAGGTCGACTTAGTCAAGTTAAGGTGTAGGCTGAGATCTAGGGTTACGTTGAGGTTTAGATTGGGGTTGAGGTCGATTTAGTCAAGCTAAGGTGTAAGCTTAGATCGAGGGTTAGGTTGAGGTCGACTTAGTCAAGTTAAGGTTGTAAGTAATTTTAAGGCGTGGATTTTTTGAGGGTGGTTTTTTGGGGGGTGTTTTTTTTTGGGTGTTTGGAATTTTTATTTTTTTAGATTTTTGGGTTTTAGGTGTTTTGAATTTTTGGGTTTTTGGGATTTTTATTTTTTTAGATTTTTGGGTTTTTGGATTTTTGGATTTTTGGGAATTTGGGTTTTTGGGTTTTTGGATTTTTGGGTTTTTGGGATTTTGGGTTTTTGGGTTTTTGGATTTTTGGATGGTTGAGGTTGAGGTTGAGGTTGAGGTTGAGGTTGAGGTTGAGGTTGAGGTTGAGGTTGAGGTTGAGGTTGAGGTTGAGGTTGAGGTCGACTTAGTCAAGTTAAGGTTGTAAGTAATTTTAAGGCGTGGATTTTTTGGGGGGTGGTTTTTTAGAGGGTGTTTTTTTTGGGTGTTTTGTGTTTTTGAATTTTTGGGATTTTCGATTTTTGGGTTTTTGGGTTTTTGGATTTTTGGGTTTTTAGATTTTTGGGAATTTGAATTTTTGGGGTTTTGGATTTTTGGGTTTTTGGGTTTTTGGATTTTTGGGTTTTTGGATTTTTGGGAATTTGAATTTTTGGGGTTTTGGATTTTTGGGTTTTTGGATTTTTGGGATTTTGGATTTTTGGGAATTTGGGTTTTTGGGTTTTTGGATTTTTGGGAATTTGGATTTTTGGGTTTTTGGATTTTTGGGAATTTGGATTTTTGGGAATTTGAATTTTTGGGGTTTTGGATTTTTGGGAATTTGGATTTTTGGGTTTTTGGGATTTTGGATTTTTGGGAATTTGGATTTTTGGGTTTTTGGATTTTTGGGAATTTGGATTTTTGGGAATTTGGATTTTTGGGAATTTGGATTTTTGGGTTTTGGATTTTTGGGAATTTGGGTTTTTGGGTATTTGAATTTTTGGAAATTTGGATTTTTGGGTTTTTGGGATTTTGGATTTTTGGGAATTTGAATTTTTGGGTTTTTGGGATTTTGGATTTTTGGGTTTTTGGATATTTGGGAATTTGGATTTTTGGGTTTTTGGATTTTTGGGTTTTTGGGATTTTGGATTTTTGGGTTTTTGGATTTTTGGTTGAGATTGAGGTTGGGGTCGACTTAGTCAAGTTAAGGTGTAGGCTGAGATCTAGGGTTAGGTTGAGGTCGACTTAGTCAAGTTAAGGTGTAGGCTGAGATCTAGGGTTACGTTGAGGTTTAGATTGGGGTTGAGGTCGATTTAGTCAAGCTAAGGTGTAAGCTTAGATCGAGGGTTAGGTTGAGGTCGACTTAGTCAAGTTAAGGTTGTAAGTAATTTTAAGGCGTGGATTTTTTGAGGGTGGTTTTTTGGGGGGTGTTTTTTTTGGGTGTTTGGAATTTTTATTTTTTTAGATTTTTGGGTTTTAGGTGTTTTGAATTTTTGGGTTTTTGGGATTTTTATTTTTTTAGATTTTTGGGTTTTTGGATTTTTGGATTTTTGGGAATTTGGGTTTTTGGGTTTTTGGATTTTTGGGTTTTTGGGATTTTGGGTTTTTGGGTTTTTGGATTTTTGGATGGTTGAGGTTGAGGTTGAGGTTGAGGTTGAGGTTGAGGTTGAGGTTGAGGTTGAGGTTGAGGTTGAGGTTGAGGTTGAGGTTGAGGTTGAGGTTGAGGTTGAGGTTGAGGTTGAGGTTGAGGTTGAGGTTGAGGTTGAGGTTGAGGTTGAGGTTGAGGTTGAGGTTGAGGTTGAGGTTGAGGTTGAGGTTGAGGTTGAGGTTGAGGTTGAGGTTGAGGTTGAGGTTGAGGTTGAGGTTGAGGTTGAGGTTGAGGTTGAGGTTGAGGTTCGGTTAGGTTCGGTTAGGTTCGGTTAGGTTCGGTTCGGTTCGGTTAGGTTCGGTTCGGTTCGGTTAGGTTCGGTTCGGTTCGGTTAGGTTCGGTTAGGTTAGGTTCGGTGAGGTTAGGTTCGGTTAGGTTCGGTTCGGTTAGGTTAGGTTAGGTTAGGTTAGGTTAGGTTAGGTTAGGTTAGGTTAGGTTAGGTTAGGTTAGGTTAGGTTAGGTTAGGTTAGGTTAGGTTAGGTTAGGTTAGGTTAGGTTAGGTTAGGTTAGGTTAGGTTAGGTTAGGTTAGGTTAGGTTAGGTTAGGTTAGGTTAGGTTAGGTTAGGTTAGGTTAGGTTAGGTTAGGTTAGGTTAGGTTAGGTTAGGTTAGGTTAGGTTAGGTTAGGTTAGGTTAGGTTAGGTTAGGTTAGGTTAGGTTAGGTTAGGTTAGGTTAGGTTAGGTTAGGTTAGGTTAGGTTAGGTTAGGTTAGGTTAGGTTAGGTTAGGTTAGGTTAGGTTAGGTTAGGTTAGGTTAGGTTAGGTTAGGTTAGGTTAGGTTAGGTTAGGTTAGGTTAGGTTAGGTTAGGTTAGGTTAGGTTAGGTTAGGTTAGGTTAGGTTAGGTTAGGTTAGGTTAGGTTAGGTTAGGTTAGGTTAGGTTAGGTTAGGTTAGGTTAGGTTAGGTTAGGTTAGGTTAGGTTAGGTTAGGTTAGGTTAGGTTAGGTTAGGTTAGGTTAGGTTAGGTTAGGTTAGGTTAGGTTAGGTTAGGTTAGGTTAGGTTAGGTTAGGTTAGGTTAGGTTAGGTTAGGTTAGGTTAGGTTAGGTTAGGTTAGGTTAGGTTAGGTTAGGTTAGGTTAGGTTAGGTTAGGTTAGGTTAGGTTAGGTTAGGTTAGGTTAGGTTAGGTTAGGTTAGGTTAGGTTAGGTTAGGTTAGGTTAGGTTAGGTTAGGTTAGGTTAGGTTAGGTTAGGTTAGGTTAGGTTAGGTTAGGTTAGGTTAGGTTAGGTTAGGTTAGGTTAGGTTAGGTTAGGTTAGGTTAGGTTAGGTTAGGTTAGGTTAGGTTAGGTTAGGTTAGGTTAGGTTAGGTTAGGTTAGGTTAGGTTAGGTTAGGTTAGGTTAGGTTAGGTTAGGTTAGGTTAGGTTAGGTTAGGTTAGGTTAGGTTAGGTTAGGTTAGGTTAGGTTAGGTTAGGTTAGGTTAGGTTAGGTTAGGTTAGGTTAGGTTAGGTTAGGTTAGGTTAGGTTAGGTTAGGTTAGGTTAGGTTAGGTTAGGTTAGGTTAGGTTAGGTTAGGTTAGGTTAGGTTAGGTTAGGTTAGGTTAGGTTAGGTTAGGTTAGGTTAGGTTAGGTTAGGTTAGGTTAGGTTAGGTTAGGTAGTTAGGTTAGGTTAGGTTAGGTTAGGTTAGGTTAGGTTAGGTTAGGTTAGGTTAGGTTAGGTT